>CAMAPE010000010.1:43167500-43752500 GCA_945859875.1 Cuscuta europaea | reverse complement strand
CTGAGACATATAAGCATCCCAATCTATCTTTGTATCTGAAACAAGTGAACTGCCTGATTACTGAATGATGTTTACATAACAGAAGAGGAAAAAACACTTTGAGATTAGAGAGTTGATGTTTACATGGAACATAGGCGATTATCAGAGAAACAAATATGGATTCAGCTACAATCAAAGCAACCGCGGAGAGTAATTTAGGATTTTTCAGAAGCTCTCCAGTTCTAGAATTCGACCTCCGCAAAGCATTGTGCTTAGCGGCAGATCGGGCCGGCATTGTTGTTCGCGCCTCGAGGTATGGATAGAAGATGATCGGTTGAGGGGGTGTTTGGAACACTCCTAATTATAATTTTTGCAAACACAGAATCACAATTAGTTTTCAGAAGCCGGTCTATGAAGAAGCAGAAGCAGTTTTAAGAATCAGATCCAATTTTTTTGGCAATCATTTTGATAAATATTTTAAGGAAAAAAATTGTAATACGGAGTACAACCTAACTATATTTTGTACTACCTCCGTAACTCTAGAATCTTTCCATTACAAAATTTGGTGAGATTAACTACAAAATATAAAGACTGTTCTGCCCTTGTGCAGGAGTTCTGAAAATTATTGGAAAAAATCCAAACTTTAAGGAGTCCTGAGCCAAACTTTAGTAGGGTATTAGTGGGCCGAGACCTAATGGCCATTTGGCCTCATTATGTTTTAAATTTCAAATTTAAGGGTAATATAGAAAATTCAGAAGCAATAAGTGAGGGTAGAATGGATAAATTGGTTTATTTTTATTTCCATTTTTAGAAAGGTGAAGATCTTTTCGTTACGGGCGAAAAAGGAAAGTAGGAAGATCTTTGCGTTACGGAGGAAGTATGTGGGAAGTGATGGATTATATATGGGATAATAGCCCTAAATAGTACTAAATTAATCCCTAAATGCACAAATAGGATTATGTTATTTATCTTCCCAAAACAGGACTAAAGTATACCCTATTTACCTATTATTCTCTTACCATAACTTAATAGGATAATCATATTTTATTGGTAATAAACAAAAAGAACAACAAAAAATAATTTAATTTATACAAAAACATTAAAATTATAAAAAAAAACTAAAATATTTTTAAAAAATACTAAAATATTAAAAATCAAAAAAATTAATTTTTTTAAAAAATTAAAAACTTTAAAAATTAATAAATAATAGATAAAACACCTTTAAGAATATTAAAAAAAATATGGGGGCCTCTCCCAAAGTCTCGGCTACTACCCAACCAAGTTACATCTATTCGGCTAAAAAAGGTCATTTTGTGTAAAAACTGCCATTTTTTCTCTATAAGAGCCCGTTTGGTAGAATGAAAACTGACTGATTTGGCTTATTCTGCTGAAATTTATGAAATTCTGGCTGAAGTGGCTGCATTGGCTGATTCTGTTGATTTAAGAAAAAATACTTTTAAAATATATTTTATTGATAAAATAAAGAAAAAGTTATATGTAAAAATAGCTAAAATAGTCATCTACAGTAACTTCAGCCAATACAGCCAGAAAAGTAACTTCAACCTTACTTTTTCTGCTTATTACACAATTAAGCGCGCGAAAGCAAATATTACGTGTTTGGTGAAAAAAGTTGGTTGATAAGCCTGATAAGCCGATAAACAGTGTTACCAAACGGCCCCTAAATGTCATAAAGATGACATTTTTACTCTTTGAAAATGTCAAAATTTTCTCAAAAACTGCCATCAAGATGGCATTTCAGACAAATTTTGGCATTTTTCCGGTGATCGGAGCTAGAGGTGCTGGGAGGTTGCTGAGGTCGCAGCATAGGCCTACATATTTTTTAAATATTTTTTCTTTTTTTATTTATTTTATTTTAATTTTTTAAGTTTTCTATTTTATAGTTTTTTATTTTTCGATTTTTTTATTTTTATTAATTTATAAAATATTTATTACGTGTTTTTTATTTTTTTTTCATTTTTATTATAAATAAAATTATGTTATTACTTTTATATTTTAATTATTAATGAAATATGAATTGTATTAAAACGAAGAAAGGGTAGAATTGGAAAGCTAGTCCTATTTAGGAAATTTTTAAGTTATGGTCCTATTTTGACAATTAAAGTTCCATTTAGTCCCATTTAAAGAATTATTCTCATTATATATTATATTCTTGACTTTTTTGTCATAAATAGGGAGTAATGAAGATGGAATGTGCACACGTAGGACTCTTTTTATTTTTAAACCTAAATATGACTAAATTTTCGTTTTGTTCCTATTCTACCCTTAATGAGTTGTCCGCTCCAGCCAACTCCTAAAACGGCAAAACCCTCGGTGACTTGTTTTCAATTTCGCAGACCAAGCTTCGCAACGGACAGCAAACTCATGGACAACAGCGAGATGATGAAACGATGAATAGGCGGCGCTAAAAAAAATACTGGCTAAAAAAGTTCTAAACCTAAGTTTCGACTTCTAAGTGTCCCATTTTTGTCTCATCCTTTCGTCGTAGGACCAAAGCTCTTATTCGTATTTGGTTGTTAAAAAATCCTAATTTGATCTGAAATGCCAAAAATATGGCATTCTTACTCTTCATAAATTCCATATTTTCCTTTGAATTAGAGTCCGGGAGCTCTTTACCCTCAAATGCCTTCGTTCCTGGAAGGTCGTTATTCTCTATGGTTTTGAATTCAATCTATCATTCTCTCCCTTCTGTTTCCATTTTTAAATTTTTGAGCGGGTCGTAAAAATGGCATCGTGAACAGGCAAACGAGGACCTGTAATGGGATTAGCCTGTGATGCGTCTGGTGGCCTGCTAGCAACAACAGGTGCAGATAGGAAAGTACAAGTTTGGGATGTTGATGGAGGCTTCTGTACCCACTATTTCAAAGGTCGTAAGGGAGTTGTGACTAGCATTATGTTTCATACCGAACCAAATCGTCTAATTGTGAGTTCTGGTTTTTGATTTTTTGATAAGTATATTGATTGAGGCATTTATTTATTTTTATTAAATCTAAATGAAAATTTATACGTTTTGTGATTGTTTATCTACTTTGAGTGTTTATTATAGGGCTGACAATTTGAACCGAAAAATCGAAAACGGACCCCAAAAAAACCGAACCGCCAAAGAGAAAACCAAAACGAATCGAAAAAATTGGGACCCGAAGTCTACCTCGTTTCGGTACCGGTATTTGATATGCTAAAAGTCGGTTGAACCGAACCGAACCGATATTATATACTCATATTATTTATAAAAATCATTTTTTAAATTATATAAATTTTGAAAAGCCCAAGTCCTCTATTTTAAATACGATTTGGCCCAACTGCCCCAGTCCATTAGGCTAGGAAAATAATTGAAATTAGGTAATTCTCATTCGGTCATTCTTCTTCGCAAGCTACATATATATACGCATGGGCGGATGTACTTGAGGGCAGAGGTGGACTTCAGCCCAGCCCAATTTTTTTAGTTAGTAGAGGTATATATTATATTCTGAGCCGACCTCAAAATTAATTCTCAGCCCAGCCCATTATTAATCCCAGCCCAGCGCTCCAGCCCACATTCTAGCCTTACTTGCGCTTCTCGGCCTACTTACTTACGCAAATTAGAGAGTTGCGAACGATTGAACTTTGAAGACCTGTGAAGTGCGAAGTGCGAACTGCGGTCTGCGAAGGAGCCTGCGACGAGGAATCGAGGATGAATGAGTTGTGAACCTGCGTGAACATTAGCCGCGCCGCCTACGTCGTCCGCCGTCCGCCCACCGCTGTCTGTCTGTCCTTGTCCGCCTCTGGCCCTCTGCGGCTCTGCACCTCCCTCCAGGTAAACTTCAAGTCTCCAATTCTCCAAATTCAATTTCTGTTTTAGATTTTAGATTTTTTCTTGTTATTAGATTGTGAATGTGTTATTCTCCAAATTCTATTTCTAAACTCCAATTGCCGACTTGAATGTGTTATAAGTTATTGTGTATCTGTGTATCTGTGTATTAATCTATTACGGAGTATTATTTTTAGCGTTTTAGAGTTTTAGAATTAGGGAATCATTATGATTATTAATTGAATTTTTCAGTACATAATTAAATAGTGTTTAATTCATTATAAATTTAGAATGATTAAAGATAAAATTAAAGAGTAGAAAATGATTTAGTTATTATACAATTGAAAATTGAGAATGCTTATTACTTTTATGTACAAGTGTACAATGTTTGTTTTTTCCTTATTAGTTATGAAGTATATTTTTTATATAAGTATTTTAATTTATACCAATATTGGAAATGCTTTTTAGAATGGATAATGAACACATTGCCAAGAAAGGGAATAAGTTGATTTCATCATTCTTTCCGAAAGTGAATCGTGAAACTGGTGAAGGGAGTTCTGAACCTATACCTACGATTTATTGATGATCTACATTGAATGAGACTTTGTGAATAATATAGATATAGATTCTATTATTGATGAATTTTATACTTTGAAGTCACGTAGGGACAACTTAAATGATGTTTTGATGAATATTTAAAGTGTTGACGACTTGACTTATTATTATGTATGTGTATTTCAATTTTTTCCAGCCCACCCCATTGGGACTTTCTGGATCCGCCCTTGTATATACGCCGAATGAAGAGGTGAAGAGAGCAACTACCATCACCTACTACCATCTACACTACCAGGGCTGACTGTCAAATGCCATCGCTCCGGGTACCATCTTCGGTCTAACATTGCAGGTAAGTATTACTCCTTACCTATTATCTTGTTCTGCTCTTCAATTGATTTTTCTAGGGAGAACTATCAAATAAGCTCTCGAACTTTCATAAAAAGTGCAAATAAACCCTTTTATAGGAGGTTCTGTTCGGCCGTCGCCATTTGGGGCGATTTCCACTGGATTTATTTGATGAAAATTTTTGAGCATTTTCTTCATTAATTCTAGTTTACTCATACCAGATCTAAGCTAAACATTCAATCGGGAAGACAATCAAATGAACTTTTGAAGATAACTGCGCACTTAGGCAGCACAATATATTTCAGAAAATCATTTGACTGCCTTCTCGATTGAATTTTTAGCTGAAATTTGGTATGAATAAACTAGACTTAATGAAGAAGATGCTTAAAAAATTCATCAAACAATTCTACCGGAAAACCGTCCAAATGGTGACAGCCGGACAAAGCCTCCTGTAAAAGAGCTTATTTGCACTCTTTATGGAAGTTCGAAGACTTATTTGATAGTTCTCCCAATTTTCTAAACATGTGAAAGAAAAATAGGAACTGATGGAAGAAAACAGTATGATGTACTGATTAGGGTTGTAAACGAATCGAATCGAACCGAATAGTGAGTAATATTATTCGTATTCGTGTAAATTGACGAATATTTGTATTCGTATTCGGATATTATTCGAATCTTACAATAGATTCATATTCAATTCGTTTATTGTATTTGAGTATATTCATATTCGAATTCGAATATTAAAATTCCAATTCAAATTTTTGAAGTGTCAAAAAAATCCACCTATTCAAATTATGACTCATTTTAGGCATTTTTCGATTTTCACAAATGTCTATTAAATGAATTATTTCAAAAATTCAATTACTTCAAAACTCAATTGCTAAAGAAACAAACACAAATAAAGTAAACAAAGTTAATTCAATTACTTAAATCTAGAATACATATTACCTATTTTATATTTTAATTTTAAACAATTATATAAATTATAAATATAATAGAATATATATTTATAATTCGTAAATATACAAATCGAATATATTCGAATAACTTACGAATCACATATATGTATATTCGTATTCGTATTCGAATTTTATTCGAATAATAAAATTGATTCGTATTCGAATTCGTATTCGAATGTTTCGAATTGGAATCATCAATTTCAAATTCGAATCGCGAATCGGGTCAAAATTATTCGATTCGTTTACAACCATAGTACTGATGACAGGGCCGACCCAAAATTTTCGAGGGCCCAAAAAATTAATAGTAGCTAGGCTTCCAGAAGTTCAGCCCAAGCTCAAAGAAATAGAGGGAACCTCAAGCGACGGAAACTTCAAAGGTCAGAGGATTCGACGGACGACTTCTTTAGCCGCCAGCCCGCCATCACGCCTCGAACCAAGAGTCCACATGTTCGGCCGTTCCGGGGCTCATCGGCTTGTTCACCTTCTGTCTGCATGTTCTCCTAAGTCCTAATCGACTCATTAAGTCACAGGCTCACTGCGTCACCGCCTCACCGGCTCACCGCCGGTCTGCCTCGATACTTGGTAACTGACTAAGCCTTAAGCACACGATTTTCTGAATTCTATCTTAGCTTTTTAGTTGTTTATTTATTGAAGTTATTAAGTAATTGAATTGATAATAATTGTATTTAAGTATTTAACAATTAAGAAATTGGTATAAGTATGTTTTTATTAGGTTTAATGGCTTCATTCAAAATCTAAACTGAATTTCAACTTAAATCAATTTGTAAACTTGTAGAAGATTAGTGAAGGATTTTAATAATTCGTAGTAATTATGTGTTCAAAGCAATACTCATCCGGATTTAAGAATCTCAACAAGAAAAGAAGACTCAAAAAGTTAACTTTGTTTAAAATAAGAGCTCTTGATAAATTCGTCATCAATGTATTTTTTGGTTAATTAGTAACTTGTATTTTAACACAAATTAGAGTTGTTGGAATTTTGAAAGAAAGGCCCAATTTTTTTATGTGGAACAGGGCCCCCATTTTTTCAGGTCCGGCCCTGAGTCTGATGTAGTGTGTGAAATGAAGTAATTATGATCCAGAATAATGCCCTATTACATTCAATACATTGTACATTATGTGGAGATCCCTTAGATAATGAAGTTCCCTTAGTTTCTATTATTCAGCCAGTAGCTTAGTAATTTAGTATTATGTAAGTAAATAAGTAATAAAAAATGAACAGTAGCTTAGTCCATCTTATATAAGAGGACTGCACAAAATCAGTACACAGCTCAAGGCTGCTCACGAATAAAAGAAAGTGAGCAGAAGAGATGATAGATGAAAAAGAACGAAAAAGGAGATAAAGAGAGGAAGGAAAGAGAGGGAAAATAGGAAATATGCCAAGAGAAAGTAGGAGAAAATTTGGCCAGATGTTAAGGTTTGAGTTTATTCCTTCTCTAAAATATATTTCAAATCATATTGTTACTATATTAATTTTATTGCTATATGTCATATTTAAAAGGGAAAAGGGGCAAATAAGCCCTTGAACTAACCGAAAAAGTGCAAATCACCCCTTTTATAGGAGGCTCTGTCCAGCCGTTGCCATTTGAGGAGGTTTCCGGTGGAATTTTTTGATGAATTTTTTTAGCATCTTCTTCATTAAGTCTAGTTTACCCATACAATTTCAGCTAAAAATGCAATCGAGAAGGCAGTCAAATAAATGTTTGAAGATAACTGCGCATTTAAACAACACAGTATATTTCAGAAAATCATTTGTCTGCCTTCCCGGTTGAATTTTTATCTGAAATTGGGTATGGGTAAACTAGACTTAATGAAGAACATGCTCAAAAAATCTCATCAAAAAATTCCTCCGGGAACCCCCCAAATGGCGACGACTGGACAGAGCCTCCTATAAAAGGGGTGATTTGCACTTTTTCGGTTAGTTCGCGGGCTTATTTGCACCTGTTCCCTCTTTAAAATAATGTTTAGCTAAAGTCTTATTTTTACTTTACATGTTAATTTATTGTTTTACATGTAACTATATAAATGAAGTAATTATACTAATTAGGTAATACATCTAAACATGTATAGTAACTTGAGACATGAAATATGCAAAAACAGATAAACAAGAAAGAAAATATCCTGCAAGAGGCATACTAAAAATCACTGCTGAATCCAGAGGTGGATAATATAACATTAGATACCATTTTTATTTGAAATATATACTCAATATTTGTTTTTACTAATGTGTGTATCATTTTGGTGCATAACCAATAGAAGATGACTTCCGTAACATTGAAGAAGAACTACAAGTGCGTTCAGTCCCTACAACAATTCTATTCCGGCGGGCCGTACGCAGTCTCGTCTGACGGGTCTTTCCTCGCTTGCGCTTGCAATGAAACCATTAAAATCGTGGACGCTTCGAATGCATCCTTAAAATCAACAATTGAGGGTGATTCTGAGCAGGTCACAGCTCTTGCTCTTAGTCCTAACAACAGTTTGCTCTTCTCTGCCAGTCACAGCCGCCAAATTAGAGTCTGGGACCTCTCTACCCTCAAATCCCTTCGTTCCTGGAAGGTCATTATTCTCTATGGTTTTGAATTCAATCTATCATTTTATCCCTTCTGTTTGCATTTTTTTAATTTTTAAGCGGGTCGTAAAAATGGTATCGTGGACAGGCAAACGAGGGACCTGTAATGGGATTAGCCTGTGATGCGTCTGGTGGCCTGCTGGCAACAGCGGGTGCAGATAGGAAAGTACAAGTTTGGGATGTTGATGGAGGCTTCTGTACCCACTATTTCAAAGGTCATAAGGGAGTTGTGACTAGCATTATGTTTCATCCTGACCCAAATCGTCTAATTGTGAGTTCTGGCTTTTGATATTTTGATAAGTATATTGATTGAGGCATTTATTTATTTTTATTAAATCTAAGGTAAAATTTATATGTTTTGTGTTTGTTTCCTCTCGACTTTGAGTGTTTATTATGCCTAATATGTTTCCATGTTTCCTACAAATGATGATTAGAATTTCTGACTATAAATATACTCCTAAATTGTAATATACATTTGAGTTTGGCACTGGTTTCAAGAAAATAAAGGATATTGTTGTTCTTTTACAACTGTAACATAAAAAACTAAAAACCATTTGTATGCGTCCACAAAACATAAAAAAGTGAAATGATAGATAGATGATTAAAGTGGTATCGTATTTTAGAGAAGTGTTTATATTTCTCAGACAATCCACAATGAGAATTGTATGGAGTATTTAGATTTGACAACTAATGTAATTTGTTCACATCTGAATAAATGGATCAGTTGTTCAGCAACACCTCAGGTGTATTGAGAGTAGCCTTCTTATTTAACTTTCACATTTATACTTTACGTTGAGTTTATTGCTTGTGCATTCCTCGTAGCTTTTTACTGGGAGTGATGATTCTACAGCTCGAGTGTGGGATCTAACAAGCAAGAAGTGTTTGGCAACACTTGAAAAACATCAATCAACAATTACTTCCTTTGCGGTATCTCTTGATGGATGGACCTTAATCAGTGCAGGGAGGGATAAGGCAAGTTTAGTCTTGAAAAACATCAACCAAAAACTCTATATTTCTTGAATAGTGGTGTATTTGAATGTCAAAAGTGCTTTATGTAGAAACGGAAGAATATTGTCATGCATGATTTTTACTTTGCATGTTGTTTAACTTCTACCCGTCTCTTTTTATGTAAGTGTAGTATATGGTCCTAATAGAAGAAGTTGTCAAGTTGATGTATTCGAACTAGTACATGTGCAATCTAATACTTTCTTTTTTTTTAAAAAAATTTTTCATTAATCTCTGACACACATTCTTTCCTACTACACCTGTCCCAAATGTTCACCTTCTTCCTTTTAAGGAAAAAATTAGTTTTTTTTTTTTTCAATTCATCCTTTTAAAATAAATATGAACCGCACAGTCACTTCCTAAGAACAGTGCAGAAAGAAAATGGTCAAAAGTAAGAACATTATGCCGTTATGGGATAGAGGGAAAACTAAATTAATGTTGTAATAACTCATTCAGTTAGTCAACGCATTATGCTATTGTCATTGAACTAATTATATTGTTTTGCTTAAATTATTGGGCCTGATTTATCTGATCTTCGTTTCTTAATTTTGGGTGTATGTATTAGTATACAATTTGAGTTGTCAATGTTGTTTGAAATTGCCCAATAGAATCGTGCCTTGAGGCGTGCCTCAGTGGTTTTTAGGCTTTATGCGATTAAAGGCGTATCTGATTTTACTCCATAGGGAAGGAGTGCACCTTTTATGGGTGAGGCGGAGATATAAGGCGTAGGCAATAAGTCTGCAGTTTAAATTGATTAATTGGGTCCAGATTTATCTGAAACCCAATAATAATTTCAATAATTGATGAATACATATCTCTTCTTTCATGCATTTGGCAATCCCTCTCATCTTTTCTCTCCCTCTCATTTTTTCTCTGTCTCTACCAGTCATCTCCAAGAGACAAGAGTCCAAGGTAAGCTTTACTTCATAAAAAAATTATGCATGCCCTATTATAAGCTCTGTGCCTCTCTTCTCTCTGCATTTTTATCATGGTGTCGACATGGACCTTATTTTATATAACTCATTATAAAAATGGTCTCTAACTTTTTTCGTATTACTCCTTAATTATATTCACTCTTTTTTTATATTATTCCTTAAGCTCTGTGCCTGCCTCCTTTTTGTATTACTCCTTAAATATATTTACTCTGTGCTTGTAATTATTTGTATACATGTGCAATGTTTGTAATTATTTTATATTCAAAATTTTCTTTTCATTTTTATATAATTTGTAGTTGTTTTTTTTACTTTTGAAGTTGACGTGGTTTTGATCCAAGTTCAAACAACTATTTGAAACTACTAGATATCAAACTCTCTTCCATTCATCAATCTAACAGGCTTACATTTTTAGCATACATAATTTCAGTGGTGTCTTGTTTAAACCAAAGGTTTCCATTACATTATGACATTTTTGTTAGTATGTTTATAAAGTTTGTTGTTCTGGATGAATAGTTATTTCTTGTTACTTTTAATTTTGTATATAAATTAATGCCCCACAAATTAAGATTTACGCCTCATTGCGCAATGAGCCTTGCACAATATACCGTATAAAAAAACGTCTCAACTATGCAATACACAATTTAAAACTTCGGTTGCCAATGCTTATAATTCTTGTTTAAAGTTCAGGATGGTCTTGATTATCTTAACTAGCACATGCATGATATAGGATTCCATAATTTACTTTTGGTTAGGCTCTAGGGTGCTTACATCTCAAATCTCAATAATAATATCCCATAAATTATAATAGTTTATTAGGTCCGGTAATGCGTTCTTCTGTTGTTAATGAAACTAAGTCTTGTTTGTTTTCATAAATGTTATCTTGGAAAGTGTTTTCTGTATTTTCTTGTGTTTGGTGCAGTAAAACATTTTCCATTGAAGTTTTTTGTAAAACGTTTTCCTCTTTTGAAAGAGGAAGTCATTTTTCTGAAGCAGTTTCATTTTTTGATTTTTTTACTTCCTCCATCCCAATTCAATTTGCAAAAATTGACTGGCACAAAAATCAAGGAAGGTAATAAATAAAGTTTATCTTTACTATTTTGCCTATCTCCCATGAAGTAGAGGCATTTAAGTAAATGGAAAAGGGGTAAAAGTAATGGAAAGTTTGTCACTTTATTCATTTTTCCATACCTAAAATAGAAAGTGGAAAATCATTTTGGGACAATCAAAATAGGAAATCTTTCAAATCAAATTGGGACGGAGGAGGTATAATTCATTATACAAAGATCAACTACTTTTTCAGGAATACATTCTCCAGATAAATATTGTGTTTAAAACATTTTCCCTGACTCATTTTCCTACAATCAATAAGATCCTAGTTATATTACATTTGCTTAAATATCTGGCATTATTTTCCCAGCCATTACTTTTTCCTATTGTATGCATATTTCTATACATGCCTAGTCGTTGATGATCAAATATATTTCAGGTAGCAAATTTGTGGAATCTGCAAGACTTTAGCTGTATGATAACAATTCCAACATTTGAGGCACTTGAAGCTGTATGCTTGATTGGGCCTGACTCTCCTTTCAATGCATGTTTTGCTTCTTCTGCACATCCTGTAAACAAGAGAAGTGGAGTACCATCAATTAATTTTGTAACTGTCGGTGAAAGAGGAGTAGTGAGGATATGGAATTCCGATAGGTATCTGACATTGATTGAATTTTGAAACTTTACACTACTGTATATATTTATGTTTTTATGAATATTTCTCTTTCACTATTTACTTAAGAGGTATACGAAACTAGTTCTTAATTTCTCATTCAGCAATGTATAAACATCATCAACATTGCCCAACTTTTTTGACTCACTTGAATAATTTATGGCTAAAAACCTCAAAATTTAGAATACACAACAGCATATTATCCTTCGACTATGTCTTTTTGCATAATGAAGCTGGGTCTGACTCTCTAATGTATGTCTCACAGAGGTCTTTGTATTTTCGAGCAAAAGTGTTCAGATGTTACTGTCAGTTCTGAAAAAGAATCCCAAAGAGGCTTTATTTCAGCATTCATTTTGCCTTCAAGTCATGAGTTGCTGTGTGTCACGGCTGATCAGCAGTTTCTTATTTATTCTCCCCATGAATCTGAAGGTATATTTCGACTAAATCTTACAAAAAGGCTTGTTGGGTACAATGAAGAGATTGCAGATATGAAATTCTTAGGAGATGATGAACGATTCCTTGCTGTTGCCACAACTGTTGAACAGGTAAGGTTTTGTTATTAGCTTCTTGATCTTAACACTTTCATCTTGGTGCACTTAATGTTTGCAATATCTCTGGTTCTAATTGATATTCTACAGCAATTCATTTTTCAACCCGCCCGATATCGATAGGGGGTGCAAACCATTTTTTTGTTTATCGGTTTTAAGATAAATCAAAGATTATTGATGAATATTTCTGATATCTTTAAAATTACCAGAGTAATTGAAACTTCTCTGTGACATCTTGTTTACAATCAAGGATACATGTATTTTGGAAGACTCCTAGAGAAGCGACGAGGCATAAGTTGTATAACAAAATATTTTTGAAATAACCTATCGATCTAAGACCATGATATGCCATTTCCTAAGATTCTCAAAATTCTAGAAATATCCTCCAATTTTATTCAGTATAGTTTGTAAAAGGCATAACCATCAATCATGAAATTTAATAAGTATTCATGTTTTGAGTTACTTTGAGCTTAACTTTGTAGAGACTAAAGACTCGTGTAACATTACCTGAGTTTATAATCTTTATGGACTTGTTTTCAGGAAAAATCTTTGTAACAGCCCACCCTAGATTTTTTTTTTCTGGCTACGCCACTGGCTCTGATGCTCAATTTTAAAGAATAGGATATTTGTAAAGAAATTGTTGAAGTGTATGTTGGGTAGGAGCAAGTCTTGTGATTTTTGACTTTATTACTATTTCATTTCAATAAATCGTAGAAGTCCATAGTTGTTCATCCTTATATGAGGAAATGTGACAATATATGGTAAATAAAATTAATAGAAAAAAGTATATTTTTGGTATACAATGATAATCATAAACTATACTACATTATAACATCAAATAAGGATATGTATCTGACAACCTTTCTGTACACAGGTCCGAGTGTATGATTTGACTTCAATGTCATGCACCTATGTGTTGACAGGTCACACCGAAATTGTCCTGTGCTTAGATACATGTGTATCATCTGGAAGGGAGCTAATTGTTACAGGAAGCAAGGACAACAGTGTAAGCTATGAATGCTGTTTCTGCTTTTGATGCTTCCACCTCCTCTCCCCTTTATTAATGGGGGTGTGTGGATTTTAAAATGTTGGGTCTATAGGCATCTTGCTCATATGCTTATTAAGTTTGTATATTCATGGTCTAGTTGACTTTGTTTTAGAGTGTTTATATTAACTTAAAGCTGGCTCGTTACCACTGAGAGAATATTGTAATCCAGTTTCATGTTCAATCCCTCTCCAATGAGTGTGTTGCGAATTATGGCTAATTGGCTATTGTAAATGAACTAAGCTTTGTCTGTTATGCATGCTTGCTTCAGACATATATAATATCTAAGCTGTTGTTTTGTCTTTGTTTTATTTTTTCAAGCTTATGTAAGTATTATTCCATCGTTATAATAGGTTAGGTTGTGGGATTCCCATGCTAGACATTGCATTGGAGTTGGTGTTGGCCACATGGGAGCTGTTGGTGCCATAGCCTTTTCAAAGAAACATCTCAACTTCTTTGTGAGTGGTAGCAGGTACATGTCATAGTCTTTCCAAAGAAACATCTCAACTTCGTTCGCAGACGCATTTAATCACAAATATGTTATAAACTCAAAACACTAACATTCTAATTTCTAAATCATACAGACACGATTATGTTTTTCGCTGACTTTTTTGGCACAGTTAATTGAATGATATGTCCTCAACATATTGCGTAGGCTTTTCATCATAAAATTCATCCACTTGATTATGTGATACATTTCATGTGTCTGTCGTGCAAGGTTTAAAAAGGCGGGTTCGGGTTTCAAGGCGGTTTGTTCCTAAGAGGTGAGGCGTAAGCCTAAAAAAATATAGACATATAAAACTTGATATAATTAAACTAGTAACAAACAACTCAAGAAGTAAAGGATATCCATAATTACAAGTCCAAAAAGTGTGAGACACAAATACATGTGACCTATTACCAGTAAGTCACTAGGCTTCAAACACACAAAAAGAAACATCTCACAAAAACAGACACATCACAGTCTCACAAAAACACAGAAACAACCCACACAAATTGCATCACCAAGGCCTTCAGAACTACTAGGTGTAGCAGTAGAAGCATGACATCTTTTCTTTGAACCTCTCACCATTAAACTAAATCTACAGAGAAGTATTAATAATGACATGACTAAGGAAGCAAAGTAAATCCTTTACCAGTTAGAAAACATGAACAACAGTTTTGTAAAAGAAGGATAAGAAGCAGTGAAGGAGAAGAAGAACAACAGTTCTGTAAAAGAAGGATAAAAAGCAGTGAAGGAGAAGAGATGAAGGAGAGGAGTCTAATAAGAATAGGAGAAAGAGAAGGGGATGGAGAAGAAGAGAGGAGAAGAAAAGTTACCTGGCAGCTTTTGGGCTGTTGTAAGGAGATGTCGCAGGAGAAGAGAGTGTTCTTTGCGTAGGTGAATAGAAAGTATATGTTAAGGTTCAAATCCTTCAAATCCTTATCATGATTTGAATGAAATAAGACTTGTTAGGGTTTAGTATATGGGCTTCTATTTAGAAAGAACTCTGGGCTTTTTATTAAATGAAATACTTGGGCCTGTTTTAAGTCACTGCGCAAGTGTTCAAGGCGTGCGCCTCAACAAACGCCTCAAGGCGTGCGCCTCAACAAACGCCTCAAGGCGTGCGTCTCAATCTATGAGGCGTAAGCCTCTTTACCTGCGAAAAAACCTACGCCTTGATACCCAACCAGTACGCCTCAGCTTGAGGCGCGCCTCAGAACCCGTCTCATAAGCGCCTTTTTAAACCATGCTGTCGTGTGCAGAAAGATATGACATGCTTAATTGCGAAGATAATAGTATGGATGTGTCAATTTGTGTTTATTTGTTGTTGAGATTTTTAACTCCACAGGCTTGGGTTTGGTTGAGACCCAAAACTTGTTTAGTCTATGAATTTTCTTCATTTATTGCATTCCAACAATGCTCCCTTTTTATTATTGGGAAATGTAAGGAATCCTAAGATAATCCTTTCTAATTGACATAGTGGTCGTTTTTCCATGTTTGGCTAATCGTTTTTGCTCTGAAATGGTATTTTAAGTAAAACACTCCATACGTGTGTGGAGAACCATTTTGATAAAGTTATAGCTGCTCCCAATATGCAAAAATCAAGAAGTTACAATTTGTAGTTTCTGCATTTTAGCATTTTGTGTTCTTTTATTTCTTTTTGGATCAAAATGCCTCCTGACATACACTTTTTCTATCAAATCATTTGCACCAATGCCATATTCAAAAGGTTCACCTTACCTAGTTTTGTGGTTGTTTGTTGTCCTTACAGCGACCGTACTCTGAAAGTATGGAGTCTAGATGGCCTCCCGGACAACAATGAAGAAATTTTTAATTTGAAGGCAAAATCAGTAGTTGCAGCACATGACAAGGATATTAACTCTTTGGCCATTGCACCAAATGATAGTCTTGTTTGTAGTGGTTCCCAGGTATGAACCAACTTGTCAGCACTTAGAATCTCAAATATTTCCAGTGCGGATTGTATGGCATCATACTTTTTTCTTATTATTTTATTGTTTCTTACCATTACAAGGACCGCACTGCGTGCATTTGGAGGCTTCCAGAACTAGTATCTGTTGTCACACTCAGAGGGCATAAAAGAGGGATTTGGTCGGTGGAATTTTCTCCAGTTGATCAGTGTGTGATTACGGCTTCTGGAGATAAGACCATAAAGATATGGGCTATATCTGATGGTTCGTGCCTGAAAACATTTGAAGGGCACACATCAAGTGTAATTCGAGCATCATTTATTACGCGGGGCACTCAATTTATTTCTTGTGGTAAAATCTAATCCTGAAACCTATATTTTAAAATTGGTTTTATGACCTACTTCTAAAAGCCAATCATTATCCTTTTTTAGGCGCTGATGGTTTAGTGAAGCTTTGGACAGTCAAGACCAGTGAATGTATTGCAACATATGACCATCATGAAGACAAGGTACTAACTTTCATACGCTCTAAGTTACGTTGCACTTAGTGAAGCCTAATGGATATGCATATTGATTTGACAAGTACAGGATAATCCATTTTTATGGGTCCATCCATTGATATTTACATGTTGCTATGGCTGCTCAACATCCTGTTGATTTTCTTGATGGGCTTATGACATATTTTTACCTTTCCCATTAATTATGTTCAGACTTGGGATTTTTTTTCATTTGTCTAATTTCCTGCTATTGGGTTGTCTACAGGTTTGGGCTTTAGCTATTGGGAAGAGGACAGAAATGCTTGCAACCGGTGGCAGTGATGCAATAATCAATTTATGGCACGACTCCACAGCTTCAGATAAGGAGGAGGCTTTTCGTAGAGAAGTGAGACATTTAAATTTTTTAGACTCATGCTGCACAAAGTAGGGAGTTACTGATCTGGTAAGAACTAAATTCGGTTATATGGCGATGCAGGAAGAAGGTGTTCTGAGAGGTCAGGAGCTAGAGAATGCTGTGTTGGATGAGGATTACACTAGAGCGATCCAGATCGCTTTTGAGCTTCAGAGACCTCACAAGCTGTTTGAGCTATTCAGAGAACTCTGCAGGTACTCATCTTTAGCTCCCTTGTTTTGTTATGTCTCGTATCTGTAACACAGTTAAATTTAATGCAGTAAAGAAGAGCCTAAAGTTCTGTTAGAAAAAGCTTTCCATTCATTTGGCAAGGAAGAATTTCGATTGCTTTTGGAGTATATCCGAGAATGGAATACAAAACCAAAGCTCTGTCACATTGCACAGTTTGTTCTCACTGCAGTATTCACCATTCTTCCACCCACACAGATGGTAGAGGTTTGTGCTCTCTTTAGTTTTTGTTACTGCACCGCTGAACTCAGGTTCCCTTTGTTTTATGGAAAATGAGTTGCTAGAAAACGTTTCTCTCATTTCCTCGTCTTTGATTGGTCCAAGAAAATTGGTCGTTGCAAATTATTTCCAGATCAAACAAAAACAAATACATTTTGGGGAAATTCCCCGAATAGGATTAAATGCAACTTAAATTGCAAGAATAGGAGTATAACTTTTGAATCCCCTAAATAGGAGCAACCTCACAATCCTACCCTTGCTATGTTTTAATACAATTGAATTTTTTTAATAATTAAAACATTAAAGTGATAAAATAAATTTATTTATAATAAGTTTTATAAAAATAAAAAAAACACGAAAAATAAATATTAAATAAAATCAATAAAAATAAAAATTAGAAAAATAAAAAATTATGAAAATAAAAATCTTAAACAATTAACTAAAACAAGTAAAAAAAAATGCAGACCTCTACCGCCGCCTCAGCCACCACCCAGCACTACCAATTCCGACATGTATCCTGATGGCAGTTTTAGGGAAAATTTTGGCATTTTCAAAGAATAATAATGCCATCTTCATGAATTTTCGAGAGAAAAGTGGCATTCTTTTACACAAGTTGACACTTTTTCGCTGAATGGAGGTTGCGGTGCTGAGAGAAGTCAGAGGCGGCGGGAAAGCTATGTTGTAAAAACCGAACCATAAAGCAATCCGGCCGCATGCCCGGGTCACGGGTCAATCCGGAACTTGTTTGTCAACCCGGTCAACGCCATGCAAGCGGTCAACATTTCTGTATATCATAATAAACATATAATTATATATAATTAAATTAAAAGTAGTTATTATTCATGATAATCAACTAATGGTAATAGTGTAATGCTTGGTAAGCATTTAAAACATTTACTATTAAAACATTTACTATGGTAAGCATAGTAGTTATTTTTCAGAAACCTGTTCTTTGCCGTAAAAGAACTGTGGCCAATTCAGTTCTTATAAGAACGGATTATACAGGTGAAGCATCAATAACAACTATTACTATCAATGATATTAAGGATTACTATGGAATTTATTATTACTATCACTATTAACAACTATTACTATCAATAACAACTAAATATGAATTACCACCTCTGTCCCGAAAAGGTTCACCAAATTGACAATGTACTATTGAAAAATATCATTGGTCAAAGTACTACCTTTTCGGGACGGAGGTAGTAACTTCGTAATTTGTTTCGAGCTGACAATGAATTAATGATTTAATCACAGTGGAATTTATAATTACTATCGCTATTAATATTATTATTATTAATACTATTACCACTACTACTAGTATTTTAACCTGGGAGGGAAACCCCAATGTGAGGGGCAAGGATGAGCATTACACGAGTCTAATGTGGGGAACAATGGATTATTATCAATATTATTTCCACTGAACATGAATGGTAAAGCTTAAGTGAAGTTTTGTTGTTTATATGGTGTTTCAGATAAAAGGTATTGGAGAGTTGCTTGAAGGAATTATTCCTTACTCGCAGAGGCATTTTAGCAGGGTGGACAGGTTAGAAAGAAGCACTTATCTATTGGACTATATGTTAACCAGCATGTCAGTCATTGAACCCAAGTTGAGCGATGGCAACTTGAGTCAAAACATAGAAGAAAATGATGCTAGAGACGTCTCCATTGAAGCAGCAGCAGAAGAAGAAGAGAAGTTGAAAGAAGGCGTATTTGCGGAGCAAGAGGCCGGCCAGACAGAGGATAAAACTGGTGTCCTCTCTTCAAAGAAAAAGATATCACGCAACTTGAGAGGCATTGAACCATTATTAGCTGGGGTTTTAAATATGCAAAATTCTAATCAAGATAAGTTGGAAATGAGAAAGACGTCTTCGAAGAAAAGGAAATCACACAAGTTAAGAGAATCTGAACTAGTAGTCGGTGACGATTTAACAGAGGTAAATCAGGAGGACTTGAAAAGCAACATCTCTTCAAGCAAAAGGAAATCACATAAGTTAAGAGGCTGATTCTGAGATGGATAGATACATAGGTAAAATGAGGCCATAGGCTACAATTTCGGATCCATACTTGGGCTCCAGTTATGGTGTGTAATGGCTGCCTAAAGCTAGAGACTGTTATTATCCAGTTTTGTCACGAGGGGCATTCTATTATTATTATTCCTTGACAAGTTACCATTCCCCTTGAATGTAATCAATTAAACTATGTGAATTGCGGCAAAAGTTATTTTTTTTGACATTACGCGATCCATGAATATTCATAGAGAATGGCCCCTAAGTTTTGGGGTTAATTATCGTTTAACATGATTTTTACTTGTAACATGCTCACTTGGGGTTATTGTTTTTTATAGGATGATTTTATTATGGTGGTCTCTTTTCCATATGAAACTATGAAAGTTTTACAAGATAACTTTCGGTCAATAGAAAGTTCTATCGACCATGATTGGTCTATCCTGAAGTTTGAATTGTGTAGGTAGGCATGGACCCAAACGGGCTGAACTGGGCCGGAACCGCACCGGTCCGCTACAGTGGGCCTGGACTGGATCAGGCCTGGATGGCCAGTTCCGCGCTTTAGCCCGGTTTGGGTGTTTTGGGGGGTTTTGGGGGTGGGGGGGGGGGGGGTAAGGGAGGGGGGTCGGGTTTTAATTAGAAAGCCAAAAACAAATTACATATCACCGGTCCCGGCTCGGACCCGGTATTATTGATGGACTCGGGATGGGTCGGGCCCTGGCTGGGCCTAGGCCTGGTCGGGCCGCCGGGTTGTATGACATGGGCCCGGGACCGGCCCGAGGGTTGGACGGGTCCGGTTCAGGCCGGGCCACCCGCCCGGGTCATGGGTCGGGTCCGGTTCGGGCCGGGCCGGTTAATTTTTTTTTTATAATTTATATTTTATAGTTTATAGTTTTATACGAGTATTAAAAACAAACTTCAATTGCATTTATTTGAAATGAAATAGGAACTACATTTGAAAATTAAAACAAACTTTAAGAGATAAACATTTTGAAAATTGTAATCAATCGGAACTTTCCGTACCTCCTGATCCTTTGGCTTTGTCACATGACTTCATATGTTTGATTGCCATCCTGAATCCGCCTGAAACCCCCATGCTACATTTTTTCTCGCACCATTTGCAAATTGCGTACCACATCCCGGTCTTCGGGTCCTTCCGCTTATCAAAATTATACCGTATAATGGCATCTTGATTTTCCATCTTAACTTCTTAAGTATAAACTATAAAGTAGATATATAAATAATAAATATAATATATTGGAGAATAAGAGAATTAGAGAGTTAAGAATAGGATTTAGGAAGAATTGGAGAAGAGATATGAAAAAATGTTTAAGATTAGGAGTATTTATAGGTTTTTATACCCCCCACCCCCAACGGCTAGTAGCCCAATTCAATTTTTTTTTTTAAAATCAGACCGCCCGGACCATGACCCGGGCCCGACCCGCCCATTCCCACCGGTTCGGGTCCACACCCGGTCCCGGACCGCCCGACCGGGCCGGTCCCGGGCCCGCACAGTACCGGGCCGGGCCGGGTCACGAGCCGGGTGGCCCGAACCGAATCCACCCCTACCCGGTATCAACCCGGGCCGGTTTTGGGCTCAACATTCCAAAAAAAAAGCCCACCTGGGTCTAGCCCTGGCTCGGAACTGGCCCGGCCCAAGTCCACCTCTATGTGTAGGTCGTAGAAACATTTTCTTCTAGAAAAACTAGACCACCTACTGATACTTTTCTTTCAGGGCTATGCTTATTATACATATCAAATTGAATTGTACGTCAAAATGTTTCTCGCAAGATCAGACCTCACAAGGTTTTGTTTTAAGGCGCTATCATTAGAGTATGACTGAAGCAAGGCTGTGTAGATCTCTTGCATTGTTTACGTATATTTCGTAATGAATATTCACTTCGTCTCATTGGACTTTGTCAATTTTCTTTTTTTGGTTGTCCTAAAAAAAGTTTGCTATTTTCCTATTACAACAACAATAACATCCAAGCCTTAATCCCAAAAGATTTTGGGGTCGGCTAACATGAATCGATCAATGATATCGACGTCAAACAGAGAAGATGGACAAGAAAGGGAAGAAAAACAGTAAGATAAAATGAATAAAATAAAGATAAATAAATATAAGATAACAATAAAAGAAGAATATAAGAAAGATAAAGGAAAAAAAGAGAGCATAAAAAGCTAGAATATAAAAATAACATAAGAATATACAAAGATAAAGAAGATAAACGATAAAAGCAATTAATTTGTGGTTTTGTGCATTTCTATCTCCTCTGCACAAATTTCAACAATACAGTTTTTACTATTCTTATTTCTCACTTACTTTGCATTTGACAAAGTCTACTGGGATGGAGGTAGTAGTTGTCTTTTTTTTATCTTCTTGTAATTGCATGTCACTAAAGAGTAGCAAAAAATTGCAATGAATAAAAAGTACACATGTCTTTGACGTTACCATTTAGGCTTGAGAATTAGTACCGTAAAATCGAAAAAATTCATCCGAACATGCTATTCACAGTCATTGGTTCCCCAATTTCTCTGTGGCATGAATTCTCTGACTGTCTACGGAGTCGACGATAATAACCTGGATGATGCCGCGTTGTGGGCTGGTGATCGATTCACCTCCATCACCTCCAGGACGACCACCATCGCCACAGTTCAACAATGTAATCCTCTTGCTGTCAAGCACTCTCCTACAGTCCCCTCCCCTTATCCTCACTCTAATGTGGGCTTTCTAAAAGCCCTACAAAGCATCCTCACCCTGATGGTGAGTTCTTCAATCAAGGCTCGAATAAAACTACCAAGTTTAACAGTTTGGCTTCTCCGTATCGAAGCGGCATGAATAACAACTTTCGGGGCCGAGTGTACACTTGGGGACATAAAGGGATGACCTCCCACATGAGTGGGGGCCACCCCACGATGGATAGAAACCCTTCCTTTTTTCTCCAACTCGTACAGAATGTCATTAAAATCTCCAATTACCATCCATGGTAGCAAGCTATTATCTCCCAAACTTCGTAGCATGTCCCACGCTGCTTGCCTTCGGCTGGTTTCCAGGTAGGCGTAATAACATGTTAGCCGCCAAACTAAGTCTCATGTCAGCACTTTCACTTCGCAATCAAGAACATTAGGGTTTTCCGGCACAGTCTTAAGCTGCACATTGTCGTTCCAGCCAAGGGCCAAGCCTCCACTTCGGCCATCACTGTCCATCCCCGCCGTGTGCACATAACCCCTCGCCTGCAATATTTCCTTAGCCCGCTGACACCTCAGTTTTGTTTTCATTCGAAACACAAATGACGGTCTATGTTGGTTGATGATGTCCGACAATCCTTGACTAGTTGCTGGATTCCCCAACCCTTGACAATTCGAACTCATAATACTCATATTGGAAAAGATACTGAACAACACCACTGAGCTCTAATGAAACGATCATCGTCGGACGAAAACCTAGGCTATACCTAGACGATGGCTGTTTTTCACCCATACAATTTTTTTATGATAATTTGTTAGACTCATCTTATAAAACAAATCATATTTTTAATTGAACTCAATTTTTTTAATTGATCTTATATTATGTTCCGTAGATGTTTGTTTTATTTATACTTTACTACGGAAGCCTATATGGTACAGCCGACTGTACGGTACTAGCCGTACAGCCGGTGGCAAACTTGTAATTTTGATAAAAATCTCAGTTTCTCTTTAAATGAGCATTGAATCAATTTTGATGAGCATCGAGCCTCTTCTTTTGAGTATTAGGAGCCATAACTTACAAATTAGTATCAAAATGAGCATACATAACTTACAAATTAGTATCAAATAATTAAAAAGTTCATTTGTGTGTGCTCATTCATTTTGAGCGTTATACTCATTTGAGTTTAACATAAAACTCATTTCTAATGTGTTTAATATTCATTTGTATATGTTAATTTAAAATGAGTATTACATTAATATCAAATGAGTATATATAAATTAGAAAATGAGCATTTTCATAAAATTCATTTGAAATGTCTACTATGCTCATAATTTCATTTATTACGTTCACATCTGAAGAATTACGTATAACTTAGATTTCTCTAATATATGGTTAACAAGTGACCAAAATCATTCACCAAACTTAAGTAAGAAAAAGAGAAAAAGGAAGAGTCCAAAGTAAGAAAGATGGAGAAGAAGCAACTATATACACCAGGTGTTGCGCAGATGCTGGAGAGTTGCGGCTATTGAGAATCGTCATCTGTGTAGGCGGCGAGTGAATGACGAGCAACGAGAACGATCTGCGATGGAAGCCTACGAACTGCGATGAAGACCTGCGATTTGAGAATTAAAAGACCGGTTATACCGTGCGCACGGTACCGCGGGATATACGATGGAATTTAGTCTTTACCACTATCAAAATCTAGCGTGAAGCATTCATATTCGGTGTGTTCAGATCCAAAGTAATATGTTCACTCACCAAAACACGAATAAAAAAGATAGGAAAGCGGTGCTGGCAGAGATGGGTCGACGTGTACATTAGCACCATCCAGTCATCCACTCACGGTCGCCTCTTTCAGACATGTGTCCACCCCCTGACGCTGAAATATATTACTGGAAAATTGGGTTCGGTTTGGTTTCCATATAAAACATATATCCCCTTTCTGGAAAATAATATCCTTCGATCCCAAGAGCTCAGCTCTTCCGTTTCTTTCTCCCCATCTTCCATTAATAATTCCAGAATAGTATCATTTACCTTTGAATCGCGTATCATATCATGGCAACCCACCCCCTCAAACACAGAACAACAACCAACCGGGAAGAAGAAGACGGAAAATCAAAAGGCGGAGGAGGAAGAAGAGCGGTATATGAGATGAATAATGGAACCGTCACAACCAGAACAAGGAGACAGAAAGCCAAACGCGGCCTTAGATCACTGGGCATCGCCGTCGCCTTCCCCCTCTCCCTCACGCTTTTGGACATCTCGCTTTTCGGGTCAAGCCAGCAGTACCGGGCCATGGAGAAACCGTTTTGGGTCCCTCGACTCTGGGCCTTGCACTTGGCCTGCTTGGGCTCCGCATTCCTGATGGGCCTCTCCGCGTGGCTTGTTTGGGCCGACGGTGGGTTTCACCGCTACCCCATGGCCATGCTCTTGTACCTCAGCCAGCTCGCTCTGGGCCTGGCGTGGGACCCAGTCGTGTTCAAGGCCGGCGCGACTCGGGCTGGGCTGGTCCTCTGCCTCGGGCTGGTCGGCGCGTTGGTCGGGTGCTCTCGGGCGTTCAAGAGCGTGAATCCAATCGCCGGCGACCTAGTCAAACCTTGTCTTGGGTGGGCTTTCCTCGTCTCTGTCACGAACCTTAAGCTCATAGCATCCCGTTGATAACTCGGGTAGCTAGGGCAGGCCCAGCCCACGAAGTTGGGTCAATAAATAATTTCGGTGTAATATACGTTATTTGTGAGATTTTTAAAGGTAAAATGTTGCATGTATCTTAGGTGGTAATAGGAGTTTACATCATCACCTCTCTATGGTGTTGAGAGAGCAAGCACTTAAATAATTATTAATTTAATAGGTAATATACTACGTAATGTTTAGTTTTTTACCATGTATTTTTGTATAATATAATTGTAAGAAAGATACAGAAACAACAAAATATCCCATGGTACGGTGTTGGTTTAAGTTTGCATCGATTAATTTGATGACTGGAGGGCATATAATGAACATAATTTTGATGTCTTATTAATTTTGATGTCTTATTTATGGGTCTTGTGGTATACATGGATATGTTTGAACATAATTTGAAAGAGGTTTAGTATGCATTAAAAACGACGGATTAAGGTCATCCAATTACATACCACTCCTAAAGTGCAATTGTTCTTGAAGCAAAAGTTTGTTTTTGCTTGAGTTTGATCGGAGATGCCCCTCCGATGTACAGAAACATTTTGCAACCATATATACTACCCCATAGAGAAATAATTTTAGTTATTATATTTGTATATAATTTGAGTTTTCTATCAAATAAAGATGTTAAGAAAGTTTAGATTCAAGTAAGGGAGAACTATCAAATAAGTTATCGAATTACAAAAAAATGCAAATCCTCCCTTTCATAGGAGGCTTTGTCCAGCCACGTTATTTGGGACGGTTTCCGGTGGAATTATTTGATGAAAATTTTTGAACTCTTATTCATCAAGTATAGTTTACTCATGCCAAATTTCAGCTAAAAAATCAATCGGAAAGGCTGTCAAATGAAGTTTTGAAGATAACTGCGCAGTTAGATAGCACCGATAGCACCGTATATTACAGAAAATCATTTGACTGCCTTATCGGTTGAAATTTTAGCTGAAATTTGGTTTGGGTAAACTAGATTTAATAAAGAAGATGCTCAAAAAAATTCATCAAAAAATCCACCAGAAACCGCCCCACCGCCCCAAATAGTGACGTTCGGACAGAGCCTCCTATAAAAGGGCTGATTTGCATTTTTTTGTAAGTTCGAGGGCTTATTTGATAGATCTTTCAATAAATAAAAAATCAATAAATAAAAAAATGGGGATGGAGACTTCCTGATTGTGTAACTTGTGTTAATGAAACAGGTTTAGTAATAGTATGTCAAATCAAATCTTTGGTATTTAGAAAATGCATCAATATCATAGTATACATTTATTGTATGGTGATTAACCAATATGATAAATATTACCACGTATTCTCATTAACACTGCTCAAATGTGATATGATATTGTGTTTGAATGTCCTATACATAGACACACAATAATCAATATCAATATATACGTGTGTGTATATATATAAAAGATGAACTTTTTAAGAGCATACAAAACGCCATGTAATCCTGCCATGTCATTATATATAATAATTATTTACTTATTTTTATACCTTTTGTTTTTATTAGATTCTATTTTTGATTTCATATTGATATGGAAACAAAAATCCTTATAAATCCACCTTAATTAATTTGGTAAGCTTCAAATAAGTAAAATAATTTTTTGTTATCAAAGTGAAATTCTAATAACGTTTATTGATATGGAAACTAATTTATATTAGTTTACTACACCGAATTAAATTGAAACAAATATGCAAATTAGTTTACTTATTAATTTGACACCTATTAATAAATTAGTAAGCTTCAAATAAGTAAATAATTAAAAATGAAATTAAAAATTATAACCAACATAAAGTATATATATTTTCACAAGTAAATATGTTTAGCTTAGCCAAATAAGTAAATTTTTTTGGTTGTTTCTTTATTTCACACCTAAAATTCAAATATGCCTTCACT
The DNA here is from genome assembly GCA_945859875.1 of Cuscuta europaea. Lineage (NCBI taxonomy): Eukaryota > Viridiplantae > Streptophyta > Magnoliopsida > Solanales > Convolvulaceae > Cuscuta > Cuscuta europaea. The sequence continues at coordinate 43,725,985 of CAMAPE010000010.1, read as the reverse complement.
TTTGAAATAGATTCCTAATCCAAATTAGAAAATCTTTATAGGTTTACGAATTCCTACTTTTATTTTAATAGAATGTTTTTAATTGGATTGATTTCAGTTCCAGATTAAATCAGATCAGATCAAACTTTAATAATTATAACAATAAGTCACATAAAAACAGACATCTAATAGACCATATTAATTCATACCATATCAAACCCGAAATTTTAATTCAATTAAAAACGTTCTTATTAATGAGTAAACCGTAAGATCTTACAATTAAGAAATATAGAATATTTTATTATTGGGTTCATAACCATTATGCATGTTTACTTGAGATGCTTATGTAAAAGACCAATTTAACTTTTTTTTCCCATGTATTTTTTTCTTTGTTTCACAAATGGAATATATTTGACATATATTTTTCATGATTCAGAAGATTCTACCTATTTAACCAGAATTCAATCAATTTCAGCAAAGTAAGTTAATTCTATTTACTTTAGTATTATCAAACAGACTCTATATTAGACTAAGTTTATTTTTCTTTTAAATCACATTATATGTGATCCGATAAAAATTAAATTTCAAATTAGCTAAATTACATCCTAAGTTTATTTTTCTTTTAAATTAGCTAATTTAAAAAAAATTAAGTTTAATTTTCTTTTAAATCACATATTTTTCTTTTCAATCAAATTATATGCGATGCACGGGCTTGAGAGCTAGTACGTATGAATGACAAAATATATGAATGTATAGAAACATTCTTATATAGGAATGTATAGGAACGTGTATATTTTTTAGCTTACTCTACAAAAACATTTCTTCCATATATGTGGTTAAAATTAAAGGTGATGAAGTTTAATCCAACTATGAGAGGCGAAAGCTATATCTACGAGAGCAGATGAAAATATGGCAGCGTAAGGCAGTATTCTATTATCCGAAGTTCGGTCCCTTCATAGGAAATATACAAGAAGTATTTATAGACTATAGGAACTAGTATTATAGGAAGAAACTGAAACAATAAATGCTATTAACCACGTGTTAACCGAATAAGACTCCTATAACGTCTTGGACGTTGTGCAATGATTGTTCCTTTAAGTCCACGTTCCTTCCGTTATTTATGTCTGCTGCCAGATAGCTATGCACGAATGCTAGCTTGCCACATAAGCCTTAGGAATATCCCAACCTCACTAGAACTCTGCTCAGGCTCGAGGCCTGCTATCCAGCCTACCCTAGTAGCAGAATCAATTCACATGTTCTTGCATAACAGGATCAAACTCAACAATCATCTCAATGAACCCTAAAATTGCCATTTTTTCATCATAAAGTGTATCACTATTTCCACGAAAGACAGGTGATTTTTTAGCAAGAGTCTTTACTAAAACTATTATCCTCTTAAGAACATCACTCCAATGCTTCTTCTGTTTTGCCATTTTTTCCCTGAATAGTCGAATCGAGGGTTTTTTATTTAACCAAACTTTAGGCGGCTTTATCCTTCGTAAGTTGATTTTGGATTTTGTCAATTTGAAAATTGGAAACAAGAAAACAATTACTTGATTAGTATTTGGGTTATTGGGAATTTGGGATGGGGTCGATTGGGCCGTTAGTATTTGATTAGTATTTTCAGTTTAGGAATTCAGGAATAGGAATTGGGATATACTCCCTCCGTTTCTGAAACAAGTTCCACCTTTCCTTTTCGGGCAGATTCAAAATTAAGTTCCACTTTCAAACATTTCCTTATTATCTACATCAAAACAGTGTCAAACAGTGTCAAACAGTGCCAAACAGTGTTCAAACAGTGCCAAACAGTGCACTCCACAGTAAAGTCAAATTTATTTTCTTAATATGTGTGAAGTCAAATGTGGAACTTGTTTTGGAATCGGAGGGAGTATTAGAGATCGGGGGAGAGACATGTTACATTTCTTTTATAATTTTTTTCTTAAAGTTTTTATACATTAAGCCTAATTAAATGAGTTTTAAAATACACAAAAGACTATTCAAAAAAATATTGAAAAAAAATACAAAAAAGAAGTTTACTCACACTATATATAAATAAATTGCTATTTTTTCGAGTCTAGGGCGGTCGCCCTTGTGGCCCCTCCTTCCCCCTAGGACTGGTCCTGTCTAGGTGGTCCATACTATAATTTTGGAGATATGTACTCCGTATCTAATATTATAAAGGCATCTTCAATGGAGATGTGCATTATAGTTTCACCTCATTAATTGCACTTTTGAAGTATAAATGACATCTTCAATGTAAAATAAAGTAGACCAATTTTATGTGACATGACAATTGAAAAATGAACTAAGATCTAGGACAAGGTCAGTTGTGGACCTTCCGTGCCACCCTCTATACCTATTGTGGAGCATTTTTCTTTCTTATTTAATTTTTCTTCCTTTCATTGGAGTATTATTTTGATAAACCCTCCCTTTTAGTTAAAGCTTGATGGACATATCAAATAGACCCTATTCATTTTTTGGCACTTCATCATCAATGCACAAAGAGCATGGGAGATGCTCTAAGAGCGTTAGGATTTACCTCTTATGTAGTGTTCTGTTAATGAGCAACTGTTGATGCAGACTGTGGTAGCACAGATTCTTGTGCATCTACTTCTGGATGACTAGAGTTCACAGTTTCTAATTCCCCTAAATCGGTCCCCCCCCCCCCCAAGTCCAGTCTCTTCTTCAACAACCTTCTTTGAGGATTTCATGGCCTTCTTTACAGCTCTATGAACTTCTCCGAAAACCTTCTCTTAAAAGGCTTCTCTAGACAATTCTTTCTCCTATTAGTTCATTAATATCGACTATAATTTTAAATGTTAGATCTTTATTTTATTGAGAAGTAGACGAGCCTGTGATTTCATTTTTCACATCCAACACTTACCTAACAATTAATATTATTTTATCATAAAAATCGTATTTAAACTCGAAAGATTTATTTCTTGATTATGTTGCAAATCTGCGATTGAAACAAATAGTTAATACAAATGAATGAAAAATTGGATCATGAACTTCTTTTTCGCCCTAATATAGGGTTGGCCTGATAGGATTCTCGTCAGACTGTTCTGATATGAACGCTACTCTTAAAATATGCAGTGTATATTATTTTGGTTGGGTCTATTGTTATAAACTAAAAACTTAAATTCAAACTAATGTATCATAAATATATATTCTCTCCGTATCTTAAAACTTGGCCAAATTGGACCAACACGAGTATTAATAAAGTAAAAACTGTGTGATATAGGTTTGTGCAGAGAAGAGATAATTAACTGGAACCTCAAATTCGTTACTTAAAAGACAAAATGACAAAGTTTATAGGACAACTAAAAACGGAAAATTGACAAAGTTCCAAAGGACGTAAGGAATATAAAATAAGTGGGTCACATACACATCTACATGTGAATAAATAAATATATACCCGGGACACAACTTTTCATATAAATATATATACGGAGTATCATTAAGTGCAACGGTCAACATTTCGCATTTACCGAGAAATAACGGACATAACATTTACAGAGTATATATAATTCTCTATTAGTAAAAAAAATCAAAAAAAAAATCATATTTTGAAAATTTACAATGAGATAGATTTAATGATATTTTTCAAGAAAAATATATTAATACATCAATAAATAAAATGTAGTCAAAATAAAATATGTGAATAGTGTAAATTCAACATGTTGCGCTTATTTAAGAACGGAGATGGTACTAAGTGAACAAGGTCGGACTAATTAGCCCGAATGGGCCTAAATCCTAACTCAATCTCGTCCATATGCTATTGAGCAAATATATACTACCTCCGTCTCTTAAAACTTTGTCAAGTTTATCCGGCACGAGAATTAATAAGGTAAAAAGGTGTTATGTCTAAAATATTACTAAAAAAGAGTTATGAACAAAAAGTGACATTTTTTCTCAATTTCAAAAAATGAGATTAAAAAGATTTTAGGAGGCAGTTATACCCTTATACTAATATAAGAAAAAATTATCAGCTTCAATGTCATTTACATTTATATTACTAAACATTATCTGATATTTAAATTAATAAAAACCGTTTTGAATATTCCTTTTCTGACCCCTCTATAACGTCGTTAAATTCTCTCTCTCCTAAAACTGTCTCTCCCGATTTATTACGTCAACTCTTGTTTAGGGTTTAATCATATCTCTGGTTCCAAGCCACCGAAACTCTCGTCCTGGATTTCAATCATATCTCTTACTTCATTCGTAAACCATATTGCTTTCTAAAGTCTGGTTCTTATTCCGTTGAACAGGACGACGAGGTCTAAAGACTCTAAGGCGACAAGTACCAACCTGTAATATAGAGTAATTTTCAACCTGTAAACCATTTGAAAACCAAAAGTATTAATTCAGTGGATGCAGTTACTTCACATCCATTAATCCTTACTCAGTGACCATTACTATACTCTCTTCCGAGATAAAGTTAGTATAAGATCACAAAGAAACATCATGACTCGTATGGCCGAAGTAACTTAAACATCATTACTTCATGCTCTATCTCCCTTGCAAAAAAAAATGATTACTACGTAACCAGATTCGATCATCATCAATCATTTGGTTGTAGTTACTAAAAACTCATACAATTTTGTCCCAAAAGTCCATTACTGTTAATGTGTGTACATTATTGTGTGTACATTATTTCGATCTTGTGAATATTCCATTGTAATCATTCATATATACCCCTTCCCTATATAATAGGTTTTGTATTTATCACTTCCTAATTTCTAGCTTTCCTTAGCGTAGTATTTCCTTCTGCGCAGGACACCTTGATTGTATATAAGGCAGTTGCCTCTTACGAATAAAGGGCAGAGCATTATACTCGAATTAGTCTTCTCTTCTTTCAGTTTTATATGGTATCAGAGCAGAACACGATGAATCACTTCTGCGCATAACCATGACGAACGATGGAGCAAACCCTTCCCATGGCGAACAACGAACTCATGGTGATCCAATTCGACGGAAAATTAATGACCCTGGATCACGTTATTATCTGTCAAACTCAGACTTCCCGGGCATGAACATTTGCGGGTTAACCCTCAAGGGAGAAGGGAATTATCGGGAATGGTCAATAGCCATGAAAAATGCCTTCCGTGCGAAACGGAAGACTGTTTTCATTGATGGGACTGTTAAACGACCGACGACGAACAACGATGACCTTGAAGACTGGCTGCAGGTTAACTCCATGATGGTGGGTTGGATTATGACGGCCACAGATCCTTCTCTACGCTCCAATCTCACGTACATGGAGAGTGCCACTGATCTCTGGAATGACCTGGCAGAGCGGTTTGCAGTCGGTGATCCTATGAGGATATACGAACTCAAGGATGCCATTAGAGGATGCAAGCAAAACGGAGAATCTGTCACAAGCTACTATGGACGTCTGAAGTCTCTATGGGATGATTACGAAGGTTATCGTAACATTCCTAAGTGTACGTGTGGTGGATGTACATGTGGACTGAACAAGGCGTATCAAAAGCAAGTGGAAAGCGAGAAAACCCAGGAGTTCTTGCTCGGGCTGGACAGTGACAACTTTGGTACGTTACGCTCCAACATTTTAAGCTCAGATGAACTGCCAGCATTCACACGAATTATCAGATGGTAACTCAGGAAGAAAGGCATAGGAACATCATGCAGGGACGAACTCAAATGCTCGTACTGCCATAAAGGAGGACATGATCTTGAAAACTGCTTCAAGAGAAGTGGTAAATATCCGGAATGGTGGTTTGACAATCCGGGAAGGGGGCGCGGAGGCAAAGGAAGAGGAGCTGGACGAGGACGTGGGAGAGCAGTAGCACATGCGATGCAATCCGAAGCTTTAGAAGGAGGGAGCGCTACTGCTGGGAACTCAACGGGAGAACTGCCACGGCTGCCAGGCTTCACCAATGAACAGTGGCAGAGCTTTCTCAAGATGGTTGAAAACTGTAAGGCATCAACATCCGAGGAAAAACTCTCAGGTATGGGTATGAACATTGAATGGCTTTTAGACTCGGGTGCTTCATATCATATGACAGGAAAAAGGGAACTTATTGATGCACACTAATTAGTAATGCATAATTACATGTTTTTATGTTTGATTTATGTTAATTGTTTGACGTTTTATTTAGTTTGTAAATATTTATGTGATTTCAGTTGTAATTGTATTTTAGTCTTTATTTGTAAGTTGTAAAGTTTAGTTAGGATTTGTGGTGTCGGAAAGGAAGACTTTGAAGAGAAGAAAACAAGATATTTGACTGCCCAGGAGTGAAACCCGACCGAGTAGAAACCCCCACCCGGTTGGGTGTGATTTAACAGACGAAATTGCCAAGAAAGTCACTGGACCCGGTCGGGTCCCCTACTTGACCCGGTCGGGTCAGATGTGACCCGGGACAAAACGACGTGCGAAGAACACCAGAACGTGGCGGATTATCTGATTTTGACCGGACCCGGTCGGGTAAGTACTATACCCGGTCGGGTACCCGGATCAATTTTATTGGTTAAACCGAAACCGTTGTGTTAAGGTTATCAATCTCAATTGATTTCATCAAGGAGTTAAAAAGATTGAATGCTACTATTATATCGGTATACGGCGTTGTTCTATATTTGATTAATAGTAAGGGTTATTAATGAACGGTCGTTGTTAATAACTACCCTCGATGAATTGGAGATACTCCTCGATTGAGTATTCGAGAGGGGATAAGTTATAGATATAACAAGGATCGACTAAAATATATCAACAAGTGGAAAGTAGCAAAATCAAGTCCCTTTTATTCTTGAATTAAACACATATAGGTTGTTCATCTTAGTTTTTGATTAAATTAAATCACTCAAACCAAAACCCCCCTTTTTATTCATTAAGTTCATAGAAAGAGAATTATACCTTTCCCTGCGGATACGAACTCTACTACACTATACTACGTATAAGTGTTTAGTATTGAATTTATTTTGACGCACCTTGACAAAAGTGCTCGTCAAATTTGGCGCCGTTGCCGGGGACAGGCAATTATTTTTCTTTTTATTTTATCTCATAAAAATCAAAACAAAAAAAATATAAAAAAAAAATATTAAAAAAAAATCTCTTGCTCTTCTATTTTCTGAGCTTATATGAGTAAATGGATACCAACACATCATCGCTAGAGAGTCAAATTTCTAGCTTAACATTTTTAGTAAAGGAGTTTCTCTTATGCTCAAACGTTCAAGATACCAAGGCCTGCAACAGTTGCATGTCACAAAGGCATCTTACGGATTTTTGCCCCAAGGTGCAAGAAGAATACTTTGAACAGAGTGATAATGTTGTTTTCCAAGAGAGGTATGATTCATTCTCCAACACATATAATCCATACTCAAGTTATTATTCCACCATGTCCATTGAAGACATGATCCGAGCTCTCACTATCAATGTGACACAAATGCAACAAGATATGTCGCAATACCCGCAAGAAATAGTGCTCAAAGAACTGAACTTGGAGAATCAATTGAAACAAGTGCCAAACATTGTGAACCACATTGACGAGGAGGAAGAAGAAGAGGAGCTTACGGAGGAAGCTCAACCAGAGGAGGAGAAACTTCAAAACTCAACTCCATCACCGGCCATTCCTGAGAACATGCCACCATTTCCTGAGGCTCTAAGGGAAACAGAAAGGGTAGAGAAGGACAAAGATGAAATCCTCAGCAAATTTGAGGATAATTCAAATGTACTTTTCGCGGTTGAAAATAAACCGAGAAAATATCATTTGGATTTCTTTTCATTCACCAATATGCAGGAAATGACAGTGGAGTTAAGTAAACATTTGATACCCCCTCTCATGCCACCAAGATCAAAACACTTTTCATTGACCATCCTAAATGATAATATCTTTCCCTCACTCTCACCACATGAATCAATGAAAAACTGGATATTTGATCGTGGAGGGATTTTCAAAGTGAAGGGTCAGAGAAACAAGCATTCCTATGGAAGCCCTAGGAGTGAAAATGTGGCGAAGCTAAACTATCACGATCCAAGTTTAAATGATTGAACACAATGATGGCGTCGTGCCGCGACGTTAAATAAGGCGCTTCTTGGGAGGCAACCCAAGCAAGGTACGTTTACTTGTTTTAGTTTATTTTTACACATTTCAAAAAAAAATGGTCTAGGATTGGACCCGGCCGGGTATAAACCCTAACCTGGTCGGGTTACTTCTAAAAACAAAACACCCGGGCAATCACCCGGGCGAGGAATGAGCAAAACAAGAATAAATTTTTCGCCCGACCGGGTAGACCCCCATACCCGGCCGGGCAACCCAGCAAAAGCTTTCTGCCTCGGGTGAACAGTTTACACCCGACCGGGTAGACCCCTATACCCGGTCGGGCAACCCAACAAAAAACATTCTGCCTCGGGTGAACAAAGTACGCCCGACCGGGTACACTACCCCACCCGGCCGGGTATCTCGATTTTTTTGGAAACCAGACCATTTCTCATAAAAAAATGAAGCACCCCCCTTTTGTCTTCCCTTTCGAACCACACCCCAAATTTCCTCCATTTCCAAAAGTCAAAAGCTTCATATCTCCTACATCCATCCACCAATTAAACTCATTTCATTCATCACCTCTTCACCCTTTTCATCTCCACACCCACGAATCACCAACAAAACCTCCCAAAAAGTATCCAAAAAAAAAACATTCATCTTAGACACAAGCACTAGGGACAGTGCTTTGATTAGCTTGGGGGGAGAGTTTTATGGAATACTCACATTCATACTCTTTATTCTTGTAAAAAAAATTATAAAAGCTTGTTAAGTTGAAAACCTGAAAGGGCAACTTAAGCAAAAATAAAGCAAAAATAAGAGTGAGTTGTGAGGATTAAAACAGAAAAATGTGGGAAGCTGGGATGAAAACCCGAAAGGGCACCTAGACAAAATGAGAGAACGAGAGAAGGTATTTTCTTTTATTTCTGCAGGATCCTAAGGGTAACGAAAAAAAAAAGGTTGAGGTTGATAAAGAAATATGGAGTTGAAGACCCTCTTTACTGTTATATTTTTGGGGATTTACTTTATGTGTTTCTAAAAACACTCGTGGATGTGTGTGTTGATATTCTTGTCATTTTAAGGACTTCTTGGATCGGATTTGATTTACTCGAGACGAGTAAAGGTTTAAGTGTGGGGGTGTTTGATGCACACTAACTAGTAGTGCATAATTACATGTTTTTATGTTTGATTTATGTTAATTGTTTGACGTTTTATTTAGTTTGTAAACATTTATGTGATTTCAGTTGTAATTGTATTTTAGTCTTTATTTGTAAGTTGTAAAGTTTAGTTAGGATTTGTGGTGTCGGAAAGGAAGACTTTGAAGAGAAGAAAACAAGAAATTTGACTGCCCAGGAGTGAAACCCGACCGGGTAGAAACCCCCACCCGATCGGGTGTGATTTAACAGACGAAATTGCCAAGAAAGTCACTGGACCCGGTCGGGTCCCCTACTTGACCCGGTCGGGTCAGATGTGACCCGGGACAAAACGACGTGCGAAGATCACCAGAACGTGGCGGATTATTTGATTTTGACCGGACCCGGTCGGGTAAGTACTATACCCGGTCGGGTACCCGGCCAAAGGTGTTGAAAAACACCTATAAATAGCACACTTTTTCTTCACAAAAAATCATCCCTTCTTCCATACTCTTTAGCTCAGTTTAGAATAGCATTTCTTTATATTTTTCTAGCTATGTTTAGTCTCCAAATGAGGAGGTAAACTTCCTTTCTTGGTGTTGCTCTTGAAGCTTGTTGATTATTAAAGTTGTGAGTTATTTTCTTAACTTCTTTCCTTGAATATTAATTAATAGTTCTTTCCTTAATATCATCTCTATATTAATGTTGGGGAGTGTTGCTAAGATGACAATTAGTTAACATCTCGACATTAGTTAGAATGGTGTTTTCTTCCTCTATATTAATATTGAGGAGTGTTGCTAAGATGACAATTAGTTAACATCTTGATATTAATTATAGTAGGATTCATCTTCTTTAATAATATTTTTCCTTGAATATTAATTAATCCCTACTCTTATTTCATATTAATATTTTGAACATTACTTAAAGGATCAACTAGTTTTGTTTCATATATTAGTTATTACTAGAAACGATCAACGAACCGATGGTTAATCGTTGATGGTTTCACAAGTAAGTAACTTCGGTTTATTAATGCACGGTCGTGGTTAATTAACTTAAGAGGGATTAATTTTATTGGTTAAACCGAAACCGCTTGTGTTGAGGTTATCAATCTCAATTGATTTCATCAAGGAGTTAGAAAGATTAAATGCTACTATTAAATCGGTATAAGGCGTTGTTCTATATTTGATTAATAGTAAGGGTTATTAATGAACGGTCGTTGTTAATAACTACCCTCGATGAAGTGGATATACTCCCCGATTGAGTATTCGAGAGGGAAGAAGTTACAGATATAACAATGATCGACTAAAATATATCAACAAGTGGAAAGTAGCAATGCCAAGTCCTTTTTATCTTTGAATTAAACACATATAGGTTGTTCATCTTAGTTCTTAATTAAATTAAATCACTCAATCCAAATCCCCCCCTTTTTATTTACTAAGTATCATAAAAAGAGAATTATTCCTTTCCCTGTGGATACGAACTCTACTACGCTATACTACGTATAAGTGTTTAGTATTGAATTTATTTTGACGCACCGTGACAAAGTGCTCGTCAGTAACTTATTAAAGAGCATAAGTATGATGTTGTTGGGTGTCTCGTAAGTACTTTGCATGACTTTACTAAGTAATGGAGTTTGAAGTAACTAAGGCTAACATAATTGGGATGAAGCTGGGATATATAGGAGTCATTATTTCTTTTGGAAGAGAATGTAGTAATGGAGTTAGAGTACGTAGTAATGATTTTTAAGTAACTGTGGGCACCTCATTCATGATTTTTCTCTGTAAATCTTGTAGTAACTACTTTAAGTATGAGTATGTAGTAATTATAAAACTGAAAGAAGAGAAGACTAATTCGAGTATAATGCTCTGCCCTTTATTCGTAAGAGGCAACTGCCTTATATACAATCAAGGTGTCCTGCGCAGAAGGAAATACTACGCTAAGGAAAGCTAGAAATTAGGAAGTGATAAATACAAAACCTATTATATAGGGAAAGGGTATATACGAATGATTACAATGGAATATTCACAAGATCAAAATAATGTACACACAATAATGTACACACATTAACACCTCCCCCCCCCTCATGATGGAGCATGGGGGTCCAAAATGCCCATCTTGCTAAGAAGATAATGAAATTGGTGGGAACCCAAGGCTTTTGTGAAGAGATCAGCGGGCTGGTCAGTTGTAGATTTGTGAAGAGCGTGAATAGTCCCGGCTTGAATATGATCCTGAACAAAGTGACAGTCAAGCTCGATATGTTTCGTCCTCTCATGAAAGACTGGGTTGGAGGCGATGTGAAGAGCAGCTTGATTGTCACAAAATAGACTGATAGGCGAAGGATGTGAGACGCCCATGGATGATAGAAGATTCTTGAGCCAAATAAGCTCACACGTAACAGTAGCCATCGACCTGTACTCGGCTTCAGCGGATGAGCGGGAGACTGTTACTTGTTTCTTGGTCCGCCATGAAATCGGAGAATGTCCAAGCATCACAAAATAACCAGTAAGAGATCGACGGGTGTTAGGGCAGCTAGCCCAATCAGCATCACAATATCCAGTCAAAGAAAGTTTGGAATCAGACCGCAATAAAATTCCCTGACTGGGATGTCCCTTCAGATAACGCAAAACACGAATAACTGCATGCCAGTGCACCATACGTGGCTGCTGCATAAATTGTGAAAGAATATGCACGGAATAATTAAGATCTGGGCGAGTAAGGGTAAGATAAATCAATTTGCCCACTAGCCTTCGATAGCGCTCCGGATCAGGATAATAGGGACCCATGTCCGATTGCAGTCCATGATTCTGAACCATAGGAAACGTGGCTGGTTTAGCGCCGGTTAAACCTGTTTCACTGAGAATATCCAAGACATATTTGCGTTGGCACAAGAAAATGCCAGAAGGATTACGACTAATTTCTAAGCCAAGGAAATATATCATTTTGCCCAAATGCTTAACGGGAAAGGATTTTGCTAGACCGGATTTGAAGTCCACAATCATTGGGTGATGATTTCCTGTAATAAGAAGATCATCAACATAAACTAGAACACATAAAATGTGGTCACCCCGCCGCAATGTAAATAAGGAATAATCGGCATGTGACTGCACAAACCCATAAGATTTCAAGAAGCCGGTCAATTTTGAGAACCAACAACGAGGAGCCTGGCGAAGGCCATAAAGAGATCAAAATAATCGACACACCATGCCGGAGGAAGGGGCTGAGTATCCCGGAGGCAAATGCATATAGACTTCCTCCCGAAGATCGCCATGCAAAAAGGCATTATCAACATCCATTTGGTGCAGCTCCCAATGTCGAGAAGTTGCGACTGCTAGAATAGTACGAACGGTGACCATTTTGGCCACCGGTGCAAATGTCTCGGTGTAATCAATGCCCGCCACCTGCCTATTTCCACACACCACCAATCGTGCTTTGTATCGATCCACCGTACCATCACATTTATATTTAATCTTAAATACCCATTTGCAATATATGGCCTTCTTACCGGGTGGAAGAGGCTGAAGTTTCCATGTACCAGTTCTTTCAAGAGCTTGAACTTCACGTTGCATGGCCTCCCGCCACTTAGGATCCCGGACTGCCTCTTGATAGGTAGAAGGTTCTTTATCTGCAGAGAGGGCTGCAAGGAAGGCACGGTGCTCCATGGAAAAGTGATTATAATTTACAAAATGAGATAAGGGATACGGATTACGTGAGGGTGCCGTTGCAAGCGGGCGTGCGACAGGGGAAGAATTTATTTTTACCGTATGAAGACTAACCTCGTAATCTTGATGCCATGCAGGTTTTTGACGAGCACGTGTACTGACTCACTCCCATACCCGAGTGAAGTTGAATCACCCGTCATCATGGCTTGCTTATCGACCTGTAGTGGTGTCGTAGTAACAGGTGGGACGACTGATGTGACATCCCTGGTGGACTCATCCTGTGACGTGGCAGCTTGTTCACGTTCATGCATAGCTAGAAAGTCATCAGGAGACGGCAAGAATGTGTCGGTCACATCGGTCGTTTTTTCTGGAGCATCCATATCACAAGTATTGTGTTCTTTGATAGAGAACGGAAAAGATCCCTCAATAAAACGTACGTCACGAGAGACAAAGAAAAAATTTTGTTCAAGATCATAAACCTTCCAACCCTTTTGAGTGTGTGCATATCCCAAAAACACACACTTCACACCCTTAGCAGCAAACTTATCCCCGTTTCTATTTTTATTATGTGCATAACACAAGCAACCAAAAACACGAAGTTGATCATATAAAGGGGGTTTGTGATGCAAAATTTCATAAGGACTTTTGTTATCAAGGATTGGTGTAGGTAATCGGTTTATAAGGTAACCCGCCGTGAGCACACATTCTCCCCAAAATTTTATGGGTAAATGTGCATGAAAACGAAGTGTCCTAGCCACATCCAAAATGTGCCTGTGTTTTCTCTCGACCCGACCATTGTGCTGAGGAGTATAGACACAACTTGTCTGAAAAATAATTCCATTATCCAGAAAATAATTTTTCAGACCATGAAATTCCAGTTCATTATCAATTCGGACCACTTTGACATTTTTGTCAAATTGTCTCATCGTCATAACAAAAAATTGTTTCAGAACCATTTGCACCTCACTTTTTTCTTTTATCAAATGAACCCACACTGCTCGCGAAAAGTCATGAACAATAGTCAAAAAATATCGTGCACCACAAGTTGCAGGAACTCTATATGGACCCCACACATCACAATGAATAAGTTCAAATGGTTCAATAGCACGAGCACTACTAATAGGAAATACGTCACGAGTTTGTTTACCACGTAAACATGCATCACAATGCTTATTAAGTTCAGACGAATGAAACAATTTATTCAAACTAGAAACAGATCGCAACACTTTCACAGAGGGATGTCCTAACCGTGAATGCCACAAAACACTTAAATCCACAGTCCTCACTTGGAATGCTTGAATGTCCGCCAGACTGTAAAAATAATAAATTCCCCCATATCGCTTACCCACTCCAATCGGCGTCCTCGTAGGTAGGTCCTGTATCACACAAATATCATTAGTAAAATATATATCACAATTCATATCGTCTATCAACCGTGCTATCGATATTAAGTTACACTTTAATCCGGGCACAAACAAAACGTTTTTAATCGTCACGGTGGGGCTCAAGGCTATATCACCCATATGTGTTGCCCGCGTCACGGCACCGTCGGGCAACGTCACTGGTACATGTTCTAATCTTTCAGCCTTCTTTATAAGTGACGAGCACTTTTGTCAAGGTGCGTCAAAATAAATTCAATACTAAACACTTATACGTAGTATAGTGTAGTAGAGTTCGTATCCGTAGGGAAAGGTATAATTCTCTTTCTATGAACTTAATGAATAAAAAGGGGGGTTTTGGTTTGAGTGATTTAATTTAATCAAAAACTAAGATGAACAACCTATATGTGTTTAATTCAAGAATAAAAGGGACTTGACTTTGCTACTTTCCACTTGTTGATATATTTTAGTCGATCCTTGTTATATCTATAACTTATCCCCTCTCGAATACTCAATCGAGGAGCATCTCCAAATCATCGAGGGTAGTTATTAACAACGACCGTTCATTAATAACCCTTACTATTAATCAAATATAGAACAACGCCTTATACCGATATAATAGTAGCATTCAATCTTTTTAACTCCTTGATGAAATCAATTGAGATTGATAACCTTAACACAACGGTTTCGGTTTAACCAACAAAATTGATCCCTCTTAAGTCTATTAACCACGACCGTGCATTAATAAACCGAAGTTACTTACTTATGAAACCACCAACGATTAACCATCGGTTCGTTGATCGTTTCTAGTAGTAATTAATGTCGGAACGTTAACTAATCGTCACTTAGCAACCCTCCAACATTAATATAGAATGAGATTAAGGGAAGAATTTATAATCAAGAGAAGAAGTTGAGAAAATAACTCACAACTTTAATAATCAACAAGCTTCAAGAGCAAAACCAATAATGGAAGTTTAGCTCCTCATTTGGAGACTAAACATAGCTAGAAAAATATAAAGAAATGCTATTCTAAACTGAGCTAAAGAGTATGGAAGAAGGGATGATTTTTTGTGAAGAAAAAGTGTGCTATTTATAGGTGTTTTTCAACACCTTTGGCCGGGTACCCGACCGGGTATAGTACTTACCCGACCGGGTCCGGTCAAAATAAGATAATCCGCCACGTTCTGGTGATCTTCGCACGTCGTTTTGTCCCGGGTCACATCTGACCCGACCGGGTCAAGTAGGGGACTCGACCGGGTCCAGTGACTTTCTTGGCAATTTCGTCTGTTAAATCACACCCGACCGGGTGGGGGTTTCTACCCGGTCGGGTTTCACTCCTGGGCAGTCAAATTTCTTGTTTTCTTCTCTTCAAAGTCTTCCTTTCCGACACCACAAATCCTAACTAAACTTTACAACTTACAAATAAAGACTAAAATACAATTACAACTGAAATCACATAAATGTTTACAAACTAAATAAAACGTCAAACAATTAACATAAATCAAACATAAAAACATGTAATTATGCACTACTAATTAGTGTGCATCAAACACCCCCACACTTAAACCTTTACTCGTCTCGAGTAAATCAAATCCGATCCAAGAAGTCCTTAAAATGACAAGAATATCAACACACACATCCACGAGTGTTTTTAGAAACACATAAAGTAAATCCCCAAAAATATAACAGTAAAGAGGGTCTTCAACTCCATATTTCTTTATCAACCTCAACCTTTTTTTTTCGTTACCCTTAGGATCCTGCAGAAATAAAAGAAAATACCTTCTCTCGTTCTCTCATTTTGCCTAGGTGCCCTTTCGGGTTTTCATCCCAGCTTCCCACATTTTTCTGTTTTAATCCTCACAACTCACTCTTATTTTTGCTTTATTTTTGCTTAAGTTACCCTTTCAGGTTTTCAACTTAACAAGCTTTTATAATTTTTTTTTTACAAGAATAAAGAGTATGAATGTGAGTATTCCATAAAACTCTCCCCCAAGCTAATCAAAGCACTATCCCTAGTGCTTGTGTCTAAGATGAATGTTTTTTTTTGGATACTTTTTGGGAGGTTTTGTTGGTGATTCGTGGGTGTGGAGATGAAAAGGGTGAAGAGGTGATGAATGAAATGAGTTTAATTGGTGGATGGATGTAGGAGATATGAAGCTTTTGACTTTTGGAAATGGAGGAAATTTGGGGTGTGGTTCGAAAGGGAAAACAAAAGGGGGGTGCTTCATTTTTTTTTATGAGAAATGGTCTGGTTTCCAAAAAAATCGAGATACCCGGCCGGGGGGGGGGGGGGGGGGGTAGTGTACCCGGTCGGGCGTACTTTGTTCACCCGAGGCAGAATGTTTTTTGTTGGGTTGCCCGACCGGGTATAGGGGTCTACCCGGTCGGGTGTAAACTTTTCACCCGAGGCAGAAAACTTTTGCTGGGTTGCCCGGCCGGGTATGGGGGTCTATCCGGTCGGGCGAAAAATTTATTCTTGTTTTGCTCATTCCTCGCCCGGGTGATTGCCCGGGTGTTTTGTTTTTAGAAGTAACCTGACCGGGTTAAGTAGGGGATCCGACCGGGTCCAGTGACTTTCTTGGCAATTTCGTCTGTTAAATTACACCCGACCGGGTGGGGGTTTCTACCCGGTCGGGTTTCACTCCTGGGCAGTCAAATTTCTTGTTTTCTTCTCTTCAAAGTCTTCCTTTCCGACACCACAAATCCTAACTAAACTTTACAACTTACAAATAAAGACTAAAATACAATTACAACTGAAATCACATAAATGTTTACAAACTAAATAAAACGTCAAACAATTAACATAAATCAAACATAAAAACATGTAATTATGCACTACTAATTAGTGTGCATCAGTTACTATATATGAAGAAATTCATTACTACATTCTCTTCTATAAACTAGTCACTATTACTTTATTATCATCTTCATAATTGGACGACGGCCATTACTGCAAAGATCAGTTCTATCTACTAGTCCAGGTAGCTTTGGTTACCATTGCAAACCCAAAATCATAAGAATCATTGTAATTAACGGAAATTTTCCTCGCCCTAAACATTTCCAATCTATTTCAAACATTCAAAACTAACCTAGAAATTCTGTGTTTTTGTGGTCTTCACGGCCATCATGATTTTTTCTCCTCTCTAGTTTATGAATGCTTCCTGCCTCAAATGAATTGTCTCCCACTTTCGTATGTTACTAATGGATAGCTCCTTCCTATTGACCTCCATTTTTCCCGCAATAAGGTAACAGATTTTGTAGGATTTCCGGGTATTCCATCTTTCCATCCCAATAGAAGTCGATCGTAACCGTCTAGCTTGCGTAACCAGGTCATTTCTCTTTTCAATTTACCGGGCTCCTTGTGTCATAAATACCCGTAGTCACTTTTTTGTAAACCCAATTACGGTTGGTAATATATATGTAAAAAACCCCTAATATAATCTCACCCATTAGTGCTACATAACGTCACAATGACCAATAACATTATAGTGACCAAAATGCTTTAGTGACCAAAAATCATTAGTTACCAAAAATCCAAAGTCTGTCAGTGACAAAAATCATTAGTGACAAAAAAACCGTCTAGTGACCAAAGTCCGCTCATTCAATACCAACGCCCGCCCGTCCAGTTACCGTTACCCGACTCGTCTAGTTACAGTTACTTAATCCATCCCGTTACAGTTACCCGAATCGTCCAGTTACAGTTATCTGATTCGCCCAGTTAAAGTTACTCGATCCGTCCAGTTATAGTTACCTGACTCATTCAGTTGCAGTTCCCGATTAGTCCAATTACGGTTACTCCATTTGCGAATTATAATTATTCGATTTGACTAGTTGTAATTTTTCAATGCAAGAACTGAACGAGTTACCGAATTCAACCATTTACGGTTACCCGCGCCGACTACCACCCGACCACCCTTGGCGATCACCACTTCCCCCTCCCCCCCGGCGACCACCCACATCCCATCCCTTGCCTCACCCAGCCACCTCCACTGCTTCACCACTGTCTCCTGCAGCCTTCCCCACCCAACCCCTACCTCGCTCATCCATCCCCCCTGCGTCACCCTAGCCCCTACCCCCACTGTCGCCCCAAAGCCCTAGTCCCAACCCCTGCACAACTGCATTCCATTGTTCCACCACCGCAGGCACCCTGGTGAGTGAAACGGCTGACTGCTCACGCTCCTCCCGACCTCCCCAACCCCGGCGCTCCAACCCCACCCCTCACCTACTCCCTTGCCCCTATTTCCCGAATTCCTCACTGCCGCCTACCCAATTTTAGAAACCCTAATCGCTGGATCTTGGACATAGATCTGGAAACGCGGACAAAGGAGGACAAAGAAATAGAAGAAGCTTTGTGGTGCGGCGACATGGTGCGGCGACGTGTGACAAAGGAGGAATGGACGAAGAAGAAGATATCGGGCGGCGTTGCTGGTGCGAACAGGGACGGAGCCAAGAGGTGAGGATAGGGAGGGCAAAATGCTACTACGTATTACATATTTTTTTAAAAGGATGCTACTAGTCTACTACATAATATATTCCTTCTCTTTAAGTTTATTATTAGACACTTTAAAACTAAGATCTTCAATACTGCTCCATAATATATTATCATAATCTAATACTCCGTATTACATACGGAGTATGGAATATCATTTATGATAGAATAACTACTTCTCCAAAGTATAGTATTATAGATTAAATATTTCCTAAAATAACTGCTCCTTTTTAGTGCTTTTATAGATGTGATATTTCAATGAAGTATTGAAAAATTATAAGTATAGTATAAACTATAAACATATATTTTGAACTACTACACTATTATAGAAACACAAAATTCGAGGGAGGGGGGCAAGAAAAAAATTACAGGCCAACTACTAAAAAAATTAAAATCTTGGGAGGGGCAAAGAACCCCTTGATTTACACATAGCTCCGTCCCTGGGTGCAAGGAATGGAATGTTGCGGTGGTGCTGATTTGTTGGAAAATAGTTTTAATTCAAATAAATGTGGGAAACTAAAGAGTTGCTAGATACATGAAAAGACTTCCCAGAAAGTTCTATTTTTAATGTTCCTATTAATGATGTTTCAATGTCTATTATATAAAAAGGCATCTCCTGCAATTCAATAGCAGGTTCTTGGACAGAATATGATTCTCTTCTTATACTACATCACATAGTGTGCGTGAGTGTGTGTTATTGTGTCTGGTTTCCTAACAGATTGGTATCAGAGCAGTGTTGACGTTTGATCCAAGATGATGTCTAGTAACCTGTTTGGAAATCTACCGATCATGAAACTCGAGAAAGGAGAGTATGATCGATGGAGCGTTCAAATGTGGAACCTGCTCGGTGCATATGGTGTCTGGGACATAGTTGAGGAAGGTTTTAACGAACCGACCGAAGGAGCCGTGTTGACAGCGGCACAGCGAAAGGAAGCAAAGGAGACGAAGCAAAGGGAGTTTCTGGTTCGTACATTAATAAACTACGGGCTGGACAAATCTGGACAAGAACGAGTCGAAAACATGACAGCCAAGGAGGCATGGGAGACTTTAGAGAAAACTTTCAGAGGCAGCGACCGAGTGAAATAGGTACGACTACAAATTCTCCGGGGCGAGCTCGATTCGATAAGGATGAAGAAATCTGAGCTCGTCTCTGACTATATTGAACGGGTAACAAGGGTGACGACTCAAATGAAAATAAATGGAGAGACTATTCCTGAGTCTAAAATAGCTGAAAAGATCTTACGGACACTCACAGACAAGTTTGACAGCGTCGTGTGCGCAATCGAGGAAGCCAAAGGCCTCGAGAACGTAACACTAGAAGAACTGTCCGGATCCTTAGAAGCCTATGAGAAGAGAAGGATGCAAAGGGAAGAGTTGATTGAACAGGAAAAACAAAGCAAAGTAATCCTAAATGAAGAAAAGGCTCTGTATAATGATCAGTCTCGTGGCCGAGGACTGGGCCGAGGCCGGGGCCAAGGAAGAGGCCGAAATGAATATAAACCAAATGAGGGAGACAACGGGCCAACTTGGAGAGGTCGCGGGCGAGGAGGTAGTAGAGGCGGTCGTGGTGGACGACCCAACGTAGAATGCTACAACTGTGGTAAAAAGGCCATTTTGCGAAAGATTGTTGGTCCAAACCCAGAACACAGGAAAATTTAAACATAGTCGAACGGGAGATCAACAGTGATGAAGGCATACTCCTGCTGGCACACAAAATAGGCAGCCTAGAAAGTGATGCAACCTGGTACATGGATACTGGGGCCAGCAACCACATGTGTGGATACAAACATTTATTTTCGGAGTTGAAGGAGATCCAAGGAGGAAATGTATCTTTTGGCGATACATCAAAGGTCGAGGTAAAAGGCAGAGGAAAGGTCAGGTTCATGCAAAAGAACGGACAAGATGGTGTGATTAAAGACGTGCTCTATGTACCAAGCATGAAGGCAAACATCATCAGCCTGGGACAACTAATGGAGAAGGGGTACACAGCCGACCTTAGAGGTCGCTACATGAATTTGAAGGACAAAAAAGGGTGAAGCATTGCTCTAGTGGAGATGGCCAAAAATAGGATGTACAAGCTGGACTTGAGAAGCGTAAACCATGAGTGCTTGAAAGATAATCTGACAGAGAAGTCACTCTTATGGCACATGCGTTTCGGACACTTGAACTTTGGTGGACTTGCCGAACTGAGCAGAAAAGGCATGGTACATGGTCTTCCCGAGATGGATTTTCCAAAACAATTTTGCGAAGGATGTGTGTTCGGGAAGCATACTCGTAAGAGCTTTCCAAGAAAGGCGAAATACCGAGCTAAAGCCCCGTTGGAGACAGTCCATACCGATATTTGTGGGCCAATCACACCAGAATCTTTTAGTTGTCGGAGATACTTTATGACTTTCGTAGATGACTACACCAGGAAGACCTGGATATACTTTCTGAGGGAGAAGTCAGAGGCATTCAATACCTTCAGAAAATTTAAGACACAGGTAGAGAAGGAAACCGGCCTCAAGATAAAAGCTTTGAGGACGGATAGAGGCGGTGAGTACACATCTGATTTGTTCAAGGAGTGTTGCAGCAATGAAGGAGTCAGAAGGTTCATGACCACCCCTTATTCACCTCAGCAAAACGGGGTGGCCGAGCGGAAGAATCGGAGTATCATGGACATGGTCAGAACTATGCTTGGGAGCAAGTCTATGCCAAAAGAGTTCTAGGCTGAGGCAGCCCGGTGCGCTGTATATGTACAAAACAGGTGTCCCCACTGGATTCTTGAAGACAAAACTCCTCAGGAAGCATGGACTGGTCAAAAACCAACCGTGTCACACTTGAGGGTGTTTGGCAGTGTAGCTTATGCTCATATCCCAAACCAGAAAAGAACCAAACTGGAAGACAAGAGTAAGAAGATGGTAATGATCGGTTATGATGAAAGAACCAAGGGTTATAGATTGTATAACCCAGTTAATAAGAAGATTGAAGTAAGTAAAGATGTGGAAATAAATGAAGCCAACGGCTGGGACTGGAGCAAGGAAACGAAGATGGAAGTCGAACAGGAGGTGACCGAACTCATCATCCCAGTACCGAGTACTGAAACTCAAGAAACAAACTCAAGTGATGAAGAGGGAGATTTCCAACCAGCTGTTCACAGGTACAGAACTTTGGAAGATTTATACAAAAACACTCCAGAGATGCATTTAGTATGTTTGCTCGCCGATAGTGAGAACATTACATTTGAAGAAGCCCAGCAAAACAAGAAGTGGAGAGAGGCAATGGATGAAGAGATAAAGTCAATCAAGAAAAATCAGACTTGGGAGCTTGCTGATCTCCCACGCGATCACAAACCAATTGGAGTAAAATGAATATTCAAAAAGAAATGCAATGTTGAAGGCAAGGTCGAGCGCTATAAGGCTCGACTAGTGGCAAAAGGATATAGAAGAAGGCAGGGATTGATTATGATGAAGTTTTTGCACCAGTAGTACGAATGGATACAATTCGATTGCTAATTGCTAAGGCTGCCCAGATGAAATGGCCGATCCATCAAATGGATGTAAAATCGGCATTTTTTGAATGGACCATTGGAGGAAGAGGTGTATGTCGAGCAACCGCTTGGGTATGTGGAGGCCGGACAGAAGATGAAAGTATTGAGATTAAAGAAGGCATTATATGGACTGAAGCCGGCACCGAGGGTGTGGAATAAATGCATAGACTCTTACCTGAAAAAGCATGGTTTTGAGCAGTGCCCGTACGAGCACGCCCTATACGTATTAAAGAATAAGACTGGAATAATGTTTGTTGCATTGTATGTAGATGATCTGATCTTTATGGGCAGTGATCAGAAGATAGTGGAGGAATTCAAAAGGAGCATGAAACAAGAATTCGAGATGACTGACCTCGGAATCATGAAATATTTCTTAGGCCTGGAGGTTAGTCAAGGGGAGCATGGAACTTTTGTATCCCAGGAGGGATATGCAAAGGAGATTCTAAAGAAATTTAAAATGGAAGAATGCAAGCCGGTGGCGACTCCAATGGGGACAGGAGCCAAACTATCTAAGTTTGAGGGAGGAGACCGAGTTGATGTCGAGCTCTATAGGAGTCTGGTTGGTAGTCTAAGGTATCTGACCTGTACGAGACCAGACATTGCATACAGTGTTGGGGTTGTGAGTAGATACATGGAAGAACCTCGCCAATCACACTGGAAAGCCATCAAGAGGATTCTAAGATACATTCAAGGAACCAAAACAGTCGGACTGTTTTACTAGAAGACGAACGACATAAGACTGATCGGCTATAGCGATAGTGACTGGTGTGGAGACAAAGATGACCGGAAGAGCACAAGCGAATTTGTTTTCAGCATTGGAAGTTCAGTTTTTAGTTGGTTGTCAAAGAAACAACCAATAGTGACTTTGTCAACCTGTGAGGCTGAGTACGTCGCTGCCTCTCAATGTGTAAGACATGTCGTATGGCTAAGAAGACTTCTGAGCGAATTAATGCTCGGCGAAGCAACACCAACTAAGATTCTTGTGGATAACAAATCTGCTATAGAATTAGCCAAGAACCCAGTTCATCACGAAAGAAGTAAGCACATTGATGTGTGATTCCATTTTATAAGAGAGCAGATAAAACGAGGAGAAGTCGAGCTGGACCATGTGACGAGCAGAGAACAGAAAGCAGACATTTTCTCCAAGCCTCTATCAAACCCGATGTTTGATTACTGCAAGCGTGAGCTTGGCATGAAGGACAAGAGGGAATTAAAACTAAGGGAGGAATTTGTTGGAAAATAGTTTTAATTCAAATAAATGTGGGAAACTAAAGAGTTGCTAGATACATGAAAAGACTTCCCAGAAAGTTCTATTTTTAATGTTCCTATTAATGATGTTTCAATGTCTATTATATAAAAAGGCATCTCATGCAATTCAATAGCAGGTTCTTGGACATAATATGATTCCCTTCTTATACTACAGCACATAGTGTGCGTGAGTGTGTGTTATTGTGTCTGGTTTCCTAACAGATGTGATATGCAAAGAAGAAACGGACAAATGATGGAGCAGATGTGAAGGGAGAGAGATGTGATGGGCTGGTGCGATGCGCGATGGAGCGATGGCGAAGGGAGAGAGCTGCTTCGATGGTGTTGCCATGTTGGGGAGCTGGTGAGCTGGGAGAATAAGAAAATAACAGGGGAAGAAGGATTAAGGGTACTAGTATTGTACCCGTGCGATGCATGGGACAAAAATATTTGCGTGTTTTTATTTATCATACATACATAATGAAGTATTAATGTAAAATATATTTATTCTAATAAATCTAAAATGTAAGCATTAACGAAAACATAATGAAGTATTAATGAAATTCTGAAATATTAACTTTTTATAATGTTTACTGATACGTAATTAAATATAATTAAGGTCAAAGTTGCAACTATTAAAGAACGGATAATAATACTTTTATTTTTTAAGCATTATAACATCATTATTTCCACAGTCCAATGAATATTGACCCATATAAATTTCAACCCATATTGTCACTCGCCCAACCCAATTGCAACAGCCCTAGTTGTGCATGTGTATTTTCGGTCGCTAGTTAAGAATAAGATATTTCTTCCTTTTCTTCTCGGACGGGCCTTCTCTCGCTGCAGCTTTCTCGTCTCTCTGCATCTTCTTCTACGGTCTGTTCTCAAAGTGACTGGAGGTGTATTAAAAAGAGAAGTTTCAAGTGAAAAAGAAAACCATTGAAATGCTTCGTATATAATTAAGTTAACATCGTAATTTTAGTTTTGAAGATAATCAATCACAAATTTACTTGTTTTCATTAACATTACATCAACACTTTAAAATCAACAACTTTATTAATAAAAAATGATCAATAATGATTTTTATAGGCTAAAGGGTCAAATAGGTACATGAACTAATTTAAAGTGTTCAATTAGCCCCTTATATTGGAGGTTCTGTCCGACCATCGCCAATTGGAGCGGTTCCCGGTAAAAAATTTTGATGAATTTTTTTTGCGCATCTTCTTCATTAAGTCTAGTTTAGCCATATCAAATTTCAGCTAAAAATTAAACCGGGAAGATAGTCAAACAATTTTCGGAAATGTACTGCGCTGTTTAACTGCGCAGTTATCTTCAAAAAATCATTTGACTGTCTTCCCTGTTAATTTTTTAGCTGAAATCTGGTATGAGTAAACTAGACTCAATGAAGAAGATTCTCAAAAAAATTCATCAAAAAATTTCACCGGCAACTTCCACAATTGGCGACGTCCGGGCAGAACCTCCTATATATGGGGCTAATTGAACACTTTAAGTTAGTTCATGTATCTATTTGACCTTTTAGCCATTTTTATATGAACTAAATTAATTGAATACATAATGTTTTCTTGCTAAGGCCTATTTAATTTTATAAATAACCACACTACTAATATGTGGATAATATAAGTTTTTAAAATATCTTATCTTAAGTGAGAAAACCAAGATATAGAATCCTAGTGATGTTAATCAAATAGTACGGAGTAAAATATAAGAGCAATTAGCAATTGGAAATGATAATCTAAAATGTACGTGTACCTGGATTGCTTGCTTTGGAATGCTTCTTCTCGATAATCTGGCTTAGCTTTCTCATTATTTAATTAGTAGAGAGTATACATCATATTTTGATGAAAGCGGATATGGACATCCATTCGCATGCACTGGTAGCAGCACAAGGGTATTCATAATTTCTTCACTACAACATACTTAGCTTCTACTCCTTCCGTTCCCAAAAATACTTTCCACTTTTCTTTTTGGGCTGTTCCCAAAAATACTTCTCACTTTCCATTTTGGACAATTTGTGAGGCTCACATTCATTTTACCTTTTTTACACAACCACAACCATACATTTCCACTTTATTCCACTTTCTTAATAAGCGTGCCAAGTCAAACCGGGAAGAATTTTTAGGAAGGGAGGGAGTATATTGTAGATATTCCTAAGAGTTGTGTAGATGTTTGTGGAAAGTGGAAACTGTCCAAAGCACGTACTACCTTTATACGTGCAAGTTGTTTCCCTGGAAACGGCTGAATGGAAACGATGTTTGATACGTGTCGCACGCATATGTTGTATTGACGTAATAATTTTTTAGCAATAGCCACATACTTTGTAGGTTTTTTTAGTTACACAGGCGTGTAAACAAAAATTGCTAGGCGGGAACAGGTTTTGCGTGACGATCCCATTTTTAAATATATAAAGATTTGAGTCCACTTATTAATAATTGGTCTCTTTTTTGTCCACTTTTAAAAGTGGTCCTATTTTTGTCTAAGGAGATTGTGGAGTTATTATTATTGTCATTGTTTCAATTAAAAACTGTGTGGTTGATGTTTGTGCAAAAGAATCAGAATTGACTAGAATCACAAATTATTTTTCCACTTCTGGTCCTATGAGTTTCTTGTCAATTTCACTTTTAGTTCATGTCTTTCATATTGTTCACTTTTGATACTTGACTAATATTTTTTAATCGTTCGTGGTCCTTTTCTGGCAATTTTAATCGTCAAAAATAATGTCGGAAGGATCATATATAAGCTAAAACACAATAATCATGCATCAAATGTGGCCAAAGTAAAAGATGTGGACTAAATGTGGAAAATTCAGGGGCGGATCTAGCATTTACGTTCAGGTGGGGCCAAAATTTAATTAAATAACATATATTACAAAAAAATGTCAAAATGTGGTAAAATAGTACTAGTATTATAGAAATGTCAAAGAAAAAATTAAATCTATTTATATATAAGAAAACAAATAGCTCATCATTTTACTATTCTACCCTCCGTCCAACCTGTCTTCTTTACTGTGTTCTTCATCCAATGCGTAATCTTCTCCGCTCTTTTCGCACCTTCCCTCTTTGCATATTTTTTTTCCGAATTAAATTCTTCGTTTTTTATTCACGAATACGCTTTCTTCATCGCTCTAAGAACCACGCTCCAGATTAGCCTGCAGCTTTTCCTCATTTCACCCCTACTCATGTAGCATCCCTAATTCCCTATCTCAAAAGCCAAAACCTTATCGGTTTGTTACGTATCTCACAAATCTTTTGGATATCAAACAATCATTCCAGGTGAGCCTCAAATTCTATCAAAGCGCATGGAAGCACAGAGTTTGTTTCCTGCAATCGTCAAAAAGGTTTTTAGCTGATTGTTAATTTTATAAATACAGAAATTAAGTTTTATACTCCGTAAAAATTAGATTACGACAGACGCTGCTTTATTTACAGTTTAGCATATTTTACTTATTAGACTTACCATTCTATCTTTAATATCCTTTACTTTAATAGATGCATCACAACTTTATTTGCGATTTGACTTTTGTGTCTTATGTTTTGCATATATCATGTTTGAAGAAATGCTTAAGTGATCTTTCTTTGGTAAATAGACATAAATCTAATTCTTTAGGATGTAAATAAATGATTATGAAGTGTTTTGTCTAATTTTCGTTTTTTCTTTCAGGAAATTTGTATAAATCGTTGTGTTTTTAGTTCTGATGGTACAACTTCACTTTTCTTTCAAAATAAAATGCAACTCTCAAATGAGTGTCCAATTTGCTAAGCTATGACTCATATACTTAATTTTTTTTCTTATGTCATGTTTAATACTTTAATGATGAAATTGTTTGATAAAATGGCCTTATCAGATTGTGAAGAAATGACAGCAAAAACAAAAACTTTCTTCATGAAAGCCATGTATGAATCAAACTGGACAAGAATAGACACCTTTTTCCATTAACAAAAACACAGTCTACTTGGTCAAAAGGAATTCAAATTTTATTCATGAAAGCCATGTATGAATCAAACTCTGCAAAAAGAAATCAATAGCTTGCAATTCTTCTGAAAAAATAATCAGACTACCTTACACGAATAAACAAATTTATTGTATCAAGAAGTGACAACTTTGGTTATAGTAGACGGAATTATAAATTTAAGACTAATGCTAAATAAAGCAGTAGCTAACCTTGGTTTAAGAAAGCAAATGGCTCTTCCAAATACCATTTTACCCCTGCACAAGCATACGTGTTGCTCAATCCTGATTTCTCTCATTTGGTTTAAGAAAGCAAATAGCTCTTCCAAATACCATTTTACCCCTGCACAAGCATACATGTTGCTCAATCCTGATTTCTCTCATTTGTGGTTCTTAGGATGCATATGGTCATATAACACATACGTAAACATGTTTTTCACGCTCTTCAGATGCCTCTTTTTCTGTTTTAGCCAGTGTGTTTTATTATTATTCTGTCATTTTCTTTTTCTTTTTCTTTAATCCATGTCAATAACCGAGTATATATAGATGGGTGCTGCTACCTTTTTAATTTGCTTAAATTTTTTAGATGCAGCCTGTTTTCTGTTAATGAATAGCAGGTAATGCATATACAAAACTATATTACTCTAACTTCTTTATTGATGGATCTATAGCTAAAGGATAGTACACAGAGGTCTGAATTTCCACTTGCCAGTGTGTGTTTGTGACTTTATAGAATACCCATGTGCATGGGCATTAATACCCTAAGCTTAAATGACTTTCATGTATTTTGCTTCACTGTAAGAAAACAAAAGCTTGCAAATCTTTTGAAAAAATAATCAGACTATTTGACACTCATAAACAATTCGTTTTAGCAAGAAGTGACAAATTTAGTTGTTATAGTAGACAGAATTAAAAATTTAAGAACTAAACTTAAGTTCTATAGTACACAATGATAGTAAAATTCTAAAATGTAATCTAGAAATAGTCTACCTGATATTGGATTCAAAAAACATCCCAATATTTAAGCCTCCCATATTAGTCTACCTAATATGGAATTAGTCTGTCTGGATCCAGTTTTCAAATCTTTTGAATGATAGTAAGCTTCTATTATGGGGTTGCTGGATTTTAATGTGATAAATTAACTTCAAAATGTAGTAAATGCAGCCTGGAATTAGCTAACCTTGGTTTCAACTGAACAACAACCTTGGGTGGATTCTTGATAATAAGTTCCCTCATTTTTTGCATGATTTTTAGATCAACCAAAGCATATAAGGTAAAACATATAGAGTGTTCAATGAAATGTTTATATGAGAAAAATATCAGCGAAAAAACAATACAAGGACCTGATTTGATGTAACTGCCATGTTTTGAAGTCCCTTTCTATATAATAATATGCCATAGTTGAGGAGTTGTTCATACCTAAAATTTTAACAATGGTGCATCATTTGAAGAGTTGAGGGAGCTCTCAAACATATCAACTCCGTGCAAGTAAATCGTTTCTTAAGTTTGAGTTTTATTTTATAATGCCACATTGCCACATAGAGTAGACTCATCCTCTCAATTCAGAGAGACTATATTAATGCCCAGCATACGTGTAGTATTTATTTATTGCTTTGAATGGCTGTTTTCAATATAACATGGCTTTAAAATCGCTCCATCAAGAAAATATTCATAATACTATCGTTGCAATCGAAGTAGGTCTTGCTATTGCCACCCTAACAATATAGCTACATTGTATGCTGCCTCTTCTCTTATTCCATGTTCTTTCTATTATTGATGTTTTTTTTTTCAGATTTTACATTATTTGTAGGTGCATTAAAGTATATAAGGTGTTCAGTGAAATGTTTATATGAGAAAATATATTAGTTTTGGATATTAAAGCACAATAATATTCCTTTTAAAGTCCTTGGAAAGATGATAGATGCATAGATGAAGCTTTCCGCACCTTAAAAAACAGTAGAATCTTTACCACCTGCTAAGGCTTGTGCAATATCCTTTTCATAGTTGTGTTAGGCTTTTTGGCAACAAATTTCACAGTGACAACATATATATTATAAATGAAACTGGTCTGTTGTTACTCATAGCTTTACTTAATGCAACAAGCTTACATAATTATTTTACTCTGTTTTGAAATATGGAGTAGTGCTAAATTGACAATGAAACGCTAGAAGAACACGTCATTATTATTTCAATTAATTTGAAAATGATAAATATAAAAAGACTAACTGTTAGAAGAAAAAACTCTAACAAATTAATCCTTCTCTAGCTTTCACCTTTTCCCATCTGTTAACTTTTGCTATATGTTACTTTCTTGATCTAAAACTCACTAAAAAGACTGCACAACCTAACGTATGTGTCTCACATAGTTGTAAGCCCAGGCCCATATAAAGGTGCAAATTCCAAACTTCATTGGCATAAAAATGCAGTTTTATCTTTATAATTCTGTTTCATTTATCCTCCAAATTGTTTTCCTCTGCTACTGACACTCTTTATTTCCAATCTGTAGTCATTATATATTGTTTCGTCTACATGTAATCAAGTAACAGAGGGCCTGCGAAGAGGGAGGAAGCGAATAGAATGGGCAGGTGTACGCATAAAAAACAAAGCAAAGCAGATTATGAAAAATGAGAAGGGAAGAGTAACTTTGGGCATTATGACATCTCAGCATGAGGGACATAATAGAAATTTTGAGGGCGATTTCCTTTCGTATAAAGTTACGAATGGATTGTTTGGCATTATTAAATTTCTTTGACTTTGTTTCATTTGTTCATGCAATTGCGTTC
Organism: Cuscuta europaea; assembly: GCA_945859875.1. Lineage (NCBI taxonomy): Eukaryota > Viridiplantae > Streptophyta > Magnoliopsida > Solanales > Convolvulaceae > Cuscuta > Cuscuta europaea. Next base: position 43,695,823 of record CAMAPE010000010.1, on the reverse strand, counting down.
ATAAAGTTGCTAACATAGTGACAAAGTTTTATCACCATGTGTATGCATGAGTATTGTAGCATATAAAATTTTAAACCTTGAGATGGCATATATGGGAATTATTGAGAAGTCAGATTGTTGCAAGTTCTAAAGGATGGAGATGGTGTGTTTTCATGTCTATGGTTCTCGGCTTTAAAATTTTAAATCTCAGTTGATGGCATATATGGGAATTATTGAGAAGTCAGATTGTTGCAAGTTCTAAAGGATGGAGATGGTGTGTTTTCATATCTATGGTTCTCGGCTTTAAAATTTTAAATCTCAGTTGTGTATAGTCTTAAATTTTGAGATGGAGTATATGAGAGCCAATCATATCTATTCTATTCTATTTATATACCCCGTATAAGATACTACGTATGAAATAGCTCATCTAAAGACAATTTTACCTCTATAAAATCCTACGTGTCTAGCTCTTCTTAATTAACTCATTTGCTATAACAAAGTCATGTGGATGTTTTTACTTCAAAGTACGAAACTTCTCTCATGGAATGGAAGGGAGCAGTTGTAGCAGATTCACTTAGTGGGGCCCAAGCTATAAAAACCTCAATTTTCTTTAGGAAAAATTGATAGTAATAATCCCTATTATTGCCGGTCCGCTTATAATAATCTCAACTATCGATTATTTCAGAATAATCTCAACTTTAGATACCTTACGCTAACAAATGGTCCGACGTGATCGACTATAAATAAATTCTAAATAGTTTCTAAAATGGATAAAAAAAATATTTCCCAAATTAGGGTTGGTTTAAAAATATTTCCCATCATGCTGTTATGGTTAACTTGAGTTACCGACTTACCACACATTGCTTAGGAGAAGTACGCAAGCTGAGGGTAGGACAAAGGGGTGAACAATAGTCCTGGGTCCCACTACCAATTAATATATCATCATTTATAATTTTTTATTATCTTTCATATGATACTAATATTACATATATAAATAAAATGATAATAACTCACTTTAAAAGAATAAATATTTTTTAAAATGATATAATTTTTTTATTTGTATCCCAATTGTTACAAAATATATATCAAAATCAATAATTCTTTTGATCTCTTATATGACACCAATATTACATATATAAAAAAAGTAATCTAGCACTTTAGAAAATTTATGTTTTTAAAATGCTACTCCCTCCGTCTCAATTTGATTTGCAAAATTTCCTTTTTTGGTTGTCCCAAAATGGTTTTTCCACTTTCTATTTTAGGTATATAAATAAGAATAAAGTGACAAATGTACCCTTATTTTTACTTTTTCTCTATTAACTTAAAGTCATCTACTTTTAGAAAGATGAGCAAAAGTGTAGAAAGTAAGCATCATTTATTGTCATTTCTTAATCCTTGTGCCGGTCAAAGTTTGCAATTCAATTCGGGACGGAGGGTATATAACTTTTTAATTTATATTGTGACTGTTACAAAAAATCTTTAAATCTATAACTTTTTATTATCTTTCATATGACACCAATTTTACATTTATAAAGTAAAAATAATAATTTAGCGCTCTTAAAAACTTCTGTTTTCTAAAGTGTTAGAATATTATTACTTCTATTTTGTACTACTCCTGTTATTACAAAAAATATACTCCGTATAAAATTTCATAACTTTTATTATCTTTCACATGACACAAATATTATTTTTTTTATTTTTTAATTTAATAAAAAGAAGGAAAAATTGATTGTAATAATCCCAACTATTGGAGGTTCGCTTATAATAATCCCAACTATCGATTATCTCAAAATAATCCCAACATTAGTGATCTTCCGCCAATAATGGTCCGACATGACCGGCTATAAATAAATTCATATAGTTTCTAAAGTGGATGAGAAGAGATATAACAAGTAATCCCTATAAATAATTCAACTTTTAATTTTTACGCTTTATTTCTATTTAAAATTCACTTGTTATGGCAGGTCATATCTGGTCATGGACCATTATTGGCAGAGGGTCACTATAGTTGGGATTATTCAGAGATAATCGATAGTTGGGATTATTATAAACGGACCGCCAATAGTTGAGATTATTACAATCAATTTTTCCTAAAAAGAAAGCTTTATTGAGAAAATAAGCAAAATACAAACGCTAATGAAGGTAGAAAGTAAATGCAGAAACAAGAAAAAGCTTAATGAGAAAAACACGCATGTAAATGATTAGTAATCTGTGTACGTTGGAGTTGTTGAGCCAGGTTCGTTGTTGGGTATGCAGCCTGGTGTTGTGCAATCGTGCTTGCTGCCTGGTCTCAATAGTCCTAGGTGTTGATTCATTGCGTCTCTTGGATTTATTTTCTGGAAACAACAATCATGAAACCTTCTTCTTCCGATGGTATATGAGCCACTCTGTTTAATTGTTGAACCAAATTAATTTGTTTTTCCTGACCCTTTTGATGCATTTTGTGACCAAGCTCTTTTTGAAGTAATTGAAATTCAACTTTAATATTGGCAAGATAGTTATGATAATCCTCTTTTGATTCATCTCCAATAGTATCATTTTGTCTCATCACTTCAATAGAATCTAAATCTTTATGACCTCTTCCAACTTCTTCTTTATCAACCCAAAGCTGATAAAGAGAAACTTGAATCAGCTTCTCTAAATTCCTCTCTAAAATTAACTCTATTAAATCTATTAATAGGAATAATTTTTTAATTATATATATGAAATATTTGTGTCATGTGAAAGATAATAAAAGTTATGAATTTTTATGTATTTTCTGTAGTAAAAGGAGTAGTACAAAATAGAAGTACTCCGTAATATTCAGAGAAACACTTTAGAAAACAGAAGTTTTTAAGAGCGCTAAATTATTATTTTTAATTTATAAATGTAAAATTGGTTTCATATGAAAGATAATAAAAAGTTGTAGATTTAAATATTTTTTTAACAATCGCAATACAAATTAAAAAGTTTTAACATTTTAAAAACATAACTTTTCTAAAGTGCTAGATTACTTTTTTTATTTTATATATGTAATATTGGTGTCATATAAGAGATAAAAAAAGTTATTAATTTTGATATATTTTTTTTAACAATCGGGATACAAATAAAAAAGTTATAGCATTTTAAAGAATATTTATTCTTTTAAAGTGAGTTATTATCATTTTATTTTATATATGTAATATTGGTGTCATATGAAAGATAATAAAAAATTATAAATGACAATTTTTTTTTTATAATTATCGGAATAAAAATAAAAAGTTATTGCACTTTTAAAAAAAGAAGGAAATTAATTAGTAGGGGGACCCAGGACTATTGTACATCCCTTTGTCCTGCGCTCGGCTTGAGTACTTCTCCCCTCTGAAATCGACGGTAACTCAAGTTAAACTATAACACCATTTTTGGGATTATTTTTAACGCAACATTAATTTGGGAAATTATTTTTTTATTTGGTATTATTCTAGGAAAACTCAAGATGTTGAAATAATATCTTTATAATGGTAATATGTAAGTGATTCAAAAATATAAATATATTTGAATTTGGTTATTATTGTGGACTTCCAATTATGTACATGCAAACGAGGTAAACTTACAAAAGAGTTTAAAATGATTCCTAATGTAGCAACTGGGTAGGATTTATTTACCTTTTTTTACGCAACCACAACCTCACATTTTCACTATGTTGTTATTTTTATGATTGTTTTTTTGTTTTTAATGTTATTATTATTATTACCGGTGAATCAAATCACCTTTAAAAGTAAAATGAATGAGATAGACTTACGAAAGAGTGTCAGATGATTCATGAATAATATCTTTATAATATGTAAGTGACTCAAAAATATAAATATACTTGAATTTGGTTACTATTTTGGACTTCAAACTATGTACATACAAACGAGATAGACTTATGAGCATCCTCTATTGATCAAATATTATTCCTCGAAAGATCTGTACATAGTGACAGAAAGAGTACCATATAGTGTTTTGACTCCAAGTGATTTTTTTAATCATGTTCATAGTATCATAGTTTTGGGTGAGAGAGAATCAAAGTTGATTTACCAATAAATGGTGAAATGATATGAGTCTTACACAAAAATTATTTATTCACGAGTCAATGGACCATGAAAGAAGCACTGGAGTAGATTATCAACTCGAATAAGAATCCAAATGAAAATAAACTTGTGAATCAAAAGTTCACACTATTCATAATAATAAACCTGCATACTAGAAGTTATTGCAATTGAAAAGATATACTTCGTATGAAGAAAAAAACTCAAAGAACTAACAATCTAATGGTGGAAAGTTAATTAAAATGGAATTATGTAATTAAGTAAAAAATAAAAAAAGTAATATTCACTAACAATTTTATTAATTTTAAAAAAGTAATAAAATTTAAAAAGTAAAAAATCAAAAAAAAAATATGACTCATAACCATAGGAGTAATATTCACAATAGTTAGACACGTATCTATTTTTTAAGTAAGCTATTAAATAAAGGTAATTTGCAAAAATATTTTTATTAAATCTTTCCTCCTATTTTCTCCAACCAACCCCAAATTTTTATCAAAATCATCCCCCTCCCCCCTCCCCTTTCCTTCCCTCCTTGACTCTCCCTCTTCCCTCTCCTCATTTGAGAAGAAAATTTTCTTTCTCATACACAGTGCTTTTAGATATATGATAATGCGGCTAACAATTGAGTGAGAGAAAATTTTTCCTTAAATGTAGTTGTTTTAGATTTAACAAGATAAATCGGTTAAGAATTGAACAGAGTGATTTTCTCTCACATATGTTAGCATTATTTTACTAATGAATGGCAAGTTATTATTTAACTAATATTTGTTAATTTCAATATTTGTTGTATTCACTTAAACTTTATGTCTCTCACTTATTGTACTCACTTTTTTAGAATAGTATTTAATTTTAAAATTAATCTAATCATGAAAATGAATAAGTAGCAAATTCTAATGAATGGTGTCGATTACTTTTTTCTAATATACTCTTCATTGAATATAATCAATATATACTTTATGGGTTTATATTTTATGGTATTAGCTTATTGAACTCTTATTTTTCGAAAATGTAGAATCCTAAAATGTTGTTTTTATTTTAATATTTAATTAGATAATGGATAAAAATATATGCACGAACTGCTCTTTCCCGTGCGTATGCACGGGTACTATACTAGTATTATAGAACCGACAATACAATTATCTTAAAAGTCATAGATATCGAACCGAAGTTTTTTCGACGTGTACATTAGCACCATCCAGTCATCCACTCACGGTCGCCTCTTTCAGACATGTGTCCACCCCCTGACGCTGAAATATATTACTGGAAAATTGGGTTCGGTTTGGTTTCCATATAAAACATATATCCCCTTTCTGGAAAATAATATCCTTCGATCCCAAGAGCTCAGCTCTTCCGTTTCTTTCTCCCCATCTTCCATTAATAATTCCAGAATAGTATCATTTACCTTTGAATCGCGTATCATATCATGGCAACCCACCCCCTCAAACACAGAACAACAACCAACCGGGAAGAAGAAGACGGAAAATCAAAAGGCGGAGGAGGAAGAAGAGCGGTATATGAGATGAATAATGGAACCGTCACAACCAGAACAAGGAGACAGAAAGCCAAACGCGGCCTTAGATCACTGGGCATCGCCGTCGCCTTCCCCCTCTCCCTCACGCTTTTGGACATCTCGCTTTTCGGGTCAAGCCAGCAGTACCGGGCCATGGAGAAACCGTTTTGGGTCCCTCGACTCTGGGCCTTGCACTTGGCCTGCTTGGGCTCCGCATTCCTGATGGGCCTCTCCGCGTGGCTTGTTTGGGCCGACGGTGGGTTTCACCGCTACCCCATGGCCATGCTCTTGTACCTCAGCCAGCTCGCTCTGGGCCTGGCGTGGGACCCAGTCGTGTTCAAGGCCGGCGCGACTCGGGCTGGGCTGGTCCTCTGCCTCGGGCTGGTCGGCGCGTTGGTCGGGTGCTCTCGGGCGTTCAAGAGCGTGAATCCAATCGCCGGCGACCTAGTCAAACCTTGTCTTGGGTGGGCTTTCCTCGTCTCTGTCACGAACCTTAAGCTCATAGCATCCCGTTGATAACTCGGGTAGCTAGGGCAGGCCCAGCCCACGAAGTTGGGTCAATAAATAATTTCGGTGTAATATACGTTATTTGTGAGATTTTTAAAGGTAAAATGTTGCATGTATCTTAGGTGGTAATAGGAGTTTACATCATCACCTCTCTATGGTGTTGAGAGAGCAAGCACTTAAATAATTATTAATTTAATAGGTAATATACTACGTAATGTTTAGTTTTTTACCATGTATTTTTGTATAATATAATTGTAAGAAAGATACAGAAACAACAAAATATCCCATGGTACGGTGTTGGTTTAAGTTTGCATCGATTAATTTGATGACTGGAGGGCATATAATGAACATAATTTTGATGTCTTATTAATTTTGATGTCTTATTTATGGGTCTTGTGGTATACATGGATATGTTTGAACATAATTTGAAAGAGGTTTAGTATGCATTAAAAACGACGGATTAAGGTCATCCAATTACATACCACTCCTAAAGTGCAATTGTTCTTGAAGCAAAAGTTTGTTTTTGCTTGAGTTTGATCGGAGATGCCCCTCCGATGTACAGAAACATTTTGCAACCATATATACTACCCCATAGAGAAATAATTTTAGTTATTATATTTGTATATAATTTGAGTTTTCTATCAAATAAAGATGTTAAGAAAGTTTAGATTCAAGTAAGGGAGAACTATCAAATAAGTTATCGAATTACAAAAAAATGCAAATCCTCCCTTTCATAGGAGGCTTTGTCCAGCCACGTTATTTGGGACGGTTTCCGGTGGAATTATTTGATGAAAATTTTTGAACTCTTATTCATCAAGTATAGTTTACTCATGCCAAATTTCAGCTAAAAAATCAATCGGAAAGGCTGTCAAATGAAGTTTTGAAGATAACTGCGCAGTTAGATAGCACCGATAGCACCGTATATTACAGAAAATCATTTGACTGCCTTATCGGTTGAAATTTTAGCTGAAATTTGGTTTGGGTAAACTAGATTTAATAAAGAAGATGCTCAAAAAAATTCATCAAAAAATCCACCAGAAACCGCCCCACCGCCCCAAATAGTGACGTTCGGACAGAGCCTCCTATAAAAGGGCTGATTTGCATTTTTTTGTAAGTTCGAGGGCTTATTTGATAGATCTTTCAATAAATAAAAAATCAATAAATAAAAAAATGGGGATGGAGACTTCCTGATTGTGTAACTTGTGTTAATGAAACAGGTTTAGTAATAGTATGTCAAATCAAATCTTTGGTATTTAGAAAATGCATCAATATCATAGTATACATTTATTGTATGGTGATTAACCAATATGATAAATATTACCACGTATTCTCATTAACACTGCTCAAATGTGATATGATATTGTGTTTGAATGTCCTATACATAGACACACAATAATCAATATCAATATATACGTGTGTGTATATATATAAAAGATGAACTTTTTAAGAGCATACAAAACGCCATGTAATCCTGCCATGTCATTATATATAATAATTATTTACTTATTTTTATACCTTTTGTTTTTATTAGATTCTATTTTTGATTTCATATTGATATGGAAACAAAAATCCTTATAAATCCACCTTAATTAATTTGGTAAGCTTCAAATAAGTAAAATAATTTTTTGTTATCAAAGTGAAATTCTAATAACGTTTATTGATATGGAAACTAATTTATATTAGTTTACTACACCGAATTAAATTGAAACAAATATGCAAATTAGTTTACTTATTAATTTGACACCTATTAATAAATTAGTAAGCTTCAAATAAGTAAATAATTAAAAATGAAATTAAAAATTATAACCAACATAAAGTATATATATTTTCACAAGTAAATATGTTTAGCTTAGCCAAATAAGTAAATTTTTTTGGTTGTTTCTTTATTTCACACCTAAAATTCAAATATGCCTTCACTTTTGAAATAGATTCCTAATCCAAATTAGAAAATCTTTATAGGTTTACGAATTCCTACTTTTATTTTAATAGAATGTTTTTAATTGGATTGATTTCAGTTCCAGATTAAATCAGATCAGATCAAACTTTAATAATTATAACAATAAGTCACATAAAAACAGACATCTAATAGACCATATTAATTCATACCATATCAAACCCGAAATTTTAATTCAATTAAAAACGTTCTTATTAATGAGTAAACCGTAAGATCTTACAATTAAGAAATATAGAATATTTTATTATTGGGTTCATAACCATTATGCATGTTTACTTGAGATGCTTATGTAAAAGACCAATTTAACTTTTTTTTCCCATGTATTTTTTTCTTTGTTTCACAAATGGAATATATTTGACATATATTTTTCATGATTCAGAAGATTCTACCTATTTAACCAGAATTCAATCAATTTCAGCAAAGTAAGTTAATTCTATTTACTTTAGTATTATCAAACAGACTCTATATTAGACTAAGTTTATTTTTCTTTTAAATCACATTATATGTGATCCGATAAAAATTAAATTTCAAATTAGCTAAATTACATCCTAAGTTTATTTTTCTTTTAAATTAGCTAATTTAAAAAAAATTAAGTTTAATTTTCTTTTAAATCACATATTTTTCTTTTCAATCAAATTATATGCGATGCACGGGCTTGAGAGCTAGTACGTATGAATGACAAAATATATGAATGTATAGAAACATTCTTATATAGGAATGTATAGGAACGTGTATATTTTTTAGCTTACTCTACAAAAACATTTCTTCCATATATGTGGTTAAAATTAAAGGTGATGAAGTTTAATCCAACTATGAGAGGCGAAAGCTATATCTACGAGAGCAGATGAAAATATGGCAGCGTAAGGCAGTATTCTATTATCCGAAGTTCGGTCCCTTCATAGGAAATATACAAGAAGTATTTATAGACTATAGGAACTAGTATTATAGGAAGAAACTGAAACAATAAATGCTATTAACCACGTGTTAACCGAATAAGACTCCTATAACGTCTTGGACGTTGTGCAATGATTGTTCCTTTAAGTCCACGTTCCTTCCGTTATTTATGTCTGCTGCCAGATAGCTATGCACGAATGCTAGCTTGCCACATAAGCCTTAGGAATATCCCAACCTCACTAGAACTCTGCTCAGGCTCGAGGCCTGCTATCCAGCCTACCCTAGTAGCAGAATCAATTCACATGTTCTTGCATAACAGGATCAAACTCAACAATCATCTCAATGAACCCTAAAATTGCCATTTTTTCATCATAAAGTGTATCACTATTTCCACGAAAGACAGGTGATTTTTTAGCAAGAGTCTTTACTAAAACTATTATCCTCTTAAGAACATCACTCCAATGCTTCTTCTGTTTTGCCATTTTTTCCCTGAATAGTCGAATCGAGGGTTTTTTATTTAACCAAACTTTAGGCGGCTTTATCCTTCGTAAGTTGATTTTGGATTTTGTCAATTTGAAAATTGGAAACAAGAAAACAATTACTTGATTAGTATTTGGGTTATTGGGAATTTGGGATGGGGTCGATTGGGCCGTTAGTATTTGATTAGTATTTTCAGTTTAGGAATTCAGGAATAGGAATTGGGATATACTCCCTCCGTTTCTGAAACAAGTTCCACCTTTCCTTTTCGGGCAGATTCAAAATTAAGTTCCACTTTCAAACATTTCCTTATTATCTACATCAAAACAGTGTCAAACAGTGTCAAACAGTGCCAAACAGTGTTCAAACAGTGCCAAACAGTGCACTCCACAGTAAAGTCAAATTTATTTTCTTAATATGTGTGAAGTCAAATGTGGAACTTGTTTTGGAATCGGAGGGAGTATTAGAGATCGGGGGAGAGACATGTTACATTTCTTTTATAATTTTTTTCTTAAAGTTTTTATACATTAAGCCTAATTAAATGAGTTTTAAAATACACAAAAGACTATTCAAAAAAATATTGAAAAAAAATACAAAAAAGAAGTTTACTCACACTATATATAAATAAATTGCTATTTTTTCGAGTCTAGGGCGGTCGCCCTTGTGGCCCCTCCTTCCCCCTAGGACTGGTCCTGTCTAGGTGGTCCATACTATAATTTTGGAGATATGTACTCCGTATCTAATATTATAAAGGCATCTTCAATGGAGATGTGCATTATAGTTTCACCTCATTAATTGCACTTTTGAAGTATAAATGACATCTTCAATGTAAAATAAAGTAGACCAATTTTATGTGACATGACAATTGAAAAATGAACTAAGATCTAGGACAAGGTCAGTTGTGGACCTTCCGTGCCACCCTCTATACCTATTGTGGAGCATTTTTCTTTCTTATTTAATTTTTCTTCCTTTCATTGGAGTATTATTTTGATAAACCCTCCCTTTTAGTTAAAGCTTGATGGACATATCAAATAGACCCTATTCATTTTTTGGCACTTCATCATCAATGCACAAAGAGCATGGGAGATGCTCTAAGAGCGTTAGGATTTACCTCTTATGTAGTGTTCTGTTAATGAGCAACTGTTGATGCAGACTGTGGTAGCACAGATTCTTGTGCATCTACTTCTGGATGACTAGAGTTCACAGTTTCTAATTCCCCTAAATCGGTCCCCCCCCCCCCCAAGTCCAGTCTCTTCTTCAACAACCTTCTTTGAGGATTTCATGGCCTTCTTTACAGCTCTATGAACTTCTCCGAAAACCTTCTCTTAAAAGGCTTCTCTAGACAATTCTTTCTCCTATTAGTTCATTAATATCGACTATAATTTTAAATGTTAGATCTTTATTTTATTGAGAAGTAGACGAGCCTGTGATTTCATTTTTCACATCCAACACTTACCTAACAATTAATATTATTTTATCATAAAAATCGTATTTAAACTCGAAAGATTTATTTCTTGATTATGTTGCAAATCTGCGATTGAAACAAATAGTTAATACAAATGAATGAAAAATTGGATCATGAACTTCTTTTTCGCCCTAATATAGGGTTGGCCTGATAGGATTCTCGTCAGACTGTTCTGATATGAACGCTACTCTTAAAATATGCAGTGTATATTATTTTGGTTGGGTCTATTGTTATAAACTAAAAACTTAAATTCAAACTAATGTATCATAAATATATATTCTCTCCGTATCTTAAAACTTGGCCAAATTGGACCAACACGAGTATTAATAAAGTAAAAACTGTGTGATATAGGTTTGTGCAGAGAAGAGATAATTAACTGGAACCTCAAATTCGTTACTTAAAAGACAAAATGACAAAGTTTATAGGACAACTAAAAACGGAAAATTGACAAAGTTCCAAAGGACGTAAGGAATATAAAATAAGTGGGTCACATACACATCTACATGTGAATAAATAAATATATACCCGGGACACAACTTTTCATATAAATATATATACGGAGTATCATTAAGTGCAACGGTCAACATTTCGCATTTACCGAGAAATAACGGACATAACATTTACAGAGTATATATAATTCTCTATTAGTAAAAAAAATCAAAAAAAAAATCATATTTTGAAAATTTACAATGAGATAGATTTAATGATATTTTTCAAGAAAAATATATTAATACATCAATAAATAAAATGTAGTCAAAATAAAATATGTGAATAGTGTAAATTCAACATGTTGCGCTTATTTAAGAACGGAGATGGTACTAAGTGAACAAGGTCGGACTAATTAGCCCGAATGGGCCTAAATCCTAACTCAATCTCGTCCATATGCTATTGAGCAAATATATACTACCTCCGTCTCTTAAAACTTTGTCAAGTTTATCCGGCACGAGAATTAATAAGGTAAAAAGGTGTTATGTCTAAAATATTACTAAAAAAGAGTTATGAACAAAAAGTGACATTTTTTCTCAATTTCAAAAAATGAGATTAAAAAGATTTTAGGAGGCAGTTATACCCTTATACTAATATAAGAAAAAATTATCAGCTTCAATGTCATTTACATTTATATTACTAAACATTATCTGATATTTAAATTAATAAAAACCGTTTTGAATATTCCTTTTCTGACCCCTCTATAACGTCGTTAAATTCTCTCTCTCCTAAAACTGTCTCTCCCGATTTATTACGTCAACTCTTGTTTAGGGTTTAATCATATCTCTGGTTCCAAGCCACCGAAACTCTCGTCCTGGATTTCAATCATATCTCTTACTTCATTCGTAAACCATATTGCTTTCTAAAGTCTGGTTCTTATTCCGTTGAACAGGACGACGAGGTCTAAAGACTCTAAGGCGACAAGTACCAACCTGTAATATAGAGTAATTTTCAACCTGTAAACCATTTGAAAACCAAAAGTATTAATTCAGTGGATGCAGTTACTTCACATCCATTAATCCTTACTCAGTGACCATTACTATACTCTCTTCCGAGATAAAGTTAGTATAAGATCACAAAGAAACATCATGACTCGTATGGCCGAAGTAACTTAAACATCATTACTTCATGCTCTATCTCCCTTGCAAAAAAAAATGATTACTACGTAACCAGATTCGATCATCATCAATCATTTGGTTGTAGTTACTAAAAACTCATACAATTTTGTCCCAAAAGTCCATTACTGTTAATGTGTGTACATTATTGTGTGTACATTATTTCGATCTTGTGAATATTCCATTGTAATCATTCATATATACCCCTTCCCTATATAATAGGTTTTGTATTTATCACTTCCTAATTTCTAGCTTTCCTTAGCGTAGTATTTCCTTCTGCGCAGGACACCTTGATTGTATATAAGGCAGTTGCCTCTTACGAATAAAGGGCAGAGCATTATACTCGAATTAGTCTTCTCTTCTTTCAGTTTTATATGGTATCAGAGCAGAACACGATGAATCACTTCTGCGCATAACCATGACGAACGATGGAGCAAACCCTTCCCATGGCGAACAACGAACTCATGGTGATCCAATTCGACGGAAAATTAATGACCCTGGATCACGTTATTATCTGTCAAACTCAGACTTCCCGGGCATGAACATTTGCGGGTTAACCCTCAAGGGAGAAGGGAATTATCGGGAATGGTCAATAGCCATGAAAAATGCCTTCCGTGCGAAACGGAAGACTGTTTTCATTGATGGGACTGTTAAACGACCGACGACGAACAACGATGACCTTGAAGACTGGCTGCAGGTTAACTCCATGATGGTGGGTTGGATTATGACGGCCACAGATCCTTCTCTACGCTCCAATCTCACGTACATGGAGAGTGCCACTGATCTCTGGAATGACCTGGCAGAGCGGTTTGCAGTCGGTGATCCTATGAGGATATACGAACTCAAGGATGCCATTAGAGGATGCAAGCAAAACGGAGAATCTGTCACAAGCTACTATGGACGTCTGAAGTCTCTATGGGATGATTACGAAGGTTATCGTAACATTCCTAAGTGTACGTGTGGTGGATGTACATGTGGACTGAACAAGGCGTATCAAAAGCAAGTGGAAAGCGAGAAAACCCAGGAGTTCTTGCTCGGGCTGGACAGTGACAACTTTGGTACGTTACGCTCCAACATTTTAAGCTCAGATGAACTGCCAGCATTCACACGAATTATCAGATGGTAACTCAGGAAGAAAGGCATAGGAACATCATGCAGGGACGAACTCAAATGCTCGTACTGCCATAAAGGAGGACATGATCTTGAAAACTGCTTCAAGAGAAGTGGTAAATATCCGGAATGGTGGTTTGACAATCCGGGAAGGGGGCGCGGAGGCAAAGGAAGAGGAGCTGGACGAGGACGTGGGAGAGCAGTAGCACATGCGATGCAATCCGAAGCTTTAGAAGGAGGGAGCGCTACTGCTGGGAACTCAACGGGAGAACTGCCACGGCTGCCAGGCTTCACCAATGAACAGTGGCAGAGCTTTCTCAAGATGGTTGAAAACTGTAAGGCATCAACATCCGAGGAAAAACTCTCAGGTATGGGTATGAACATTGAATGGCTTTTAGACTCGGGTGCTTCATATCATATGACAGGAAAAAGGGAACTTATTGATGCACACTAATTAGTAATGCATAATTACATGTTTTTATGTTTGATTTATGTTAATTGTTTGACGTTTTATTTAGTTTGTAAATATTTATGTGATTTCAGTTGTAATTGTATTTTAGTCTTTATTTGTAAGTTGTAAAGTTTAGTTAGGATTTGTGGTGTCGGAAAGGAAGACTTTGAAGAGAAGAAAACAAGATATTTGACTGCCCAGGAGTGAAACCCGACCGAGTAGAAACCCCCACCCGGTTGGGTGTGATTTAACAGACGAAATTGCCAAGAAAGTCACTGGACCCGGTCGGGTCCCCTACTTGACCCGGTCGGGTCAGATGTGACCCGGGACAAAACGACGTGCGAAGAACACCAGAACGTGGCGGATTATCTGATTTTGACCGGACCCGGTCGGGTAAGTACTATACCCGGTCGGGTACCCGGATCAATTTTATTGGTTAAACCGAAACCGTTGTGTTAAGGTTATCAATCTCAATTGATTTCATCAAGGAGTTAAAAAGATTGAATGCTACTATTATATCGGTATACGGCGTTGTTCTATATTTGATTAATAGTAAGGGTTATTAATGAACGGTCGTTGTTAATAACTACCCTCGATGAATTGGAGATACTCCTCGATTGAGTATTCGAGAGGGGATAAGTTATAGATATAACAAGGATCGACTAAAATATATCAACAAGTGGAAAGTAGCAAAATCAAGTCCCTTTTATTCTTGAATTAAACACATATAGGTTGTTCATCTTAGTTTTTGATTAAATTAAATCACTCAAACCAAAACCCCCCTTTTTATTCATTAAGTTCATAGAAAGAGAATTATACCTTTCCCTGCGGATACGAACTCTACTACACTATACTACGTATAAGTGTTTAGTATTGAATTTATTTTGACGCACCTTGACAAAAGTGCTCGTCAAATTTGGCGCCGTTGCCGGGGACAGGCAATTATTTTTCTTTTTATTTTATCTCATAAAAATCAAAACAAAAAAAATATAAAAAAAAAATATTAAAAAAAAATCTCTTGCTCTTCTATTTTCTGAGCTTATATGAGTAAATGGATACCAACACATCATCGCTAGAGAGTCAAATTTCTAGCTTAACATTTTTAGTAAAGGAGTTTCTCTTATGCTCAAACGTTCAAGATACCAAGGCCTGCAACAGTTGCATGTCACAAAGGCATCTTACGGATTTTTGCCCCAAGGTGCAAGAAGAATACTTTGAACAGAGTGATAATGTTGTTTTCCAAGAGAGGTATGATTCATTCTCCAACACATATAATCCATACTCAAGTTATTATTCCACCATGTCCATTGAAGACATGATCCGAGCTCTCACTATCAATGTGACACAAATGCAACAAGATATGTCGCAATACCCGCAAGAAATAGTGCTCAAAGAACTGAACTTGGAGAATCAATTGAAACAAGTGCCAAACATTGTGAACCACATTGACGAGGAGGAAGAAGAAGAGGAGCTTACGGAGGAAGCTCAACCAGAGGAGGAGAAACTTCAAAACTCAACTCCATCACCGGCCATTCCTGAGAACATGCCACCATTTCCTGAGGCTCTAAGGGAAACAGAAAGGGTAGAGAAGGACAAAGATGAAATCCTCAGCAAATTTGAGGATAATTCAAATGTACTTTTCGCGGTTGAAAATAAACCGAGAAAATATCATTTGGATTTCTTTTCATTCACCAATATGCAGGAAATGACAGTGGAGTTAAGTAAACATTTGATACCCCCTCTCATGCCACCAAGATCAAAACACTTTTCATTGACCATCCTAAATGATAATATCTTTCCCTCACTCTCACCACATGAATCAATGAAAAACTGGATATTTGATCGTGGAGGGATTTTCAAAGTGAAGGGTCAGAGAAACAAGCATTCCTATGGAAGCCCTAGGAGTGAAAATGTGGCGAAGCTAAACTATCACGATCCAAGTTTAAATGATTGAACACAATGATGGCGTCGTGCCGCGACGTTAAATAAGGCGCTTCTTGGGAGGCAACCCAAGCAAGGTACGTTTACTTGTTTTAGTTTATTTTTACACATTTCAAAAAAAAATGGTCTAGGATTGGACCCGGCCGGGTATAAACCCTAACCTGGTCGGGTTACTTCTAAAAACAAAACACCCGGGCAATCACCCGGGCGAGGAATGAGCAAAACAAGAATAAATTTTTCGCCCGACCGGGTAGACCCCCATACCCGGCCGGGCAACCCAGCAAAAGCTTTCTGCCTCGGGTGAACAGTTTACACCCGACCGGGTAGACCCCTATACCCGGTCGGGCAACCCAACAAAAAACATTCTGCCTCGGGTGAACAAAGTACGCCCGACCGGGTACACTACCCCACCCGGCCGGGTATCTCGATTTTTTTGGAAACCAGACCATTTCTCATAAAAAAATGAAGCACCCCCCTTTTGTCTTCCCTTTCGAACCACACCCCAAATTTCCTCCATTTCCAAAAGTCAAAAGCTTCATATCTCCTACATCCATCCACCAATTAAACTCATTTCATTCATCACCTCTTCACCCTTTTCATCTCCACACCCACGAATCACCAACAAAACCTCCCAAAAAGTATCCAAAAAAAAAACATTCATCTTAGACACAAGCACTAGGGACAGTGCTTTGATTAGCTTGGGGGGAGAGTTTTATGGAATACTCACATTCATACTCTTTATTCTTGTAAAAAAAATTATAAAAGCTTGTTAAGTTGAAAACCTGAAAGGGCAACTTAAGCAAAAATAAAGCAAAAATAAGAGTGAGTTGTGAGGATTAAAACAGAAAAATGTGGGAAGCTGGGATGAAAACCCGAAAGGGCACCTAGACAAAATGAGAGAACGAGAGAAGGTATTTTCTTTTATTTCTGCAGGATCCTAAGGGTAACGAAAAAAAAAAGGTTGAGGTTGATAAAGAAATATGGAGTTGAAGACCCTCTTTACTGTTATATTTTTGGGGATTTACTTTATGTGTTTCTAAAAACACTCGTGGATGTGTGTGTTGATATTCTTGTCATTTTAAGGACTTCTTGGATCGGATTTGATTTACTCGAGACGAGTAAAGGTTTAAGTGTGGGGGTGTTTGATGCACACTAACTAGTAGTGCATAATTACATGTTTTTATGTTTGATTTATGTTAATTGTTTGACGTTTTATTTAGTTTGTAAACATTTATGTGATTTCAGTTGTAATTGTATTTTAGTCTTTATTTGTAAGTTGTAAAGTTTAGTTAGGATTTGTGGTGTCGGAAAGGAAGACTTTGAAGAGAAGAAAACAAGAAATTTGACTGCCCAGGAGTGAAACCCGACCGGGTAGAAACCCCCACCCGATCGGGTGTGATTTAACAGACGAAATTGCCAAGAAAGTCACTGGACCCGGTCGGGTCCCCTACTTGACCCGGTCGGGTCAGATGTGACCCGGGACAAAACGACGTGCGAAGATCACCAGAACGTGGCGGATTATTTGATTTTGACCGGACCCGGTCGGGTAAGTACTATACCCGGTCGGGTACCCGGCCAAAGGTGTTGAAAAACACCTATAAATAGCACACTTTTTCTTCACAAAAAATCATCCCTTCTTCCATACTCTTTAGCTCAGTTTAGAATAGCATTTCTTTATATTTTTCTAGCTATGTTTAGTCTCCAAATGAGGAGGTAAACTTCCTTTCTTGGTGTTGCTCTTGAAGCTTGTTGATTATTAAAGTTGTGAGTTATTTTCTTAACTTCTTTCCTTGAATATTAATTAATAGTTCTTTCCTTAATATCATCTCTATATTAATGTTGGGGAGTGTTGCTAAGATGACAATTAGTTAACATCTCGACATTAGTTAGAATGGTGTTTTCTTCCTCTATATTAATATTGAGGAGTGTTGCTAAGATGACAATTAGTTAACATCTTGATATTAATTATAGTAGGATTCATCTTCTTTAATAATATTTTTCCTTGAATATTAATTAATCCCTACTCTTATTTCATATTAATATTTTGAACATTACTTAAAGGATCAACTAGTTTTGTTTCATATATTAGTTATTACTAGAAACGATCAACGAACCGATGGTTAATCGTTGATGGTTTCACAAGTAAGTAACTTCGGTTTATTAATGCACGGTCGTGGTTAATTAACTTAAGAGGGATTAATTTTATTGGTTAAACCGAAACCGCTTGTGTTGAGGTTATCAATCTCAATTGATTTCATCAAGGAGTTAGAAAGATTAAATGCTACTATTAAATCGGTATAAGGCGTTGTTCTATATTTGATTAATAGTAAGGGTTATTAATGAACGGTCGTTGTTAATAACTACCCTCGATGAAGTGGATATACTCCCCGATTGAGTATTCGAGAGGGAAGAAGTTACAGATATAACAATGATCGACTAAAATATATCAACAAGTGGAAAGTAGCAATGCCAAGTCCTTTTTATCTTTGAATTAAACACATATAGGTTGTTCATCTTAGTTCTTAATTAAATTAAATCACTCAATCCAAATCCCCCCCTTTTTATTTACTAAGTATCATAAAAAGAGAATTATTCCTTTCCCTGTGGATACGAACTCTACTACGCTATACTACGTATAAGTGTTTAGTATTGAATTTATTTTGACGCACCGTGACAAAGTGCTCGTCAGTAACTTATTAAAGAGCATAAGTATGATGTTGTTGGGTGTCTCGTAAGTACTTTGCATGACTTTACTAAGTAATGGAGTTTGAAGTAACTAAGGCTAACATAATTGGGATGAAGCTGGGATATATAGGAGTCATTATTTCTTTTGGAAGAGAATGTAGTAATGGAGTTAGAGTACGTAGTAATGATTTTTAAGTAACTGTGGGCACCTCATTCATGATTTTTCTCTGTAAATCTTGTAGTAACTACTTTAAGTATGAGTATGTAGTAATTATAAAACTGAAAGAAGAGAAGACTAATTCGAGTATAATGCTCTGCCCTTTATTCGTAAGAGGCAACTGCCTTATATACAATCAAGGTGTCCTGCGCAGAAGGAAATACTACGCTAAGGAAAGCTAGAAATTAGGAAGTGATAAATACAAAACCTATTATATAGGGAAAGGGTATATACGAATGATTACAATGGAATATTCACAAGATCAAAATAATGTACACACAATAATGTACACACATTAACACCTCCCCCCCCCTCATGATGGAGCATGGGGGTCCAAAATGCCCATCTTGCTAAGAAGATAATGAAATTGGTGGGAACCCAAGGCTTTTGTGAAGAGATCAGCGGGCTGGTCAGTTGTAGATTTGTGAAGAGCGTGAATAGTCCCGGCTTGAATATGATCCTGAACAAAGTGACAGTCAAGCTCGATATGTTTCGTCCTCTCATGAAAGACTGGGTTGGAGGCGATGTGAAGAGCAGCTTGATTGTCACAAAATAGACTGATAGGCGAAGGATGTGAGACGCCCATGGATGATAGAAGATTCTTGAGCCAAATAAGCTCACACGTAACAGTAGCCATCGACCTGTACTCGGCTTCAGCGGATGAGCGGGAGACTGTTACTTGTTTCTTGGTCCGCCATGAAATCGGAGAATGTCCAAGCATCACAAAATAACCAGTAAGAGATCGACGGGTGTTAGGGCAGCTAGCCCAATCAGCATCACAATATCCAGTCAAAGAAAGTTTGGAATCAGACCGCAATAAAATTCCCTGACTGGGATGTCCCTTCAGATAACGCAAAACACGAATAACTGCATGCCAGTGCACCATACGTGGCTGCTGCATAAATTGTGAAAGAATATGCACGGAATAATTAAGATCTGGGCGAGTAAGGGTAAGATAAATCAATTTGCCCACTAGCCTTCGATAGCGCTCCGGATCAGGATAATAGGGACCCATGTCCGATTGCAGTCCATGATTCTGAACCATAGGAAACGTGGCTGGTTTAGCGCCGGTTAAACCTGTTTCACTGAGAATATCCAAGACATATTTGCGTTGGCACAAGAAAATGCCAGAAGGATTACGACTAATTTCTAAGCCAAGGAAATATATCATTTTGCCCAAATGCTTAACGGGAAAGGATTTTGCTAGACCGGATTTGAAGTCCACAATCATTGGGTGATGATTTCCTGTAATAAGAAGATCATCAACATAAACTAGAACACATAAAATGTGGTCACCCCGCCGCAATGTAAATAAGGAATAATCGGCATGTGACTGCACAAACCCATAAGATTTCAAGAAGCCGGTCAATTTTGAGAACCAACAACGAGGAGCCTGGCGAAGGCCATAAAGAGATCAAAATAATCGACACACCATGCCGGAGGAAGGGGCTGAGTATCCCGGAGGCAAATGCATATAGACTTCCTCCCGAAGATCGCCATGCAAAAAGGCATTATCAACATCCATTTGGTGCAGCTCCCAATGTCGAGAAGTTGCGACTGCTAGAATAGTACGAACGGTGACCATTTTGGCCACCGGTGCAAATGTCTCGGTGTAATCAATGCCCGCCACCTGCCTATTTCCACACACCACCAATCGTGCTTTGTATCGATCCACCGTACCATCACATTTATATTTAATCTTAAATACCCATTTGCAATATATGGCCTTCTTACCGGGTGGAAGAGGCTGAAGTTTCCATGTACCAGTTCTTTCAAGAGCTTGAACTTCACGTTGCATGGCCTCCCGCCACTTAGGATCCCGGACTGCCTCTTGATAGGTAGAAGGTTCTTTATCTGCAGAGAGGGCTGCAAGGAAGGCACGGTGCTCCATGGAAAAGTGATTATAATTTACAAAATGAGATAAGGGATACGGATTACGTGAGGGTGCCGTTGCAAGCGGGCGTGCGACAGGGGAAGAATTTATTTTTACCGTATGAAGACTAACCTCGTAATCTTGATGCCATGCAGGTTTTTGACGAGCACGTGTACTGACTCACTCCCATACCCGAGTGAAGTTGAATCACCCGTCATCATGGCTTGCTTATCGACCTGTAGTGGTGTCGTAGTAACAGGTGGGACGACTGATGTGACATCCCTGGTGGACTCATCCTGTGACGTGGCAGCTTGTTCACGTTCATGCATAGCTAGAAAGTCATCAGGAGACGGCAAGAATGTGTCGGTCACATCGGTCGTTTTTTCTGGAGCATCCATATCACAAGTATTGTGTTCTTTGATAGAGAACGGAAAAGATCCCTCAATAAAACGTACGTCACGAGAGACAAAGAAAAAATTTTGTTCAAGATCATAAACCTTCCAACCCTTTTGAGTGTGTGCATATCCCAAAAACACACACTTCACACCCTTAGCAGCAAACTTATCCCCGTTTCTATTTTTATTATGTGCATAACACAAGCAACCAAAAACACGAAGTTGATCATATAAAGGGGGTTTGTGATGCAAAATTTCATAAGGACTTTTGTTATCAAGGATTGGTGTAGGTAATCGGTTTATAAGGTAACCCGCCGTGAGCACACATTCTCCCCAAAATTTTATGGGTAAATGTGCATGAAAACGAAGTGTCCTAGCCACATCCAAAATGTGCCTGTGTTTTCTCTCGACCCGACCATTGTGCTGAGGAGTATAGACACAACTTGTCTGAAAAATAATTCCATTATCCAGAAAATAATTTTTCAGACCATGAAATTCCAGTTCATTATCAATTCGGACCACTTTGACATTTTTGTCAAATTGTCTCATCGTCATAACAAAAAATTGTTTCAGAACCATTTGCACCTCACTTTTTTCTTTTATCAAATGAACCCACACTGCTCGCGAAAAGTCATGAACAATAGTCAAAAAATATCGTGCACCACAAGTTGCAGGAACTCTATATGGACCCCACACATCACAATGAATAAGTTCAAATGGTTCAATAGCACGAGCACTACTAATAGGAAATACGTCACGAGTTTGTTTACCACGTAAACATGCATCACAATGCTTATTAAGTTCAGACGAATGAAACAATTTATTCAAACTAGAAACAGATCGCAACACTTTCACAGAGGGATGTCCTAACCGTGAATGCCACAAAACACTTAAATCCACAGTCCTCACTTGGAATGCTTGAATGTCCGCCAGACTGTAAAAATAATAAATTCCCCCATATCGCTTACCCACTCCAATCGGCGTCCTCGTAGGTAGGTCCTGTATCACACAAATATCATTAGTAAAATATATATCACAATTCATATCGTCTATCAACCGTGCTATCGATATTAAGTTACACTTTAATCCGGGCACAAACAAAACGTTTTTAATCGTCACGGTGGGGCTCAAGGCTATATCACCCATATGTGTTGCCCGCGTCACGGCACCGTCGGGCAACGTCACTGGTACATGTTCTAATCTTTCAGCCTTCTTTATAAGTGACGAGCACTTTTGTCAAGGTGCGTCAAAATAAATTCAATACTAAACACTTATACGTAGTATAGTGTAGTAGAGTTCGTATCCGTAGGGAAAGGTATAATTCTCTTTCTATGAACTTAATGAATAAAAAGGGGGGTTTTGGTTTGAGTGATTTAATTTAATCAAAAACTAAGATGAACAACCTATATGTGTTTAATTCAAGAATAAAAGGGACTTGACTTTGCTACTTTCCACTTGTTGATATATTTTAGTCGATCCTTGTTATATCTATAACTTATCCCCTCTCGAATACTCAATCGAGGAGCATCTCCAAATCATCGAGGGTAGTTATTAACAACGACCGTTCATTAATAACCCTTACTATTAATCAAATATAGAACAACGCCTTATACCGATATAATAGTAGCATTCAATCTTTTTAACTCCTTGATGAAATCAATTGAGATTGATAACCTTAACACAACGGTTTCGGTTTAACCAACAAAATTGATCCCTCTTAAGTCTATTAACCACGACCGTGCATTAATAAACCGAAGTTACTTACTTATGAAACCACCAACGATTAACCATCGGTTCGTTGATCGTTTCTAGTAGTAATTAATGTCGGAACGTTAACTAATCGTCACTTAGCAACCCTCCAACATTAATATAGAATGAGATTAAGGGAAGAATTTATAATCAAGAGAAGAAGTTGAGAAAATAACTCACAACTTTAATAATCAACAAGCTTCAAGAGCAAAACCAATAATGGAAGTTTAGCTCCTCATTTGGAGACTAAACATAGCTAGAAAAATATAAAGAAATGCTATTCTAAACTGAGCTAAAGAGTATGGAAGAAGGGATGATTTTTTGTGAAGAAAAAGTGTGCTATTTATAGGTGTTTTTCAACACCTTTGGCCGGGTACCCGACCGGGTATAGTACTTACCCGACCGGGTCCGGTCAAAATAAGATAATCCGCCACGTTCTGGTGATCTTCGCACGTCGTTTTGTCCCGGGTCACATCTGACCCGACCGGGTCAAGTAGGGGACTCGACCGGGTCCAGTGACTTTCTTGGCAATTTCGTCTGTTAAATCACACCCGACCGGGTGGGGGTTTCTACCCGGTCGGGTTTCACTCCTGGGCAGTCAAATTTCTTGTTTTCTTCTCTTCAAAGTCTTCCTTTCCGACACCACAAATCCTAACTAAACTTTACAACTTACAAATAAAGACTAAAATACAATTACAACTGAAATCACATAAATGTTTACAAACTAAATAAAACGTCAAACAATTAACATAAATCAAACATAAAAACATGTAATTATGCACTACTAATTAGTGTGCATCAAACACCCCCACACTTAAACCTTTACTCGTCTCGAGTAAATCAAATCCGATCCAAGAAGTCCTTAAAATGACAAGAATATCAACACACACATCCACGAGTGTTTTTAGAAACACATAAAGTAAATCCCCAAAAATATAACAGTAAAGAGGGTCTTCAACTCCATATTTCTTTATCAACCTCAACCTTTTTTTTTCGTTACCCTTAGGATCCTGCAGAAATAAAAGAAAATACCTTCTCTCGTTCTCTCATTTTGCCTAGGTGCCCTTTCGGGTTTTCATCCCAGCTTCCCACATTTTTCTGTTTTAATCCTCACAACTCACTCTTATTTTTGCTTTATTTTTGCTTAAGTTACCCTTTCAGGTTTTCAACTTAACAAGCTTTTATAATTTTTTTTTTACAAGAATAAAGAGTATGAATGTGAGTATTCCATAAAACTCTCCCCCAAGCTAATCAAAGCACTATCCCTAGTGCTTGTGTCTAAGATGAATGTTTTTTTTTGGATACTTTTTGGGAGGTTTTGTTGGTGATTCGTGGGTGTGGAGATGAAAAGGGTGAAGAGGTGATGAATGAAATGAGTTTAATTGGTGGATGGATGTAGGAGATATGAAGCTTTTGACTTTTGGAAATGGAGGAAATTTGGGGTGTGGTTCGAAAGGGAAAACAAAAGGGGGGTGCTTCATTTTTTTTTATGAGAAATGGTCTGGTTTCCAAAAAAATCGAGATACCCGGCCGGGGGGGGGGGGGGGGGGGTAGTGTACCCGGTCGGGCGTACTTTGTTCACCCGAGGCAGAATGTTTTTTGTTGGGTTGCCCGACCGGGTATAGGGGTCTACCCGGTCGGGTGTAAACTTTTCACCCGAGGCAGAAAACTTTTGCTGGGTTGCCCGGCCGGGTATGGGGGTCTATCCGGTCGGGCGAAAAATTTATTCTTGTTTTGCTCATTCCTCGCCCGGGTGATTGCCCGGGTGTTTTGTTTTTAGAAGTAACCTGACCGGGTTAAGTAGGGGATCCGACCGGGTCCAGTGACTTTCTTGGCAATTTCGTCTGTTAAATTACACCCGACCGGGTGGGGGTTTCTACCCGGTCGGGTTTCACTCCTGGGCAGTCAAATTTCTTGTTTTCTTCTCTTCAAAGTCTTCCTTTCCGACACCACAAATCCTAACTAAACTTTACAACTTACAAATAAAGACTAAAATACAATTACAACTGAAATCACATAAATGTTTACAAACTAAATAAAACGTCAAACAATTAACATAAATCAAACATAAAAACATGTAATTATGCACTACTAATTAGTGTGCATCAGTTACTATATATGAAGAAATTCATTACTACATTCTCTTCTATAAACTAGTCACTATTACTTTATTATCATCTTCATAATTGGACGACGGCCATTACTGCAAAGATCAGTTCTATCTACTAGTCCAGGTAGCTTTGGTTACCATTGCAAACCCAAAATCATAAGAATCATTGTAATTAACGGAAATTTTCCTCGCCCTAAACATTTCCAATCTATTTCAAACATTCAAAACTAACCTAGAAATTCTGTGTTTTTGTGGTCTTCACGGCCATCATGATTTTTTCTCCTCTCTAGTTTATGAATGCTTCCTGCCTCAAATGAATTGTCTCCCACTTTCGTATGTTACTAATGGATAGCTCCTTCCTATTGACCTCCATTTTTCCCGCAATAAGGTAACAGATTTTGTAGGATTTCCGGGTATTCCATCTTTCCATCCCAATAGAAGTCGATCGTAACCGTCTAGCTTGCGTAACCAGGTCATTTCTCTTTTCAATTTACCGGGCTCCTTGTGTCATAAATACCCGTAGTCACTTTTTTGTAAACCCAATTACGGTTGGTAATATATATGTAAAAAACCCCTAATATAATCTCACCCATTAGTGCTACATAACGTCACAATGACCAATAACATTATAGTGACCAAAATGCTTTAGTGACCAAAAATCATTAGTTACCAAAAATCCAAAGTCTGTCAGTGACAAAAATCATTAGTGACAAAAAAACCGTCTAGTGACCAAAGTCCGCTCATTCAATACCAACGCCCGCCCGTCCAGTTACCGTTACCCGACTCGTCTAGTTACAGTTACTTAATCCATCCCGTTACAGTTACCCGAATCGTCCAGTTACAGTTATCTGATTCGCCCAGTTAAAGTTACTCGATCCGTCCAGTTATAGTTACCTGACTCATTCAGTTGCAGTTCCCGATTAGTCCAATTACGGTTACTCCATTTGCGAATTATAATTATTCGATTTGACTAGTTGTAATTTTTCAATGCAAGAACTGAACGAGTTACCGAATTCAACCATTTACGGTTACCCGCGCCGACTACCACCCGACCACCCTTGGCGATCACCACTTCCCCCTCCCCCCCGGCGACCACCCACATCCCATCCCTTGCCTCACCCAGCCACCTCCACTGCTTCACCACTGTCTCCTGCAGCCTTCCCCACCCAACCCCTACCTCGCTCATCCATCCCCCCTGCGTCACCCTAGCCCCTACCCCCACTGTCGCCCCAAAGCCCTAG
Source organism: Cuscuta europaea (assembly GCA_945859875.1). NCBI lineage: Eukaryota > Viridiplantae > Streptophyta > Magnoliopsida > Solanales > Convolvulaceae > Cuscuta > Cuscuta europaea. The sequence continues at coordinate 43,669,615 of CAMAPE010000010.1, read as the reverse complement.
TCCCAACCCCTGCACAACTGCATTCCATTGTTCCACCACCGCAGGCACCCTGGTGAGTGAAACGGCTGACTGCTCACGCTCCTCCCGACCTCCCCAACCCCGGCGCTCCAACCCCACCCCTCACCTACTCCCTTGCCCCTATTTCCCGAATTCCTCACTGCCGCCTACCCAATTTTAGAAACCCTAATCGCTGGATCTTGGACATAGATCTGGAAACGCGGACAAAGGAGGACAAAGAAATAGAAGAAGCTTTGTGGTGCGGCGACATGGTGCGGCGACGTGTGACAAAGGAGGAATGGACGAAGAAGAAGATATCGGGCGGCGTTGCTGGTGCGAACAGGGACGGAGCCAAGAGGTGAGGATAGGGAGGGCAAAATGCTACTACGTATTACATATTTTTTTAAAAGGATGCTACTAGTCTACTACATAATATATTCCTTCTCTTTAAGTTTATTATTAGACACTTTAAAACTAAGATCTTCAATACTGCTCCATAATATATTATCATAATCTAATACTCCGTATTACATACGGAGTATGGAATATCATTTATGATAGAATAACTACTTCTCCAAAGTATAGTATTATAGATTAAATATTTCCTAAAATAACTGCTCCTTTTTAGTGCTTTTATAGATGTGATATTTCAATGAAGTATTGAAAAATTATAAGTATAGTATAAACTATAAACATATATTTTGAACTACTACACTATTATAGAAACACAAAATTCGAGGGAGGGGGGCAAGAAAAAAATTACAGGCCAACTACTAAAAAAATTAAAATCTTGGGAGGGGCAAAGAACCCCTTGATTTACACATAGCTCCGTCCCTGGGTGCAAGGAATGGAATGTTGCGGTGGTGCTGATTTGTTGGAAAATAGTTTTAATTCAAATAAATGTGGGAAACTAAAGAGTTGCTAGATACATGAAAAGACTTCCCAGAAAGTTCTATTTTTAATGTTCCTATTAATGATGTTTCAATGTCTATTATATAAAAAGGCATCTCCTGCAATTCAATAGCAGGTTCTTGGACAGAATATGATTCTCTTCTTATACTACATCACATAGTGTGCGTGAGTGTGTGTTATTGTGTCTGGTTTCCTAACAGATTGGTATCAGAGCAGTGTTGACGTTTGATCCAAGATGATGTCTAGTAACCTGTTTGGAAATCTACCGATCATGAAACTCGAGAAAGGAGAGTATGATCGATGGAGCGTTCAAATGTGGAACCTGCTCGGTGCATATGGTGTCTGGGACATAGTTGAGGAAGGTTTTAACGAACCGACCGAAGGAGCCGTGTTGACAGCGGCACAGCGAAAGGAAGCAAAGGAGACGAAGCAAAGGGAGTTTCTGGTTCGTACATTAATAAACTACGGGCTGGACAAATCTGGACAAGAACGAGTCGAAAACATGACAGCCAAGGAGGCATGGGAGACTTTAGAGAAAACTTTCAGAGGCAGCGACCGAGTGAAATAGGTACGACTACAAATTCTCCGGGGCGAGCTCGATTCGATAAGGATGAAGAAATCTGAGCTCGTCTCTGACTATATTGAACGGGTAACAAGGGTGACGACTCAAATGAAAATAAATGGAGAGACTATTCCTGAGTCTAAAATAGCTGAAAAGATCTTACGGACACTCACAGACAAGTTTGACAGCGTCGTGTGCGCAATCGAGGAAGCCAAAGGCCTCGAGAACGTAACACTAGAAGAACTGTCCGGATCCTTAGAAGCCTATGAGAAGAGAAGGATGCAAAGGGAAGAGTTGATTGAACAGGAAAAACAAAGCAAAGTAATCCTAAATGAAGAAAAGGCTCTGTATAATGATCAGTCTCGTGGCCGAGGACTGGGCCGAGGCCGGGGCCAAGGAAGAGGCCGAAATGAATATAAACCAAATGAGGGAGACAACGGGCCAACTTGGAGAGGTCGCGGGCGAGGAGGTAGTAGAGGCGGTCGTGGTGGACGACCCAACGTAGAATGCTACAACTGTGGTAAAAAGGCCATTTTGCGAAAGATTGTTGGTCCAAACCCAGAACACAGGAAAATTTAAACATAGTCGAACGGGAGATCAACAGTGATGAAGGCATACTCCTGCTGGCACACAAAATAGGCAGCCTAGAAAGTGATGCAACCTGGTACATGGATACTGGGGCCAGCAACCACATGTGTGGATACAAACATTTATTTTCGGAGTTGAAGGAGATCCAAGGAGGAAATGTATCTTTTGGCGATACATCAAAGGTCGAGGTAAAAGGCAGAGGAAAGGTCAGGTTCATGCAAAAGAACGGACAAGATGGTGTGATTAAAGACGTGCTCTATGTACCAAGCATGAAGGCAAACATCATCAGCCTGGGACAACTAATGGAGAAGGGGTACACAGCCGACCTTAGAGGTCGCTACATGAATTTGAAGGACAAAAAAGGGTGAAGCATTGCTCTAGTGGAGATGGCCAAAAATAGGATGTACAAGCTGGACTTGAGAAGCGTAAACCATGAGTGCTTGAAAGATAATCTGACAGAGAAGTCACTCTTATGGCACATGCGTTTCGGACACTTGAACTTTGGTGGACTTGCCGAACTGAGCAGAAAAGGCATGGTACATGGTCTTCCCGAGATGGATTTTCCAAAACAATTTTGCGAAGGATGTGTGTTCGGGAAGCATACTCGTAAGAGCTTTCCAAGAAAGGCGAAATACCGAGCTAAAGCCCCGTTGGAGACAGTCCATACCGATATTTGTGGGCCAATCACACCAGAATCTTTTAGTTGTCGGAGATACTTTATGACTTTCGTAGATGACTACACCAGGAAGACCTGGATATACTTTCTGAGGGAGAAGTCAGAGGCATTCAATACCTTCAGAAAATTTAAGACACAGGTAGAGAAGGAAACCGGCCTCAAGATAAAAGCTTTGAGGACGGATAGAGGCGGTGAGTACACATCTGATTTGTTCAAGGAGTGTTGCAGCAATGAAGGAGTCAGAAGGTTCATGACCACCCCTTATTCACCTCAGCAAAACGGGGTGGCCGAGCGGAAGAATCGGAGTATCATGGACATGGTCAGAACTATGCTTGGGAGCAAGTCTATGCCAAAAGAGTTCTAGGCTGAGGCAGCCCGGTGCGCTGTATATGTACAAAACAGGTGTCCCCACTGGATTCTTGAAGACAAAACTCCTCAGGAAGCATGGACTGGTCAAAAACCAACCGTGTCACACTTGAGGGTGTTTGGCAGTGTAGCTTATGCTCATATCCCAAACCAGAAAAGAACCAAACTGGAAGACAAGAGTAAGAAGATGGTAATGATCGGTTATGATGAAAGAACCAAGGGTTATAGATTGTATAACCCAGTTAATAAGAAGATTGAAGTAAGTAAAGATGTGGAAATAAATGAAGCCAACGGCTGGGACTGGAGCAAGGAAACGAAGATGGAAGTCGAACAGGAGGTGACCGAACTCATCATCCCAGTACCGAGTACTGAAACTCAAGAAACAAACTCAAGTGATGAAGAGGGAGATTTCCAACCAGCTGTTCACAGGTACAGAACTTTGGAAGATTTATACAAAAACACTCCAGAGATGCATTTAGTATGTTTGCTCGCCGATAGTGAGAACATTACATTTGAAGAAGCCCAGCAAAACAAGAAGTGGAGAGAGGCAATGGATGAAGAGATAAAGTCAATCAAGAAAAATCAGACTTGGGAGCTTGCTGATCTCCCACGCGATCACAAACCAATTGGAGTAAAATGAATATTCAAAAAGAAATGCAATGTTGAAGGCAAGGTCGAGCGCTATAAGGCTCGACTAGTGGCAAAAGGATATAGAAGAAGGCAGGGATTGATTATGATGAAGTTTTTGCACCAGTAGTACGAATGGATACAATTCGATTGCTAATTGCTAAGGCTGCCCAGATGAAATGGCCGATCCATCAAATGGATGTAAAATCGGCATTTTTTGAATGGACCATTGGAGGAAGAGGTGTATGTCGAGCAACCGCTTGGGTATGTGGAGGCCGGACAGAAGATGAAAGTATTGAGATTAAAGAAGGCATTATATGGACTGAAGCCGGCACCGAGGGTGTGGAATAAATGCATAGACTCTTACCTGAAAAAGCATGGTTTTGAGCAGTGCCCGTACGAGCACGCCCTATACGTATTAAAGAATAAGACTGGAATAATGTTTGTTGCATTGTATGTAGATGATCTGATCTTTATGGGCAGTGATCAGAAGATAGTGGAGGAATTCAAAAGGAGCATGAAACAAGAATTCGAGATGACTGACCTCGGAATCATGAAATATTTCTTAGGCCTGGAGGTTAGTCAAGGGGAGCATGGAACTTTTGTATCCCAGGAGGGATATGCAAAGGAGATTCTAAAGAAATTTAAAATGGAAGAATGCAAGCCGGTGGCGACTCCAATGGGGACAGGAGCCAAACTATCTAAGTTTGAGGGAGGAGACCGAGTTGATGTCGAGCTCTATAGGAGTCTGGTTGGTAGTCTAAGGTATCTGACCTGTACGAGACCAGACATTGCATACAGTGTTGGGGTTGTGAGTAGATACATGGAAGAACCTCGCCAATCACACTGGAAAGCCATCAAGAGGATTCTAAGATACATTCAAGGAACCAAAACAGTCGGACTGTTTTACTAGAAGACGAACGACATAAGACTGATCGGCTATAGCGATAGTGACTGGTGTGGAGACAAAGATGACCGGAAGAGCACAAGCGAATTTGTTTTCAGCATTGGAAGTTCAGTTTTTAGTTGGTTGTCAAAGAAACAACCAATAGTGACTTTGTCAACCTGTGAGGCTGAGTACGTCGCTGCCTCTCAATGTGTAAGACATGTCGTATGGCTAAGAAGACTTCTGAGCGAATTAATGCTCGGCGAAGCAACACCAACTAAGATTCTTGTGGATAACAAATCTGCTATAGAATTAGCCAAGAACCCAGTTCATCACGAAAGAAGTAAGCACATTGATGTGTGATTCCATTTTATAAGAGAGCAGATAAAACGAGGAGAAGTCGAGCTGGACCATGTGACGAGCAGAGAACAGAAAGCAGACATTTTCTCCAAGCCTCTATCAAACCCGATGTTTGATTACTGCAAGCGTGAGCTTGGCATGAAGGACAAGAGGGAATTAAAACTAAGGGAGGAATTTGTTGGAAAATAGTTTTAATTCAAATAAATGTGGGAAACTAAAGAGTTGCTAGATACATGAAAAGACTTCCCAGAAAGTTCTATTTTTAATGTTCCTATTAATGATGTTTCAATGTCTATTATATAAAAAGGCATCTCATGCAATTCAATAGCAGGTTCTTGGACATAATATGATTCCCTTCTTATACTACAGCACATAGTGTGCGTGAGTGTGTGTTATTGTGTCTGGTTTCCTAACAGATGTGATATGCAAAGAAGAAACGGACAAATGATGGAGCAGATGTGAAGGGAGAGAGATGTGATGGGCTGGTGCGATGCGCGATGGAGCGATGGCGAAGGGAGAGAGCTGCTTCGATGGTGTTGCCATGTTGGGGAGCTGGTGAGCTGGGAGAATAAGAAAATAACAGGGGAAGAAGGATTAAGGGTACTAGTATTGTACCCGTGCGATGCATGGGACAAAAATATTTGCGTGTTTTTATTTATCATACATACATAATGAAGTATTAATGTAAAATATATTTATTCTAATAAATCTAAAATGTAAGCATTAACGAAAACATAATGAAGTATTAATGAAATTCTGAAATATTAACTTTTTATAATGTTTACTGATACGTAATTAAATATAATTAAGGTCAAAGTTGCAACTATTAAAGAACGGATAATAATACTTTTATTTTTTAAGCATTATAACATCATTATTTCCACAGTCCAATGAATATTGACCCATATAAATTTCAACCCATATTGTCACTCGCCCAACCCAATTGCAACAGCCCTAGTTGTGCATGTGTATTTTCGGTCGCTAGTTAAGAATAAGATATTTCTTCCTTTTCTTCTCGGACGGGCCTTCTCTCGCTGCAGCTTTCTCGTCTCTCTGCATCTTCTTCTACGGTCTGTTCTCAAAGTGACTGGAGGTGTATTAAAAAGAGAAGTTTCAAGTGAAAAAGAAAACCATTGAAATGCTTCGTATATAATTAAGTTAACATCGTAATTTTAGTTTTGAAGATAATCAATCACAAATTTACTTGTTTTCATTAACATTACATCAACACTTTAAAATCAACAACTTTATTAATAAAAAATGATCAATAATGATTTTTATAGGCTAAAGGGTCAAATAGGTACATGAACTAATTTAAAGTGTTCAATTAGCCCCTTATATTGGAGGTTCTGTCCGACCATCGCCAATTGGAGCGGTTCCCGGTAAAAAATTTTGATGAATTTTTTTTGCGCATCTTCTTCATTAAGTCTAGTTTAGCCATATCAAATTTCAGCTAAAAATTAAACCGGGAAGATAGTCAAACAATTTTCGGAAATGTACTGCGCTGTTTAACTGCGCAGTTATCTTCAAAAAATCATTTGACTGTCTTCCCTGTTAATTTTTTAGCTGAAATCTGGTATGAGTAAACTAGACTCAATGAAGAAGATTCTCAAAAAAATTCATCAAAAAATTTCACCGGCAACTTCCACAATTGGCGACGTCCGGGCAGAACCTCCTATATATGGGGCTAATTGAACACTTTAAGTTAGTTCATGTATCTATTTGACCTTTTAGCCATTTTTATATGAACTAAATTAATTGAATACATAATGTTTTCTTGCTAAGGCCTATTTAATTTTATAAATAACCACACTACTAATATGTGGATAATATAAGTTTTTAAAATATCTTATCTTAAGTGAGAAAACCAAGATATAGAATCCTAGTGATGTTAATCAAATAGTACGGAGTAAAATATAAGAGCAATTAGCAATTGGAAATGATAATCTAAAATGTACGTGTACCTGGATTGCTTGCTTTGGAATGCTTCTTCTCGATAATCTGGCTTAGCTTTCTCATTATTTAATTAGTAGAGAGTATACATCATATTTTGATGAAAGCGGATATGGACATCCATTCGCATGCACTGGTAGCAGCACAAGGGTATTCATAATTTCTTCACTACAACATACTTAGCTTCTACTCCTTCCGTTCCCAAAAATACTTTCCACTTTTCTTTTTGGGCTGTTCCCAAAAATACTTCTCACTTTCCATTTTGGACAATTTGTGAGGCTCACATTCATTTTACCTTTTTTACACAACCACAACCATACATTTCCACTTTATTCCACTTTCTTAATAAGCGTGCCAAGTCAAACCGGGAAGAATTTTTAGGAAGGGAGGGAGTATATTGTAGATATTCCTAAGAGTTGTGTAGATGTTTGTGGAAAGTGGAAACTGTCCAAAGCACGTACTACCTTTATACGTGCAAGTTGTTTCCCTGGAAACGGCTGAATGGAAACGATGTTTGATACGTGTCGCACGCATATGTTGTATTGACGTAATAATTTTTTAGCAATAGCCACATACTTTGTAGGTTTTTTTAGTTACACAGGCGTGTAAACAAAAATTGCTAGGCGGGAACAGGTTTTGCGTGACGATCCCATTTTTAAATATATAAAGATTTGAGTCCACTTATTAATAATTGGTCTCTTTTTTGTCCACTTTTAAAAGTGGTCCTATTTTTGTCTAAGGAGATTGTGGAGTTATTATTATTGTCATTGTTTCAATTAAAAACTGTGTGGTTGATGTTTGTGCAAAAGAATCAGAATTGACTAGAATCACAAATTATTTTTCCACTTCTGGTCCTATGAGTTTCTTGTCAATTTCACTTTTAGTTCATGTCTTTCATATTGTTCACTTTTGATACTTGACTAATATTTTTTAATCGTTCGTGGTCCTTTTCTGGCAATTTTAATCGTCAAAAATAATGTCGGAAGGATCATATATAAGCTAAAACACAATAATCATGCATCAAATGTGGCCAAAGTAAAAGATGTGGACTAAATGTGGAAAATTCAGGGGCGGATCTAGCATTTACGTTCAGGTGGGGCCAAAATTTAATTAAATAACATATATTACAAAAAAATGTCAAAATGTGGTAAAATAGTACTAGTATTATAGAAATGTCAAAGAAAAAATTAAATCTATTTATATATAAGAAAACAAATAGCTCATCATTTTACTATTCTACCCTCCGTCCAACCTGTCTTCTTTACTGTGTTCTTCATCCAATGCGTAATCTTCTCCGCTCTTTTCGCACCTTCCCTCTTTGCATATTTTTTTTCCGAATTAAATTCTTCGTTTTTTATTCACGAATACGCTTTCTTCATCGCTCTAAGAACCACGCTCCAGATTAGCCTGCAGCTTTTCCTCATTTCACCCCTACTCATGTAGCATCCCTAATTCCCTATCTCAAAAGCCAAAACCTTATCGGTTTGTTACGTATCTCACAAATCTTTTGGATATCAAACAATCATTCCAGGTGAGCCTCAAATTCTATCAAAGCGCATGGAAGCACAGAGTTTGTTTCCTGCAATCGTCAAAAAGGTTTTTAGCTGATTGTTAATTTTATAAATACAGAAATTAAGTTTTATACTCCGTAAAAATTAGATTACGACAGACGCTGCTTTATTTACAGTTTAGCATATTTTACTTATTAGACTTACCATTCTATCTTTAATATCCTTTACTTTAATAGATGCATCACAACTTTATTTGCGATTTGACTTTTGTGTCTTATGTTTTGCATATATCATGTTTGAAGAAATGCTTAAGTGATCTTTCTTTGGTAAATAGACATAAATCTAATTCTTTAGGATGTAAATAAATGATTATGAAGTGTTTTGTCTAATTTTCGTTTTTTCTTTCAGGAAATTTGTATAAATCGTTGTGTTTTTAGTTCTGATGGTACAACTTCACTTTTCTTTCAAAATAAAATGCAACTCTCAAATGAGTGTCCAATTTGCTAAGCTATGACTCATATACTTAATTTTTTTTCTTATGTCATGTTTAATACTTTAATGATGAAATTGTTTGATAAAATGGCCTTATCAGATTGTGAAGAAATGACAGCAAAAACAAAAACTTTCTTCATGAAAGCCATGTATGAATCAAACTGGACAAGAATAGACACCTTTTTCCATTAACAAAAACACAGTCTACTTGGTCAAAAGGAATTCAAATTTTATTCATGAAAGCCATGTATGAATCAAACTCTGCAAAAAGAAATCAATAGCTTGCAATTCTTCTGAAAAAATAATCAGACTACCTTACACGAATAAACAAATTTATTGTATCAAGAAGTGACAACTTTGGTTATAGTAGACGGAATTATAAATTTAAGACTAATGCTAAATAAAGCAGTAGCTAACCTTGGTTTAAGAAAGCAAATGGCTCTTCCAAATACCATTTTACCCCTGCACAAGCATACGTGTTGCTCAATCCTGATTTCTCTCATTTGGTTTAAGAAAGCAAATAGCTCTTCCAAATACCATTTTACCCCTGCACAAGCATACATGTTGCTCAATCCTGATTTCTCTCATTTGTGGTTCTTAGGATGCATATGGTCATATAACACATACGTAAACATGTTTTTCACGCTCTTCAGATGCCTCTTTTTCTGTTTTAGCCAGTGTGTTTTATTATTATTCTGTCATTTTCTTTTTCTTTTTCTTTAATCCATGTCAATAACCGAGTATATATAGATGGGTGCTGCTACCTTTTTAATTTGCTTAAATTTTTTAGATGCAGCCTGTTTTCTGTTAATGAATAGCAGGTAATGCATATACAAAACTATATTACTCTAACTTCTTTATTGATGGATCTATAGCTAAAGGATAGTACACAGAGGTCTGAATTTCCACTTGCCAGTGTGTGTTTGTGACTTTATAGAATACCCATGTGCATGGGCATTAATACCCTAAGCTTAAATGACTTTCATGTATTTTGCTTCACTGTAAGAAAACAAAAGCTTGCAAATCTTTTGAAAAAATAATCAGACTATTTGACACTCATAAACAATTCGTTTTAGCAAGAAGTGACAAATTTAGTTGTTATAGTAGACAGAATTAAAAATTTAAGAACTAAACTTAAGTTCTATAGTACACAATGATAGTAAAATTCTAAAATGTAATCTAGAAATAGTCTACCTGATATTGGATTCAAAAAACATCCCAATATTTAAGCCTCCCATATTAGTCTACCTAATATGGAATTAGTCTGTCTGGATCCAGTTTTCAAATCTTTTGAATGATAGTAAGCTTCTATTATGGGGTTGCTGGATTTTAATGTGATAAATTAACTTCAAAATGTAGTAAATGCAGCCTGGAATTAGCTAACCTTGGTTTCAACTGAACAACAACCTTGGGTGGATTCTTGATAATAAGTTCCCTCATTTTTTGCATGATTTTTAGATCAACCAAAGCATATAAGGTAAAACATATAGAGTGTTCAATGAAATGTTTATATGAGAAAAATATCAGCGAAAAAACAATACAAGGACCTGATTTGATGTAACTGCCATGTTTTGAAGTCCCTTTCTATATAATAATATGCCATAGTTGAGGAGTTGTTCATACCTAAAATTTTAACAATGGTGCATCATTTGAAGAGTTGAGGGAGCTCTCAAACATATCAACTCCGTGCAAGTAAATCGTTTCTTAAGTTTGAGTTTTATTTTATAATGCCACATTGCCACATAGAGTAGACTCATCCTCTCAATTCAGAGAGACTATATTAATGCCCAGCATACGTGTAGTATTTATTTATTGCTTTGAATGGCTGTTTTCAATATAACATGGCTTTAAAATCGCTCCATCAAGAAAATATTCATAATACTATCGTTGCAATCGAAGTAGGTCTTGCTATTGCCACCCTAACAATATAGCTACATTGTATGCTGCCTCTTCTCTTATTCCATGTTCTTTCTATTATTGATGTTTTTTTTTTCAGATTTTACATTATTTGTAGGTGCATTAAAGTATATAAGGTGTTCAGTGAAATGTTTATATGAGAAAATATATTAGTTTTGGATATTAAAGCACAATAATATTCCTTTTAAAGTCCTTGGAAAGATGATAGATGCATAGATGAAGCTTTCCGCACCTTAAAAAACAGTAGAATCTTTACCACCTGCTAAGGCTTGTGCAATATCCTTTTCATAGTTGTGTTAGGCTTTTTGGCAACAAATTTCACAGTGACAACATATATATTATAAATGAAACTGGTCTGTTGTTACTCATAGCTTTACTTAATGCAACAAGCTTACATAATTATTTTACTCTGTTTTGAAATATGGAGTAGTGCTAAATTGACAATGAAACGCTAGAAGAACACGTCATTATTATTTCAATTAATTTGAAAATGATAAATATAAAAAGACTAACTGTTAGAAGAAAAAACTCTAACAAATTAATCCTTCTCTAGCTTTCACCTTTTCCCATCTGTTAACTTTTGCTATATGTTACTTTCTTGATCTAAAACTCACTAAAAAGACTGCACAACCTAACGTATGTGTCTCACATAGTTGTAAGCCCAGGCCCATATAAAGGTGCAAATTCCAAACTTCATTGGCATAAAAATGCAGTTTTATCTTTATAATTCTGTTTCATTTATCCTCCAAATTGTTTTCCTCTGCTACTGACACTCTTTATTTCCAATCTGTAGTCATTATATATTGTTTCGTCTACATGTAATCAAGTAACAGAGGGCCTGCGAAGAGGGAGGAAGCGAATAGAATGGGCAGGTGTACGCATAAAAAACAAAGCAAAGCAGATTATGAAAAATGAGAAGGGAAGAGTAACTTTGGGCATTATGACATCTCAGCATGAGGGACATAATAGAAATTTTGAGGGCGATTTCCTTTCGTATAAAGTTACGAATGGATTGTTTGGCATTATTAAATTTCTTTGACTTTGTTTCATTTGTTCATGCAATTGCGTTCATAAAGTTGCTAACATAGTGACAAAGTTTTATCACCATGTGTATGCATGAGTATTGTAGCATATAAAATTTTAAACCTTGAGATGGCATATATGGGAATTATTGAGAAGTCAGATTGTTGCAAGTTCTAAAGGATGGAGATGGTGTGTTTTCATGTCTATGGTTCTCGGCTTTAAAATTTTAAATCTCAGTTGATGGCATATATGGGAATTATTGAGAAGTCAGATTGTTGCAAGTTCTAAAGGATGGAGATGGTGTGTTTTCATATCTATGGTTCTCGGCTTTAAAATTTTAAATCTCAGTTGTGTATAGTCTTAAATTTTGAGATGGAGTATATGAGAGCCAATCATATCTATTCTATTCTATTTATATACCCCGTATAAGATACTACGTATGAAATAGCTCATCTAAAGACAATTTTACCTCTATAAAATCCTACGTGTCTAGCTCTTCTTAATTAACTCATTTGCTATAACAAAGTCATGTGGATGTTTTTACTTCAAAGTACGAAACTTCTCTCATGGAATGGAAGGGAGCAGTTGTAGCAGATTCACTTAGTGGGGCCCAAGCTATAAAAACCTCAATTTTCTTTAGGAAAAATTGATAGTAATAATCCCTATTATTGCCGGTCCGCTTATAATAATCTCAACTATCGATTATTTCAGAATAATCTCAACTTTAGATACCTTACGCTAACAAATGGTCCGACGTGATCGACTATAAATAAATTCTAAATAGTTTCTAAAATGGATAAAAAAAATATTTCCCAAATTAGGGTTGGTTTAAAAATATTTCCCATCATGCTGTTATGGTTAACTTGAGTTACCGACTTACCACACATTGCTTAGGAGAAGTACGCAAGCTGAGGGTAGGACAAAGGGGTGAACAATAGTCCTGGGTCCCACTACCAATTAATATATCATCATTTATAATTTTTTATTATCTTTCATATGATACTAATATTACATATATAAATAAAATGATAATAACTCACTTTAAAAGAATAAATATTTTTTAAAATGATATAATTTTTTTATTTGTATCCCAATTGTTACAAAATATATATCAAAATCAATAATTCTTTTGATCTCTTATATGACACCAATATTACATATATAAAAAAAGTAATCTAGCACTTTAGAAAATTTATGTTTTTAAAATGCTACTCCCTCCGTCTCAATTTGATTTGCAAAATTTCCTTTTTTGGTTGTCCCAAAATGGTTTTTCCACTTTCTATTTTAGGTATATAAATAAGAATAAAGTGACAAATGTACCCTTATTTTTACTTTTTCTCTATTAACTTAAAGTCATCTACTTTTAGAAAGATGAGCAAAAGTGTAGAAAGTAAGCATCATTTATTGTCATTTCTTAATCCTTGTGCCGGTCAAAGTTTGCAATTCAATTCGGGACGGAGGGTATATAACTTTTTAATTTATATTGTGACTGTTACAAAAAATCTTTAAATCTATAACTTTTTATTATCTTTCATATGACACCAATTTTACATTTATAAAGTAAAAATAATAATTTAGCGCTCTTAAAAACTTCTGTTTTCTAAAGTGTTAGAATATTATTACTTCTATTTTGTACTACTCCTGTTATTACAAAAAATATACTCCGTATAAAATTTCATAACTTTTATTATCTTTCACATGACACAAATATTATTTTTTTTATTTTTTAATTTAATAAAAAGAAGGAAAAATTGATTGTAATAATCCCAACTATTGGAGGTTCGCTTATAATAATCCCAACTATCGATTATCTCAAAATAATCCCAACATTAGTGATCTTCCGCCAATAATGGTCCGACATGACCGGCTATAAATAAATTCATATAGTTTCTAAAGTGGATGAGAAGAGATATAACAAGTAATCCCTATAAATAATTCAACTTTTAATTTTTACGCTTTATTTCTATTTAAAATTCACTTGTTATGGCAGGTCATATCTGGTCATGGACCATTATTGGCAGAGGGTCACTATAGTTGGGATTATTCAGAGATAATCGATAGTTGGGATTATTATAAACGGACCGCCAATAGTTGAGATTATTACAATCAATTTTTCCTAAAAAGAAAGCTTTATTGAGAAAATAAGCAAAATACAAACGCTAATGAAGGTAGAAAGTAAATGCAGAAACAAGAAAAAGCTTAATGAGAAAAACACGCATGTAAATGATTAGTAATCTGTGTACGTTGGAGTTGTTGAGCCAGGTTCGTTGTTGGGTATGCAGCCTGGTGTTGTGCAATCGTGCTTGCTGCCTGGTCTCAATAGTCCTAGGTGTTGATTCATTGCGTCTCTTGGATTTATTTTCTGGAAACAACAATCATGAAACCTTCTTCTTCCGATGGTATATGAGCCACTCTGTTTAATTGTTGAACCAAATTAATTTGTTTTTCCTGACCCTTTTGATGCATTTTGTGACCAAGCTCTTTTTGAAGTAATTGAAATTCAACTTTAATATTGGCAAGATAGTTATGATAATCCTCTTTTGATTCATCTCCAATAGTATCATTTTGTCTCATCACTTCAATAGAATCTAAATCTTTATGACCTCTTCCAACTTCTTCTTTATCAACCCAAAGCTGATAAAGAGAAACTTGAATCAGCTTCTCTAAATTCCTCTCTAAAATTAACTCTATTAAATCTATTAATAGGAATAATTTTTTAATTATATATATGAAATATTTGTGTCATGTGAAAGATAATAAAAGTTATGAATTTTTATGTATTTTCTGTAGTAAAAGGAGTAGTACAAAATAGAAGTACTCCGTAATATTCAGAGAAACACTTTAGAAAACAGAAGTTTTTAAGAGCGCTAAATTATTATTTTTAATTTATAAATGTAAAATTGGTTTCATATGAAAGATAATAAAAAGTTGTAGATTTAAATATTTTTTTAACAATCGCAATACAAATTAAAAAGTTTTAACATTTTAAAAACATAACTTTTCTAAAGTGCTAGATTACTTTTTTTATTTTATATATGTAATATTGGTGTCATATAAGAGATAAAAAAAGTTATTAATTTTGATATATTTTTTTTAACAATCGGGATACAAATAAAAAAGTTATAGCATTTTAAAGAATATTTATTCTTTTAAAGTGAGTTATTATCATTTTATTTTATATATGTAATATTGGTGTCATATGAAAGATAATAAAAAATTATAAATGACAATTTTTTTTTTATAATTATCGGAATAAAAATAAAAAGTTATTGCACTTTTAAAAAAAGAAGGAAATTAATTAGTAGGGGGACCCAGGACTATTGTACATCCCTTTGTCCTGCGCTCGGCTTGAGTACTTCTCCCCTCTGAAATCGACGGTAACTCAAGTTAAACTATAACACCATTTTTGGGATTATTTTTAACGCAACATTAATTTGGGAAATTATTTTTTTATTTGGTATTATTCTAGGAAAACTCAAGATGTTGAAATAATATCTTTATAATGGTAATATGTAAGTGATTCAAAAATATAAATATATTTGAATTTGGTTATTATTGTGGACTTCCAATTATGTACATGCAAACGAGGTAAACTTACAAAAGAGTTTAAAATGATTCCTAATGTAGCAACTGGGTAGGATTTATTTACCTTTTTTTACGCAACCACAACCTCACATTTTCACTATGTTGTTATTTTTATGATTGTTTTTTTGTTTTTAATGTTATTATTATTATTACCGGTGAATCAAATCACCTTTAAAAGTAAAATGAATGAGATAGACTTACGAAAGAGTGTCAGATGATTCATGAATAATATCTTTATAATATGTAAGTGACTCAAAAATATAAATATACTTGAATTTGGTTACTATTTTGGACTTCAAACTATGTACATACAAACGAGATAGACTTATGAGCATCCTCTATTGATCAAATATTATTCCTCGAAAGATCTGTACATAGTGACAGAAAGAGTACCATATAGTGTTTTGACTCCAAGTGATTTTTTTAATCATGTTCATAGTATCATAGTTTTGGGTGAGAGAGAATCAAAGTTGATTTACCAATAAATGGTGAAATGATATGAGTCTTACACAAAAATTATTTATTCACGAGTCAATGGACCATGAAAGAAGCACTGGAGTAGATTATCAACTCGAATAAGAATCCAAATGAAAATAAACTTGTGAATCAAAAGTTCACACTATTCATAATAATAAACCTGCATACTAGAAGTTATTGCAATTGAAAAGATATACTTCGTATGAAGAAAAAAACTCAAAGAACTAACAATCTAATGGTGGAAAGTTAATTAAAATGGAATTATGTAATTAAGTAAAAAATAAAAAAAGTAATATTCACTAACAATTTTATTAATTTTAAAAAAGTAATAAAATTTAAAAAGTAAAAAATCAAAAAAAAAATATGACTCATAACCATAGGAGTAATATTCACAATAGTTAGACACGTATCTATTTTTTAAGTAAGCTATTAAATAAAGGTAATTTGCAAAAATATTTTTATTAAATCTTTCCTCCTATTTTCTCCAACCAACCCCAAATTTTTATCAAAATCATCCCCCTCCCCCCTCCCCTTTCCTTCCCTCCTTGACTCTCCCTCTTCCCTCTCCTCATTTGAGAAGAAAATTTTCTTTCTCATACACAGTGCTTTTAGATATATGATAATGCGGCTAACAATTGAGTGAGAGAAAATTTTTCCTTAAATGTAGTTGTTTTAGATTTAACAAGATAAATCGGTTAAGAATTGAACAGAGTGATTTTCTCTCACATATGTTAGCATTATTTTACTAATGAATGGCAAGTTATTATTTAACTAATATTTGTTAATTTCAATATTTGTTGTATTCACTTAAACTTTATGTCTCTCACTTATTGTACTCACTTTTTTAGAATAGTATTTAATTTTAAAATTAATCTAATCATGAAAATGAATAAGTAGCAAATTCTAATGAATGGTGTCGATTACTTTTTTCTAATATACTCTTCATTGAATATAATCAATATATACTTTATGGGTTTATATTTTATGGTATTAGCTTATTGAACTCTTATTTTTCGAAAATGTAGAATCCTAAAATGTTGTTTTTATTTTAATATTTAATTAGATAATGGATAAAAATATATGCACGAACTGCTCTTTCCCGTGCGTATGCACGGGTACTATACTAGTATTATAGAACCGACAATACAATTATCTTAAAAGTCATAGATATCGAACCGAAGTTTTATCGGTTACCCAGATAAACCGATTTTTTTAGGTCAGATTCTCGGAAACCAAATAAACCGGATTTGTTAACTCTAAAATCTGTATTCTATGTAAAAAATAATTTCCACTACCAAACCCAATGTATTCAACTAATTAATTTTTCAGACCAATATTCCAAAGCCCAATGAGTTGAACTAATTAATTTTTAGAACAATATTCAAAAAGCTCAATCAATTGAACTAATTGGGTTTTCAGACTAATAAAGCCCAATTAATTGGACTAGTTAATTTTTGCACGTTAGTATTCAAAAGCCTAAAACTCATTGTTGCTCCAGACTTTAAGATTTGTGTAAGGGAAGAAGAGATTGTTTGGGAAAAACTGAAAATTTAAAAATAGCATGCTCCAGATTTAGATGAAAAATAAAAAATCATTGTTGCTCACCTAAGGATCGAACACTGACCTCAGGCTTCTCAATTAAGTTACTCCCTCCGATTCACAAACAAGTTCCACATTTGACTTTAAACATATTAAGAAAAGAAATTTGACTTTACTGTAGAGTGCACTGTTTGAACACTGTTTGACACTGTTTGAACATTGTTTGACACTGTTTTGATGTAGATAATTTGCCGAATGAGGAAATGTTTGAAAGTGGAACTTAATTTTGAATCTGCCCGAAAAGGAAAGGTGAAACTTGTTTCAGAAACGGATGGAGTATAATGTATATATATATATAATATATTATATTATATACTAGTAATTTTTTTTGAAGCTGGGCCTAGACCCTCCTAGACCCTTCCTGGCCCCGTGCCAGATCCGCCCGTGTGTGGAATTGATCTAAAGTGGTTCAAGTCATGGACTAAGACCAAAAGTAGAATTTGTCCTTTTTCTTAAAATGAATATCGACAAAGTTAATGGAGGATGAATTGAAAGTTGTGAAGGAGGAAGTGAGTATGGCCGAGCTCGCGTATTTGTACCGTAGGGCTGGACGGGCTGGTCCTTTTTCTTTGCAGCTAACCACCAAACAAGTTTTTGGCGGCAAATCTGGGCGGTTAATGACCTTGGCGCTTAGGGTTATAGAGTTCGCGCTCTGCTGCAATTACAAATGAACGAACTACTCTGTTATACATTTTTGAAGTGAACTGAAATTCCCTATTGAAGCTCTTTCTGCGCTCGTATGGAGGGAGGAACAGTTTTACCTCTGGAATCCCCAATCATCAAACCCATTAACAAGGGCGTCGTCCACCGAATTTGTGCTGGGCAGGTTATTCTCGATCTTCCCTCTGCCGTCAAGGAGCTGGTGGAGAACAGCTTAGACGCTGGCTCCACCAGCATTGAGGTTTCCCTTAGAGACTACGGCGCCGAGTCGTTCCAGGTCATCGACAATGGTTGTGGCATTTCTCCTCACAATTTCAAGGTTTATACAAAAACTTTTATGTGCGGTGCACATTTCTTATTTTTGTGTGTTTTTTTCGATTAACTAGGCTTGCTGACTTGTGTATATTTGGATTGAATTGAAGGTTCTCGCCCAGAAGCATCATACTTCAAAGCTATCAGATTTTATTGATCTTCAGAACATAGCAACTTTTGGGTTCAGAGGGGAAGCATTGAGTTCCCTTTGTGCTTTAGGAGATTTAACAGTAGAGACGAGAACCAAGAACGAACCAGTAGCAACACATTTAGCTTTCAATCGTTCTGGTCTTCTAATAGAAGAATCAAAGGCAGCTCGCCAAGTTGGCACAACAATCACTGTTAAAAAGCTATTCTCCAATTTGCCCGTTAGAAGCAAGGAGTTTCATAGAAACATTCGGAAGGATTATGGGAAGCTTATCACTTTGTTGAATGTAAGCCTACGATTCTGAACATCTTTTCCAGCCTAGAATTTGATACCAACGCTTTTCTTTTCTTTTCTGGGATTTAGGCGTATGCTTTGATTGCCAAGGGGGTTAGATTGCTCTGCACGAACACAACTGGAAGGAATGCAAAATCTGTGGTTCTGAAAACACAAGGAAGTGGATCCCTTAAAGATAATATCATTGCAGTCTTTGGTATGAGCACCTTCACCTGCTTAGAGCCTGTGAAAGTGTGCATTCAAGATGGCTTTGAAATTGATGGCTTCATTTCCAAGGGTGGAAACGGAAGTGGCAGAAACTCTGGGGATAGACAGTTCTTCTTTGTAAATGGTCGGCCAGTAGATATGCCCAAAGTCAGCAAACTTGTCAATGAAATGTATAGAGCTGCAAACAGTAAGCAGTTTCCCATTGCAATAATGAACTTTGTAATTTCACCTCGAGCTTATGATGTGAATGTTACTCCTGATAAAAGAAAAATATTCTTTTCTGATGAGTGCTCCATTTTGGGGTCCTTAAGAGAAGCTCTAGATAAGATTTACTCACCCGACCTTGCTAGTTATTCTGTCAATACATTCGAAGACACCACACCAGAAAAACATAATTCCAAGACTTATATGCAGCAAACGATGTCAGATTTAAGATTAAAACAAGTATCTCCCGATCAAATTTTTCCTGACAAACAACCACTCATCAGAGAAAAATCTGCAGATGGTGATATACTGAGAACAGTAGAAGAGGACATATGCAATTCTCCTAATGTAGTGATGTTGCAAAATAATGAGGTCAGTTTAACAAAAAATGACTTTAGGCTACGATTTCATTCTACAAAGGACGATGATAAGTGCTCTCAGAATTCTGAGAAGCAGCTTATGGGTCTGGAGAGTAACTTGACAGATAACCCTCCTTTGCTATGTTCTACACCTGTAACAAAAGACGGTATAAAAAATAGAAGTGTCACCAGTGGCTCGAATATTGTCCAATCATCACTTACCAAATATATGGCATTGAATAAGAGAAAGCATGAGACTATTAGTTCACCTCTGACTGAAGTTCCCGTACTGAGAAATAGATCTATACTTTTCCGTTCGATACCTGTGGAGGACTATAACAGGGTCGACGGTTCTGATGAAACCGTTAAAAATAGGACTGAATCTTCAGCCGTGTCTAAAGTGGGCAGAATCCTTCATCATATGAAGAATGTGGTTCCCAACATGGAAAGAAAATGCCAAGGAGAGATCATAGAGGTACAAGAATATACGGCCCACATTTTATTATTAAAGAGGCTTGTGTCCTCGTGTACATTATCTCTCATAAGGAATGCCGAATGCTTGTCTTATTACCTTATAATAATTCTTAGCAATGCTTCATATTTCAGAAAATAAAAGGTGAAAACAAATTATATTCTTCCACCAGTTCAGTATTAGCTGCTTCAGAAGAACCTACTGACTTATCATCTGATTCTCAAAAAGTTTCTTTGGACTCAAAGATTGGCCATGGTATGCAATTTAGTTTTAAAGACTTGATGGCGAGAAGGAAATGGAGGCTAGAAATATTACAAATGGGCACCACTTCCTCTAGGAACATCGGGATGAAAAGGTATCCAATCTACGTATTGGTCTTCCCCTCAAGCAGTAAATGTAATATGCTTTTTATTCTGATATGATTTGTATGTTGAGCTGCTTACAGGGGCTATACTGCAGCATCATTGGAACTCTCTCAACCTCTTAATGAAGAGGGAAAGACAAAAGCTTTGGCTGCTGCGACTACTGAGTTGGAAAGGTTGTTCAGAAAAGAAAACTTTTCACAGATGAAGGTTGGCTCATCATCTTCATATACAATTCAAAATGTATCTTGAAGGATCTGTATTCTGTCACTAGTTTCAAAGAATCTGATATTTTCATGAAGGATATCATGTCTACTTATATTATTCAAAAGTCACAATTATGAGTTTTTGATGGTCCAATATTTGATGTACTTATTTGGTAGTTTGTATATTTTTCCTATCCATTCAGGGTACTTTCGGGTTTTCCTTTCAATTGTAAATCATATAAGCAAAACAACCTTCCATTTTAAGCCTCTTGCTATTCGCAGCTTATATTCACAATTGATTAACATGAGGCTTGGCTTATATATTTCTTCTATGCAAAAGGTTTATTTTGAGAAGCACTTTATATAAATGGAAACTTGGTCCGAATGAGAGTTTTTTAGTACTTATATATGGTCTTCAATGTAAGTATTTTTTATTGTTATTTTTTTCTATGACGACAGACCGTTTATTTATTCAATACGTTGGGAGGGGCAGGATAATTCGGTTCTTATTCTTACCAGGTTATGCTGTGCAGGTTGTTGGACAATTCAATCTCGGATTTATTATTGGCAAGTTAGATCAAGACCTCTTTATTGTGGATCAGGTAATGGTCTTCTTACTTGAAGTAAATAATCAGTAATACAAAATAAGTATTCCATTGTTGATCAACCTTTTCATTTTCTTCTTGTGGTGAACTGTTGGTAGAATGGTAGCTAATTCATTATCTGTTGGAAATGATTTATATACCGCTCCTTGTATCAGCATGCCGCAGATGAGAAGTATAACTATGAGCGCTTGTCGGAGTCAACAATTTTAAATCAGCAACCTTTGCTTCGGTGAGGATATTAATCTGTTGCTTAATAGTTGTCAAGCATGCAGTAGGTCTGACAAAGTATAATTTAAGTCATCTCTTTCACTCATGAATATGTCCATTAATGATTAGTGTGTTGTAAGTTGGACAACCTTGTAGATCAATAGAACAAATCATAATTTTTGTGTTTGTTATTGATAAATTAATGTTATTCTAATTGACCATTCAAATGTTATAGGCCCTTGAAGATGGATTTATCTCCTGAAGAGGAAATAATTGTTTCCATGAACATGGAAACCATAAGGTGTGTTTGTAAGCGGTGCAATGTTGTTATATGCCAAAAATATCTGTGTGAACAGTTGAATTTTGCTAGGACACTCTTATAACTTGGTTCTGCATCAATTGATTTAATCTTCCTAATAGTCTCACTTTTGTTCACTAATGGCAGGAATTTAAGGCTTTAGTTTGTTTTATATTTGTAGCATAAGAAGTTTTATCAGATTTTGTAATACCTTTTGCGTGGTTGTAAACTAACATAATCATTTTCACTTGTACTCTAAAGGAAAAATGGATTTACTTTGGAAGAAGATGTGCACGCTCCTCCTGGGCTCCGATTCAATCTAAAGGCAGTTCCTTTCAGTCAAAAGATAATGTTCGGTGTCGCAGGTAGTTTCCAAGTAATAGGTAGCTGTTATTAGTAGGGAGATACTGGTTAGTTAAAAAGGCATTTTGCATTTTCTACTAAACCTGATATGAAATATACTACTTTTATTTATCTCTCTATGTTGCAGGAGTTTAACTCTTGACTGCGAAGCATTTTATAAAAGATTCATATCGTTGAGTTTTCATGTTTACATATGCAGATGTCAAGGAGCTGATTTCTATTCTAGCTGATGATGATAGACAGGGAGGGTGTAATAATATTCAACGTAGTTATAAGACGGACACATGTGATTCGGTGTGCCCACCAAGAGTGCGTGCAATGTTGGCTTCACGTGCTTGCAGATCATCTGTTATGATTGGAGATCCACTTGGCAGGAATGAGATGTATAAGGTACCCATCCCAATCCAAATCCCGAACTATCCCCTTTCTTCAAGTCCAACTCTGTTGTGGCAAGGAGATGTACTATTTTACAAGACCATGACTGTGTTCGCGTTCAGTTGTGCTTGTGAGAAGTGATTTTTTAGAGCGTCCAAGAGGTGCTTAATAGTAAAAGTGGATTATTTGTCCTTTTTTCATTTTTAACAATTTAATAATACTACCTCTATCCCATTTTATGTGTTCTACTTTGGTTTGGCACAATTATTAATAAAGTGGTTGAAAAAATAAAAGTTGTGGTTGAGATTTGAGTATAAAAAAGTGTAATGTTGTAGACCACATATTTCTTTCTAAAAAAAGAAAATGTAACTTATTTTGGGGACAACTCAAAAAGAAAAGTAAGATAGGTAAATTGGGATGGAGGGAGTTGGGAGTATATATTTTACTACTATTCTTTTCGTATCCTGGAACTAGTAAATCAACTACTTTAACCAAGTTGAGATAGCTAGCTTTTCATCTATGAATTAGTCATACTTGTGCTCCTCTTAATTTAGCTTGACTTTTGCTCTGGGTGGGGGCATTTTCAGATACTTGAGCATTTGGCACAATTGAAATCTCCTTGGAACTGTCCGCATGGGAGACCAACAATGCGTCACTTGATTGACTTGGCCACTCTATCTAGAACAGGAGACTCAGATGCGAGCTTCGTGTGATCACTCCTGTGTATATATTCATTATGAGGAAAGATGCTGAAGAAACAGAAATTGTGTTTTTGTCATTTAACTTATGCACCGCCATTACTTTGTCATGTGAAAGTTCCTTCTGTATATACTTTCTGTAATTGTCTGCACTTCTTTGTTATGAAGCATCAGTCCGTCTATGCAATTTTGTAGGGGTGTGCGCGGTCCGGAACGGTCCGGTAAATTGATAAAACTCGTAATGTATCCGTGAGGTTTTTAACGGTCTGGTACGGTCCGATTCCAAGTATAGAACCATTCGGTACCATATCGTTTCAGAACGGTACAAAACGGTACAGACAATGCCAAACATAAGCTAAAATTTTTGAACAAATCTTGCAATTAGTAGATATCATCACATCAATTAACTCACATAAATGTTGAAATAAGTACAAGAAATTGCATACCTAGTACTAAAATTCACAAATATACAAATAATGCAACACAGTTGAGAAAAAGTATAGCAAAACGGTGACGCATGAGATAAATATCATTTTTAATTTACTAAGTTCATGTGAAAATATAAAAACGAATATCATCAAGTTGTTGAATATAATAGAAATCTTCAACGTTCTTCTTCGTCGTTCTAGGTTAAATATTACTCTGTAGTTCTAATTTAATTTATAGTTGAACCTTGAGAGCTAAGATTTAAACCATATTAATTAAGTTGTAAAAAATGCACAAACATGATACAACGAAAAGTCATATACACTATATTACTAGAAATAAATAATCATTAATGATTTCTAAAGTTTTAATATTCTTTCAACACATACCAAAATATAACATAAATTATCTAAAAAGAAGAACTAACAATGTATATATAAACAACACATTTTTGATATCTTAGGGACACATGAATACATAATTGGGGTATAAAATTGTTGGTCTAGATCTATTGATATAGAAAAAATATAAAAAATTCAAATGCATTATTTACGAACGGTCGGTCCGGTATTTTTCGGTTCCCAAATTCTAGGACCGGTCACATACCCGTTTCAAACGGTACGGTTTCGGTACGGGATAAAAATCTATAGAACCGTTTAAATACCCGGTATTCGATTCGGTACCATTACAGGACGGTTCGGTACCGGTTCGGTTCGGGTTTTATGCCCACCCCTACAATTTTGGACGGGATTTTCACTATGGGTCATCCGGAAACAATCTCTCTGTGCTTTAGTACAAGGGTAAGACTGCGTACATCCGACCCCTCTTACCCCACCGTAGGTGGGAGCCTTTGTGGGAGTGGGGTAAATGAAAATGAAAATGAAAGTCACGTTAGTGACTTAATGGAGGTTATTGGAGGGTTGTTATAGTTACTTTGCTTTCATTTCAGAAATTTGGAAGTGTACCATTAGGCTATCTTTTTCCTTTATTGTTAGGTGGTCATCAGCCATCAGGTAAGAGAAAGTGAGCTTGGTGAATGACCGGCAAATTGTAATATACTACTTCGTCTCAAAAAGATTGGCCAATTTGATTTTTCTTGATGAATGGTGTTAAAATTTAGACAATGACTATAAGTATTATATTTGTATATAATTTATAAATTTTATACTTTTATGAAAGATTTTTTAATAAAGAATATGCTCATATATTTTTTATATTTTAAATAATTTTGTATTAAAAATATCATTGGTCAAATTTGATCATCCTTGATCAAGAAAAATCAAATTGACCAATCTTTTTGGGACAAAGGGAGTATCATTTTTCACCAAGCAAATTGTAATATAGCATTTTTCATAAGTCAATAGTCACGTTATTGACTTGTTGGATGGTTAAACATGGTCAAGTTCTGGCTTCCTAAAAATGGACCTGACTGAAGGTTTCCAATTCCAATGCAATTGGGTTGTTTCACTAATGCATTTTTCTACCAAGAGAAATTGAGAATGAGCGTTGCATAATAAATACTTCGTATAGACTACAATGTACTTTACAACATAAGATGTCTGCCTAATAAGGAGAATGCCTCTTTATCAAGTGTGGCTTTGGGGATTTCAGAACTAGAGTGCTTGTGATCCATGATTTGTTTGTATCAGCAGATTTATCAGATAGCCAACAACATAGGCGACCGTCTTCACCTCCACTCCATCCAAAGATGCCATTATTTTGGGTGATCCTGCTGCCATTGGTAGGCAATCTTGCCAACATTGGCACCACACTCCTAACAACACCTCCATGGCCGCCTTGTAAAACCATGTCTGGTGGCCCGATTGGGTGTGCCCCTTTGTAATCTATGGGAAAGTATCCTAATGTGCCAGCGTTTGTCCCACCTATGGCCCACAATCTATCTTCCTCAGCCGAGTAGTGGCAATCTACAAAATAGTCCACCTGCAATCAACCAGTCACACATGTGAGATATATCATAATCGGGAG
This sequence comes from Cuscuta europaea, assembly GCA_945859875.1. Taxonomy (NCBI): domain Eukaryota; kingdom Viridiplantae; phylum Streptophyta; class Magnoliopsida; order Solanales; family Convolvulaceae; genus Cuscuta; species Cuscuta europaea. Next base: position 43,643,902 of record CAMAPE010000010.1, on the reverse strand, counting down.
AATGAATGCAAACTTCTCACATTACAGGTTCACCATCACCACCTTGATTATATTTTGAAATGAAGGATTGTGGGGTTTTCGTTATAAAAAAAGACAAATGCCTAGAGATACGGTCCACTTTTTATATTAGAGGCCATTCTTTATAGAGGTCATAGGCACCGACGGAATTTTATGCATATTTCTCCTTCAGGGTCTGCTTTTTAACTCCTCTTTCATTTTTATATTCCTAACAAAGGAAAGAAACATGTATTTCTCCCAGCTCAAATTTTCTCTCCTATTTCTACTTTGCCAAACAAAGTCTTAATGTGGAGAGAATATTCATCTTATATAATGAGAATATCGTAATAATCTTTCCCTTAAAAAACAAACAAGCATAAAAGCCGCTGACATACCTCCTCATCAAGAATCCAGTTTTTGGAGGCCAATGAGCGGGCATCCTCAAATGTTGCTTCAACCTTTTCATTCTGCCAGTCCCACACACTAATAAAAGATATAAAATAATAACACATGAGCGTAAAGCAAACGATGCTTGTCAGCTTGTGTCTGTCTAGTAACTAAGAGCTTGTTTGATAGCCAGATTAGGCATATTCTGCTTATCAGCTATGTAAGTAGCTTTGGCGCGTTTCCTTTAAAAACATAACGTGTTTAGCCATTTCAACCAAATAATCCTTACTAAAGGGCTCTCATCATCATCATCATCATCATCATTAGCCCAGTGCCGCAAAGGCTCCCACCTTTGGTGGTGTAAAAGGGGGTCGGATGTACACAGTCTTACCCATGTACTAATCATAGAGAGACTGTTTACTAAAGGGTTCTAAAGGTATAAAATGGTTTAGATTAGCAGTCTAAAAAAATCCCAAATTTTCCTGTGTAGAAAGCATACCTTAAAGTTTCAATATGAGTTAAACACCAAAGTTTCTGATTTTTTTGTCCAAAAAATCCTACTTTTCCAATTGATGTCCCAACATTGAACACCTGCATTTGAAGAACTTTGCTAAGGCATTAAGTTGATTAAATGCAAAAACTGAAAAACACTAGTTTAATACTCCCTCCGTTTCACAATCTTTGACACACTTTCCTTTTTTGGTTGTTTCACAATCAATGACACACTTCCTTATTTCCTTATTTGGTAAACAAATATTTACCAAAACAGTGCAAAACAGTGTCAAACAGTGTTCAAAAAGTGCCAAACAGTGTTCAAACAGTGCCAAACAGTGTACTCTACAGTAAAATTTACCCCTCAGTAACATTTTTTCCTTAATTCTTGACAAGTCAAACTGTGTCAAAGATTGTGAAACGGAGGGAGTAATAAAGAAATGCAATACTTCAAACTTGATACGTTTTTCAGGGTATAAAAATGCAAAAAAAAACTGAACAAAACAATTACTTGGAATAAAGAACAAAATGGATTAAACATATAAAATTATTACTTACTGAGGCCAAATGATCATCATCATTGATTTCCCCACTAGTATCAAATAAGCACATTAATCCATCAACAGAACCAGAAAGAAGCTTGTTTTGGTGGCCTGGAATAAACTTAACCTATTTTTAACCACAAGGAAAAACCACATAAATGAGAAAAAACCTATTGCAAACAAGAATAGACGGACAAGTGAGAACCCTTAGAATCGCACATGATAGCTAAAAAATCAAGCAACAGCAATAAAGAATAAACTGCATGATGGAAAAACAAGAACATACTTGAGTAACATCTTCCATATGCGACTCATCCAAGCACGCGACCTGTTTTTGGGTCCTCCAATCCCAGAAAAGTATCTGCAAAGAATATCATGATAAATAACACGGATTACATCTGAAAACAATGGAAACAGGTTCGCAGAATGGAAGAACACTACTCCTTCCTGTCCCAAAGATTAAGTAACATTGCGAATATTAAGGTTTGACCAATGACAAAGCAAACTTCTTCAAGACAATATTCTAATTAGAATTAGAAATTAAAATTGACATATCCATAGACTACATTAAAACTATTATTACATAACAATATTTGAATATGATAAAAAATCTGATATATAAAAATAGAGATCAAAAGTAGAGTGTGTTGAATTGTGAATAGTAAATTGTTACTTTCATTTTGAGAGAGGTAGTAATATACATGAATCTATATCAAAATGCAACGCAATCCATTAATCATCATTTTCATTTACCCCAGTGCCGCAAAGGCTCCCACCTACGGTGGGGTAAGAGGGGGTCGCATGTACGCAGTCTTACCCCTATACTAAAGCACAGAGAGACTGTTTCCGGAATGCAATCCATTAATATAGATTTAAATAACATTGACATCTACTCGGTGAATACTTTTCCTGCACTGCATTTGGAAGCAAATAAATGCCACACAAAAGATGTGAAGGAAGGAAAATATAACATCTTCCACGCACTTATTCAGTTCGGTGAGCAGGACTAACTGCAGCTTATTCCCAAGCTAGGGTGAGAACTAATAGAAATGAACAGTAAAACCACTAATTGTAGGTTTAAATATGTTTTTAGTCCCTGCAAATATAGTTCATTTTGGTTTACATCCTTGCAAAATTATTTTTTTTGTTTTTCATCCCTGCAATTTATGTTAGATTTCATTTTAGTCCATCAGCGATGATAATAACGTCCACTTGACCTAAAAATAACCCCAATTAATAGGTTTCCTCTGATTCTTTGTCATGTTATTCAAAAACTATTTTATTTTAATTTTTGAAGGATTTTAATATATATTTTTAAAATGTGTATACTTAGTTTTACATTATTTTAACACTCATATTAGTCTCAAAAAAATTATAAAAAGACAAATTTAAATATTTCTAGTAGATTTATGCAACTGAAATAATATTTTTTCTAGGTAGAGTGATTTTGGAATTACAGAAGGACTAAAAACAAAATAGTGCATATTACAAGGATGAAAAACATTATTTTGCAGGGACCTAAAACAAAGTGTGTCATATTTGAAAGGACTAAAAACGTATTTAAGCCATAATTGTAAATACGATATTACGATGTAAGGATAAATGTGTAATAATGTACTTTTGTTATAAATTCCTCCCTCTGTTTTATCCCCCTTTCCGAAAATTCTACCACCCCCTACTAAGGGCATGTCCTCTATGGCTGTTTTTCAGGGTCTAGTCTAGTCAGTTATGGACTAGTTTCACAAGCCCACATATAATATTATGTGTTGCAACTTGCAAGTATGATCTTGTGCTAGAAACAAATGAGGACAACAGGTCCTAAGAACAACAGAATACATAGACAAAATGCCTAGAGAGTGTATAAATATCGTATTATGCCTCTGCAACTTCTTAAGTTCCTATTACTGTATGGGGAAATTAAGCATGGATAGAAAGTTTTTACTTTTAAATTAGTTAAAAGTAAAAAACACTCCATCTATGTGAAAGTGCACCTGAGAGTTGCACCCCGCTGCAACAAGATTATCTGAAGCTCCACCAAATGAGAAGCTGAATAACTCTTTAGAAGGCCCAGCATAAATACAGGATACCTGCATACAATACAAACGCATTTGATAAAATTATAAAAAGAAATTAACAATTATAAATAGCCATTCAGATATGCGGAAAAACAAAGAAGGCAAGGTCGTAAACCTGTTGGAATGTTCTGGTGTCCCAAGCTCTGATAGTACCATCTGAAGAACATGAATGCAGAAGATGCGAAACTGAAGGGCTGTTCGCGAAGGAAATGTGATTAATCGTTGAAGAGTGACCCTTGCACTCCCCAAAATACTGCCCACTCACAGGACAGTAAAATTTCACCGTATTTGTCGACAATGAAACCGCCATTGACGTCCAATCTCCCCTGCTTTCATTGAATGAGCACAAACTATTAACTACCGGAAGCGAATGATAAAAAGGAAACATTGACTTTTCAGACACTCCAGTTAAAAATAATAATAGTAAGTGCTTGGAAAGATAAGAAAAACGTACTTGGGAACGATTTCGAAAACGTAATCGTCTCCAAAATTAGTTTGGATGAAGTTTTTCAGTCCGACGCGATTGAAAGAGTTAGAGATAAGAGCAGAATCTTCTTCTACCTCCATCTCTACTATTCCTTCCATGTCTCTGACTAGATCAGCACTCTGAGATTAAGCAAGAGCAGCGGCGGCGGGTTTTGATTCTGGGCTTTTTCGTGACGTTGGCTGTACCCGCAAAATATTCAGCCCCTATTTTCCAACAAAAATAATTCTGAGAACTCGGAAGCCAGGGCAGCACACTAGCACCGTCTCCCTAATATTAGTACGGAAGAGAGTGATGTAGTTTTTAAGAAAAGTAGAATTATGTGGTTGATAATGAGTTGATAAAGTCAAAATAAAGTAAGAATGAATTAGAGTCACACAAATGTTATCAAATATGGTATTAGACAATAATAAAGGGACATGCAAAAATGAAAAAATGGGACAATTATAGGGGAACGGAGGGAGTAGTAAATAAATTGTTTATATCCTTATTTGAATGGTTTTATGCAGTTTTGATAAGTTTTTCTCCACAATGTCAAGGAGACCGTCTAGATGTTGACATTGCACTTGATATTGCAGGAGAAAACTTACCAATATTGTATAAAATCATTCAAATAAGGAGAGAGATAATTTATTTGCTAATTTTTATGTGGTTATCTTTGATGCAACATGTGCACCGTGCACACTATAGCATTGGAGATGCTCTTAGATGGTGGGAGAGTCTAAATGTCAAAAATGTACTCCGTGCATATGAAAACAGTGTTTTGACTCCTATTTCTCTGCATTCCAGCACCGTCAATAAAATACACTCTGCACATCTTTTTACATATCAATTTAGTGAAACATTAATTAAATTATTATAAGTAATGTTTTTCTTTTAATTTTTTCTCTACTTAATTATAAAATAAAAAAGACACATTTCGATGTAAAAAAACAAATTTCATTAATTTTTTTTTGTTTTCCGATGAAGTGAGTTCAGACACATTGGAGCATTGGATTCTCTTCTCAACTTGTGTGTCTATCCATAGCACATTGGATTTCCTTTTCAACTTGTTGTGTGTATTCATATCACATTGTATTCTCTTTTCCATTATGTGTGTCATTCATATCACATTATATGACATTGGATTCTCTTTTTCACTATGTCTGCCCTTTCATAGCACATTGGATGCTATTCTCCACTTGGTGTATCCAAACATAATAATTTGGATGTATTCTCCACTTGGTGTGAGCATCAAAGAACTATATTACTACAAATACGTGGTCTCACTTGACATTGTAGTCACACACCTCATCTTCACTTCTCCTATTTTCAAGTATTCTACTTGACATTGGAGTCACACACCTCATTTGAGTGAGACGACCACACTATTGTGCATGAAGAAATTTTGTAGGACAATCATTAGTGTGTATGGTTCTTGGTACCTACAAACCCCTAATCCCGGAGATCTACACCGTCTTCTTGAAAAGGCCTCAAAGAGAGGCTTTCCTGGGATGATTGCGTCAATTGATTGCATGCACTGAGAGTGGAAAAACTGTCCTACATCTTGGGTCGGTCAGTACACCGGGTACAAAAGAAAACCAACAATTGTGCTCGAAGCAGTTGCTTCTTATGATACTCATATATGGCATGCATTTTTTGGCACAGTCGGTTCCAATAATGACCTCAACATCCTTGCAAGATCTCCGGTCTTTAATGTTGTTGTAAATGGATCTGCCCCCACATGTACAATTCCACGTGGACGGTAAGTCATATAATCGATGTTATTATTTAGCCGACGGGATTTACCCAATGATAGAGTATATCTAGAGAGAAGTGAGAGCTAGAGAGAGAAGTGCAATAATATGCTCCAATAGAATGAATTTGTAACCCCTATAACTACTCCCAAGGGGAGTATTTATAGAGAAAATACGGGCTGGGCTCCCAAGCCTTGGGCTTAGGAGGCCCATTTACAACTGGACCGCTACTGGGCCGAATACAAAGCCACTAATGGGCTGTACAAATGAGTAAGTGTAAAATCCGGTTCTGGGAGGTCTTCGTGGCCGACGAGGGCGTGGCCGACGAGGGAACGGCCGACGAGGGCACGGCCGACGAGGGCACCCAGGTTCTTTGGGCTCAGGACCATAATCTGAGTTGGCCCCTTCTCGGCCGACGGGGGCGTCTTGGCCGACGAGGGTGCCACTCTGTGTCTTGCGCTTTCTGTTCCTCCGAGTATGTGGGTCCGGGGGCTCAGACCCATATACTCCATCACCCAAGTTGGGGAACTTTTGTCAAGACAACAAGTCATCCAGACACTCCTAAGAAAAAGCTTTTTGCTTCAATGCAAGAGGCTTTTCGTAAGGATGTTGAAAGAGCATTTGGAATTTTACAAGCTAGGTGGACTGTTGTGCAAGGACCTGCACGCTTGCACAACATACGCACATTAGGTGATATAATTTTGGCATGCATTATAATGCAAAACATGATAGTGGAAGATGAATATGAAGAGAAGGATGAAGAACCAACCCAACAAGACTACCGTGAAGACTATGACTATATTGGTGGCATCGTTGAATTAGATCTTAACCATGATGGCCCAACCTTGAGTGAGTATATGATGCGTCACAATCGAATTCAAACATGAAATATACAACAATAATAACACATGGAATGAATTCAAATAACAAAACATGGAATTTAAAATTGAAACATACATGAAATTCAACTTACAACACAATACAAAATAAAAACAACAATACTAAATAACTAGAAATAGAAGTGGGGACGGTACACTTCTTCTTCTGCCGAAGTGTCGGGAATATCACTTGAGGCATTTTGAGAATACCCCACGATTTCATCTTGCTTTTGTCTAATCCACCTTTGCTTCCTCGGTGAAAACTTTGAAAGGTCCGCAGCTAGTAAGTCATACTGGTTTTTCATAATCTCTGACTCCACGACTTTGTGTTGAAGCTCATCACGCTTCGCTCTTCTTGCAGCTTGTTCTCTGCCTTGCTCAATCATTTCTTGAAAACATTGCGTCATCATGGGATCTAGCTTAGACGCCTTTGCCTTTCCACTTCTTTTGGCTTTTTGTTTGTCCCGCCCTTCAGGGCATTGAAGTGGCTCTCCTAAGGGAGAGCTAGCACTACCTCCGAATGTGGGCGAATCGTGCGATTATGGATACGATATTGTTCGGGTGAATGATACCGGAGCTTCGTATTGTTGGTACCACTTTGGGCACGAGTGAAGGATACGCCACACATGCTCATATTTGAATGGCTTGCCATGGTTATCATTCATGAAAATGTTCTTGGCTTGAAAATCCTACAATATAAAAAAATGCGTAAAATGCATAGTAATATAATTAAATGTTTTAATTACATAGTTATATCTATATTTTGAAAATATATATTTTATACTTTATTAATTATAGATATATGTACTAATACTAGTATATACATATAGTTATATATCTCTCTCAGAAATATTAATCTAGTAATATACATATATATTACCATACACTTTATTAATTGTAGTTATATATATAGTTATATATCTCTCTCTAAACATTTATTTATGTCTCTTCAAAATATTAATATAATTATATAAAATATATTAATATATACTTTATGAATTAAAATGAAATAATGAAGTAGTTTATAAGTTACCAAATCGGCTAAGTTCGACCCACTCGTCGGGGTTGCGTTCGCCTTCCGCACACATGCTTTCCATGAAGAGCATTGGTGATTGATGATCTTGAAACGAGACTCAATTGAATCCCGACTTCGTGGAACGTCACAATTTTGCGAAAATGATACGTGAATTCGGCGCCAAAAACTCTCCCCGGTTGATTTATGCCAATCGCACCATCTTCGGATATGCTTACCCAAGCGTTGCATAGAGCAACATCCTCCCTAACACTCCACTTAGCACCTCTTCTTGAGGAAGACATCACAAAAATTTAGATAGTAAAGAAAATATGATGAAGAATGAGATAGATGAGAGATGTGTGATTAAAATAGGAAGAAATGGAGTGTTTATATAGGATTTTCGGTCAAAATATTAATTGAAAATAAAGGAAAAATAAAATAAATTATTTTAACCGTTGGATTTCAATTTCAGCCATTGGATCAATTTTTTTCCCGTTCAAACAGTGTCCAAATCATCACAGTCGTCGGATCTACCAATTTTTTTAATTACAAACAAGCTAGAGCCGTTGGAAGTGCCCAATGACAACATCATGACATCATCATGACGTCATTAAATGAATTAAAACTTGCGCTTGTATGGCCCACTATGGCATCTTTCCTCTGCGCAGCAGCCTGTCCGTCCTCCACCCCTTTTACTTTTCCTTTTCCATTTAATTTGAGGGAGTCAACTCTACCCTTCAAATTTGAAACCCTCCATCCCATTACCCACTTTTACTCCCCCAAATTGTGAACCACTACAAGGAATTATGAGTCCAAAAATTCCACTTTTAGCATTTTGGACTCCTAATCCTACACCACTCCAAGTGGTCTTATCGCTTAGCCGCTTGCACAACAATTTTGGATTCCTAGTTTCGGGTTTCTAATTTAATTGAAATATATTTTAGGAAAATTTTACGGTGCATCTGTGTTGGGGATGTTTTGATGCACTCCACACTTGGCAGCATCTGATTGGTAATTTAATCCAGCTCAGTTTTTTTAATTAAAAATATATTTATTGCACTGAAGTCCTTCCCCAATCCCCAACCAATTTTATCATTTTACACTTTGAGTTGTCGGGGAAAGAAGAGTGAGCGAAAGGCGTATGGGTCTCTCGAAGGCGAAGAAGCAAGGGAAAGGGGCAGAGAAACGAAAATTCGACTAGGTCATTGGGCTCGCTTTCCAGCTTCACTAAATTCCCAAACTACTTAGTTAACATGTAGTATCAAATACATAAATTTGGTCATCTTGTCATGTTTTTATAAGAGACATTCTTGGTACATCATCATAGAATTTTTATACTTTTTAGTCGATACTTTGATGTTTAATGTTTTCTTTCCATATTGGCAGGATACCAGATATTGAGAAGTGAATAACTATATATGCAAATTAAAAATGCAAAAATGTAATAGATTCCATATGTTGTTTGGTTTTTAGTCGATACATAGCACATGTTGTGACACCGCACCCGAACGTCCTAGAAATTTAAATTTAATTTCAAAGCTTATGTGTTGAATTTCCCTATTTTCGAATAATTGTAAAACGATTAAAGTTTTACGGAACGTATGATTAATCATATTACTATTTGGGCTCATATAATAGTAATGAACTTCTAAATAATTAATTGGACCATATTATTGATATTGGGGCCCAACATCCTTAAATAAAGATATGCAACCCCTCGGTACAATGTAAGTGCGGTCGGGCAGCCCAAATGTTATTTTGGGCTTAACCTGCTAAAAATAGCAATTATTCAAGAATGGCATCCTAGACCCACTGGAGGGTAACCCACACGGCTAGTAGCCCATAAATATGAATACTAAAGCCATAAATAAGTGATTGAATGATTGAAGAAGAATACAAATGCCTATGGTCCCATTTTTGGCATTATTAAGCTAAATTATGGGAGTAGGGTTCCTGCTGATAATTATACATCATATAATTTATGGGGCCCACATTGAACCACATGGGGGTCGGAGTGATGGAGGTCCAATCATAAGGATCTCAAAATTTCTCAAGGAGACAAGGGACTTGGGGTGCAAACCCTTCAATGGAACGGGTGACATCTCGGTCGCCGCGAAATGGATCAAGAGGCTGAACGAAGCAGTCCTTGATATGCAACTCACTCCCGAGTTTAAACTGAGGGTGGCGGTGAGATTGCTTGAAGGGATGGCGTCCACATGGTGGGACGGGGCCAAGGGCAAGTATGGCAGGACCGTGACTTGGGAGAATTTCCGACAGGAGTTCTTTGCCCAATACTATTCCGATTTTGAGGTGAACGCTAAGAGGAGAGAGTATACCCTCCTGACCCAGGGTGGCAAAATGACGGTGAGGCAACTTGAACACAAATTCAGGGAGGTCGCGGAGTTCATACCGGAGTATGTCTGTGATGAGAACCGAATGGTTAATCACTTTTTGGATGCCTTAGGCTTGGAGGTGCGTGAGAGGGCAACACAATTGCCTAACATGACCTTCAGTCAAGTAGTTGAGCAGGGGTTGAAAGGAGAGAAGGAATGGGAAGAAAGAAAGATGAAAAACGCCGAGGAGGCGAAGAAGAGGAAGTGGGAGAACCATGGACCTCAGGGTCCCAACAAAAAGGGGAATCATGGAGGAGGAGGATCCTTTCGGGCACCCCCACTACCACCTAAGGGAAGCCAAGGCCCGGGCGGGCAATCACAAGCCTCGGGGGCGACTCGTTGCAGAAATTGCAAGAGGAACCACCTGGGAAAATGTCGTGACCCTCTCAGATGTTACCAATGCGGGAACACCGGGCACATGAAGATGAATTGCCCACAACTGGGTGGAACAAGAGCATTGGGACCAAGTAGTGCTACTACTGGGGCACGGATTCAAGCCGGGGCTTCCCAAGCACCCAGGGGACAAGGGGGAGCAAGCGCGAGTAATGCGCCATCCGTGAACCAGGGAAGGACTCAAGCCAGAGTCTATGCGATGACGGAGGCGGATGCTCAAGATAACCCAGACTCTGTTGCAGGTACAATCACTTAATTACTTGTGTTTTATCCGCGTTTCATCCATAATTTGGGGTTATAAACCCTAGGAGTCAATTGCAAATAGCCTTAGGACTAAACCGTGCGATTCCGGGCGAAATCGGGCTTATTTTTGTCTCAGGCACGCCGTGCCTAACCTTCAAGCACGCCGTGCCTGGCCTGCAGGCACACCGTGCCTCCGCAGTGCCTGGGTGGCAGTAGCTACCCGGGGAAAAACGGTCCCAGGCACGCCGTGCCCAGCCTTCAGGCACGCCGTGCCTAGCGTGCAGGCACACTGTGACTCCTCCGTGCCTCCGCAATGCCTAGGTGGCAGTAGCTACCCGGGAGTATTTTAAGCCACGCACTCCGTGTGTGCCTCCTAGGCACTCCGTGTGTGGCACCCAGACTGCCCAACGTCAATAGTTTCGCGCCAAAATGCGACGTTAAGACCTCTCCTTGATCCCAAACATGTGTATGAGTATAATAAACCTCTATAAATGTATATAGATGGTAGGAAGGCATCTTACTTGGTTTTTAAATGTAGGAATACTGAGGATTAATGAGAAGGATGCGCGAATCCTTATCGATACCGGGACGCAACGTTCATTCGTGAGTGAGACATTCGCCGAAGGCTTAGGGATACACTCAATACCGATGACACAAACCCTAGTGGTATCAACACCACTAGGAGACGACGTTGAGAGAACATGTTGTTATCCATCTTGTGAGGTGGAAGTCGATAGTCAAACCTTGACGTGTGATTTCGTACCGCTGAGCATGATTGATTTTGATGCGATCCTAGAGATGGATTGGCTAGAAAAGCATAATGTTAGGGTAGATTGCTACACGAAGGTTCTAGAACTCGAAGGCAATGATGGGAATTCCCTACGCTCCGAGGGTGATCATGTCACGCCCTGGACCTACCCGGACACGTCAACAACCCGCCGTACAGTACGAATAGTCAACCGCAGTCCGACTCATCCATACTATACAAGGCGTCTTGAATACCATTCACACATAGTACATCCATAAACAAACATAATGTAAAACATTTATTAAAGCAGCGGAAACAATTGATACAAGTGTTCAAGCCACACTTGGCATAATTAGGCATGCAAGCCCCCAAAGTAATTATTCAGAAAATATTATCCATGAGTATTATTCATATTGTTTTCAAAACGAGAACGGAAGAAGCACGAACCAAGTCTTCTTCTCAGGAACTTTTCGACAGCGGCTGGTAGTAGCAACCTTCAAGTTCTACCTGAAACTGTGAGGTGGCCTCCCCCGTGAAGGGGAGGTCAGTACTTGGAAGCATTTGACAAGTACAATGACAACTATACTAAGTATAATCGAAGTTTAAATCTCTGAGGCCCTCAATCTTGAGCATTATTACATTATAGTTAATCCGTTCATTTAGTATCAATTCATCATTATTTACTACGATCTAGAACCCAGCTCATAATCACCGTTATCTACTACGGTCTAGAGCTCCGCTCATAATCACCGTCATCTACCACGGTCTAGAGCCCAGCTCATAATCACCGTCATCTACTACGGTCTAGAGCCCAGCTCATAATCACCGTCATCTACTACGGTCTAGAGCCCAGCTCATAATCACCGTTATCTACATCGGTCTAGAGCCCAGCTCATAATCACCGATTCTTTATAATTCTCATTCTTAGGATCTAATTCATCCATTTCTCAACTAACATTTCCAACTAATATTTTAATGCTAGTTATTTATTTATTTCAATATAATTCTTCCTTCATGCATGATTGGCCTAAATATCAAGTATCACTTTCATACCTTCATGGCTCCTCCTCACGGTATCAAAGCATACTATCTCAAATGAAATTCATGGTTGGTACAACCATCATACACACATATTCATAACATCTAAACATACACAATTTATTCATAAATTTGTGTATCATGCATACTATACTTAAAATCAATAGTAGTTTTATTTAGGCATTATTAACCATTAACAACCCATGCACATCACATATGTATTCACTTAGGAAATCCCATGAAATTAACCCAAAGATTATAAGTAACATAGTCGGTCATCCTCACCTTAATTAAGCTTAAGCGCGTTCTATGCTTCTCGATTGAACTTTGACTAATTCCGGCGAACTTTGACCAACTCCGGCGAACTTTGACCAACTCCGGCGAACTTTGACCAACTCCGGCGAACTTTGACCAACTCTGACGAAACTCCGGCGAAGCTCAAAAATACTTTAAATCAAGTTCCTGACAAGGTTTTATCATCACAAAACCCATATCAACACAAATAACCTATAAAAGGTTATTTTCCGGCAAACCGGTCGATTTGGCTTCTAAGTCCGTTTTTGGACTTAGAATCACTTTCCAACCCATTATTCCACACTTAAATCATGTAGAACAATACTAAAAGGTCTTTCATATGATATATATCTTATATGCTAGAAGAAAAACAAAGGAAAAGTTATGATAAGGTCATTACCTTAATTTTCACACTTTTTCCTTCTTTAACTTCCTCCCAACTTTCTTGTTTGAGCTCAACTCGAATTTTGCTATGAAAGATGAAGTTGTAGAGGTTCTTTCCTCCTTTCCCTTGCTGCTGGACGAACTAGTGAGGAGGGGGATGGGTAGGAATGCCCCCCTTGTCTCCTTTTGGGCAATGAGTGAAAGAGAGGAGGGCCACCATGATTTGTTTTGATGCCAAACATCTCAAATCAGTCCTCTCCCACCTCACCTCTCCTACCAGTCTGCTCAGGCCTTGAATAATGAGGCTAAATTCGTGGGTTGGCCCCCACCCATGTGGGAGGTCAACCCTTTTTGTCCAGAAGTGTACAATCGGTCCTGAAAGTTGTATTTTCCGGACTGTTTTAAGTATATTTTATTTTATCGGGTCAAATAAAATATAACACTTGTTCCCGATCCTTATGGGACCCTAGAATCAATATGCATTCCCCAACCTCAATTTAGAAGTCTCCGAAATCCCTTTTTGGGCTGTTATCTGATAAATTTGCCGATACCGATAATTTGGCCTTGTTTGACCAACCGGTCAACCCTGTGCCATTACTATGGACCAATTAGGATATCCACCACCATATACATATTTTCTAGGCCCAGATGAATCTAATAAGTGGTCCCGATAATATCGGGCGGTCCGCACTCCCGATGTGGGCCCCACGTGCATTTTACTATTCACGCGAAAAATTTTATACAAATTCACAACCTCGTAAATTCACAAAAATTTCATAGGGTTCAATAAATTATTCGCTTAAAGGTAAATACATTTTGGGACGGTGTTACAAGTTCACCCCCCCTTTATTTGGGATTTCGTCCCCGAAATCCGCGTGTCTAATCGAAAAGGAAAGGGTACTGCTCCCTCATTGAGACTTCAGTCTCCCAGGTTTCTTCTTCGACTCGATCACTCCTCCAAAGGATCTTTGCCATAGGAATCTCCTTGTTCCTCAGTTTCTTTACCTGTTGACCCACAATCTTCACCGGTTCCACCGCATATTGTAGGTCCTCACGTATCTCTACCGGTGGTTTCTCAAGGATATGAGACGGATCTCGCACGTATTTCTTGAGCATCGATACATGGAACACGTCGTGTATCTTCTCAAGTTCTGGCGTCAATTTGATACGGTAAGCCACGACCCCTATCCTTTCAAGGATTTCAAATGGGCCAATGTATCGGGGGTTAAGCTTTCCACTCGATATAAATCCGATGATACCTTTCCAAGGAGAAATGCTTAGAAAAACCTTATCACCGACCTCAAACTCCAATGGCCTGCGTCGTTTGTCAGCATAACTCTTCTGCCGATCTTGGGCAGCCTTGAGTCTATCCTGAATGACTTTCACCTTAGCCTTGGTGATTTCGACAAGTTCAATCCCCTCGAGGTTGGCTTCGCCAACCTCGTCCCAACACAACGGTGTTCTACATTTCCTCCCATACAATGCCTCGTATGGAGGCATGCCAATACTCGCCTGATAACTGTTGTTATAGGCGAACTCGACCAAAGCCAAATGCTTGTCCCAACTCCCTTGGAACTCCAGAGCACATGCCCTAAGCATATCTTCCAGAATCTGTATCACCCTCTCGGATTGCCCATCCGTCTGTGGGTGGAAGGCTGTGCTAAATTTTAGCTTCGTACCCAAAGATGCTTGAAATTTTGGCCAAAATCGGGATGTGAAACGTGGGTCCCTATCCGAGACAATGGATATCGGAACTCCATGCAGTCTCACAATCTCCTCCGTGTATAGCTTTGCCAATCTTTCAAGAGGATAAGTAATGTTGATAGGCAAAAAGTGTGCACTCTTGGTGAGCCTATCAACCACTACCCATACTGCATCATAGTTGTTCACTGTCCGTGGTAGCCCCACCACGAAGTCCATGGTCACGTGCTCCCACTTCCATTCTGGAATGGTAAGTGGTTTCAAAAGTCCCGCCGGGTGCTGATGTTCCGCCTTGACTTGTTGGCAAGTAAGGCACCGACTCACGTACTCTGCGATGTCCCTCTTCATACCCGACCACTAGTAACTTTACTTCAAGTCTCGGTACATTTTAGTACCTCCTGGATGCATGGCATACGCCGAAGAATGAGCCTCCTCCAGTATTGACTTTTGGAGCTCCTCATTCCTTGGTATGCATACACGGCCTTTAAACAATAAAAGACCGTCATCACGTACCCGAAAGTTCTCAACAGGTCCCTCAAGGATCCGTTCACGGATCTTCTGACATTCTTCATCAGTGGCCTGACATCTACTGATCTCACTCAGCAATGTAGGCCTAACCTCGAATCTAGCAATGAGGACACCACTCGTGGACACCTCCACTTGTGCCCTTAGTGAGCGTAGACACGCGAGTAACGTCCCCGATGTACTCTTCCTTCTCAGTGCATCGGCTACTATATTGGCCTTCCCGGGATGATAGTCGATGATCAAGTCATAGTCCTTGATCAACTCCATCCATCTCCTTTGTCTCATATTCAACTCTTTTTGAGTGAATACATACTTCAAGCTTTTATGATCGGTGAAAATGTGACACGTCTCCCCATAGAGATAATGCCGCCAAATCTTCAGTGCAAACACTACCGCTCCCAACTCTAGATCGTGGGTAGGGTAGTTTGCCTCGTGTTTCTTCAATTGCCTTGAAGCATAGGCAATCACCCGACCGTTTTGCATTAGAACACATCCAAGCCCTTGGATGCTAGCGTCACTGTATATGTCGTACCCTATCCCTTGTGTGGGTAGAGCGAGGACTGGTGCTTCTGTAAGCCGTTTCTTTAGTTCGAGAAACCCTTTCTCACAATTGTCGTCCCATATGAACTTGGCCCTTTTCTTTGTGAGCTTTGTCAATGGAGACGCCAATACAGAAAATTTTTCAACAAACTTACGATAATATCCTGCTAAGCCGAGGAAACTACGTATTTCTTTCACATTCTTGGGTCTCTCCCAATTCATAATGGCTTCTATCTTGGCTTTATCCACCGCAATGCCCGAACCTGACACGACATGCCCGAGGAACCCGATCTCTTTGAGCCAAAACTCGCATTTAGAGAACTTGGCAAAGAGTTGTTTTTCCCTTAGCCGTTCATGTACCAGTCTCAAACGATCTTCATGCTCCTCCTCACTCTTGGAGTATATCAAAATATCGTCAATGAATACTATCACGAATTGATCTAAGTATTCACTGAACACACGGTTCATCATGTCCATGAATGCCGCCGGGGCGTTGGTTAGCCCGAACGACATAACTAGGAACTCGAAATGACCATACCTTGTGCGGAATGCACTCTTCGGTATGTCATCTTCCTTTATTTTCAGTTGGTGGTACCCCGACCTCAAGTCAATCTTCGAAAACACCGTCGCCCCTCGGAGATGATCAAATAAGTCATCAATTCTAGGCAAGGGATACCTATTATTGATTGTGACCTTGTTCAGTTGACGATAGTCAATGCACATTCGAAGTGTTCCATCTTTCTTTTTCACGAAAAGGACCGGTGCTCCCCACGGAGAGTGACTCGGCCTTATGAAACCGTTATCCAATAGCTCTTGCAATTGGGTTTTCAACTCGTTAAGTTCAGCGGGTGCCATTCTGTATGGCGGTATAGAGATTGGTTTGGTGCCGGGTTCGACCTCGATCACGAACTCAATCTCCCTATCGGGTGGAAGTCCCGGCAAGTCTTTTGGGAAGACATCCGGATACTTGCACACAACTCTCACATCATTGATGTCTATCTCTTCTTTGGTTTTGTCCACCACATACGCTAGGTATGCATGGCACCCCTTTCTCATCATATTCCTTGCTCTCACGGCGGATATGATACAACAGTTTGATTTGCCTCTATCTCCCTCGAAACGTAAGGTCAACCCTTCGCCGCTTTCGAGTTCAAGAACCTTCGTGTAGCAATCGACCCTAGCATGATGTTCCTCAAGCCAATCCATTCATAGGATTGCATCGAACTCGATCATACTCAGCGGTACGAAGTCACACGTCAAGGTTTGGCCCTCCACTTCCACCTCACACAATGGATAGTGGCTATCTCTTTCGATATCATCCCCTAGAGGCGTGGACACCAATAGGGTTTGAGTCATCGGTACAAGTGGTCCGTTGAATCCGCTGGCGAACGCCTCACTCACAAATGATCGTTGCGCCCCGGTATCAATTAGGATTCTTGCGTCTCTCCCGTTTATCTTTAGTGTTCCTACATTCATAAGTAACGTAAGACACCCTATCTAATTAATAGGTTCGTTTCTTAAGTCGTAGAGTATGTTGGTTGTGTTTCGGGTGGGGTCCGTTCGATACCCTTCCGAAATTTCCCGGTTTCTAACCTTTAGGACCGTTTTAGGACCAATCTAGGTGAAAGCCGGCCGCTTTTCACGAAAGCCGGCCGGGTTTTGTCTGCGAGAAAAATTTCCAGAATATTATCACGAAAGCCGGGCGGCTTTCACGAAAGTCGGCCGGTTTTCGTCGCCGTAGTTTTATTCTTCGAATGGATTTCAAAGTCGGCCGGTTTCTACGAAGCCCGGCCGGGTTTCAGCAGCGCAGGAATCCCCAGGCTTAACGAAAGCCGGGCGGCTTCCATGAAAGCCGGGCAGCTTTCAGTTGCGAGAAATTTTCCAGGTGAGGTGTTTACGAAAGCCGGTCGGTCTTCACCAAAAGCCGGCCGGTTTTTTGTTGCGAGAATTTTCTTTGATTTAATCTTGACGAAAGTCGGGCGGTTCTCGGTGGAAGCCGGCCGGCATTCGTTGCCGTAGTATTATCCCAATTAAATCAAGACGAAAGCCGGGCGGCTTTCGTCAAAGCCGGGCGGTTTTCACCCGGGGCGAGGATTCTCCTCCCTTTTTCCTTTCAAACCCGACCAAACTCGTCGAGGTTATAATTTTACAAGTTCCACACTCCTATAGTTTACGAAAATTAATACATGAGTTTAAGGAATTACCCGCAACGGAGTCCGGGTTGGCACGAGCATCCGCCTCCGTCATAGCATAAACTCTTGCTTGAGTTCTTTCTTGATTCACGGACGGCGCATTGCTCGTGCTCGCTCCCCCTGGCCCACACTAGCATGAGATGCTCCGGCCCGGTTCCTACTTGCCGTGGTAGCGCCGCTTGGTCCTGACCCCCGGTTCCCACCAAGTTGAGGGCAGTTTGGCTTAATATGCCCTGTACTCCCGCATTGGTAGCACCGTGGTGGATCATGACACTTACCGGTGTGGTTCCTGTTGCAATTCCTGCACCTGGGCGTCATTGGGGCTTGTGAGCCCGAGTAGTGCCCTCTCGTGGCCGGGTTTCCCTTGGATGGTGCTGCCGGTGCCCTGAACGATCCACCTCCCCCATGGTTCCCCTTCTTGTTGGGACCTTGGGGGCCATGGCTTTCCCACTTTCTTTTCTTAGCCTCTTCGGCATCTCTCTTCTTCCTCTCCTCCCATTGTTTTTCTCCCTTCAACCCTTGGGCGACCACTTGGCTGAAAGTCATATTGGGCTATTGAGTTGCCCTGTCGCGCATCTCCAAATCCAAGGCCTCCCAAAAATGATTCACCATTCGGTTTTCATCACAAGCATACTCCGGTATGTGATCAGCAAGGTCTCTGAACTTGTTCTCAAGTTCTTTCACCGTCATGTTACCACCTTGGGTTAGGAGAGTGTATTCCCTCACCTTTGCGTTTACTTCGAAGTCAGAGTAGTACTGGGCAAAGAATTCTTGTCGGAAATCCTCCCATGTAACAGTGCCGCCATACTTACCCTTGGTTCCATCCCACCATTTGGATGCCAACCCTTCGAGTAACCTTACCGCGATTCTCAGTTTAAAATCGGGGGTGAGCTGCATGTCAAGGGCTGCCTCGTTCAGCCTCTTGATCCACTGTGCGGCAACCGAGATGTCTCCCGTCCCATCGAACGGTTTGCACCCTAAGTCCCTCGCCTCTTTGATGTATTTGGAGACCCTTATGACTGGACCTCCATCGCCCCGACTTCCATGCGCTTCCACATGGGTTCTCGAATCGCAATAGCTCCTCCCTCTTGCAGCCCCGCCCGAAGGTTTCCCTGCACGGTGCCTTCGGCGTGCCCTCCTTTCTTCGCGCTCCCGATGATACTGTTGGAGCAGCGCTTCGATCCTGGCCAGGGAGCCACTTTCCTCCTCATCACTCACGTCATCATCACTCCCTTCGTACGGGGTCTCAACTGGCTCAGTCCCCGGCTGGTAGGTTGAGTCCTCATAGGACCAATAGGTCTCACTCTCGGTATCAACGTGGCCATCGCTCACGGTTTGACGTTGGCCTCCACGGCCCCTTCCTCTTGATCCCCTAGAGGACCCCCGGCTACCGCGCTCGGACCCACCCGGTGCACGGCCCAACGGGTTCCTTCTAGTGATCCTTCCAACTGGTTCCATTTCTGAAAGAAATTAGAATGAGTCATTAGACTCGTATCGAATGTCAAATGACGGACGGGTACTTATAGACATCCTTCGGCTCAAATCACCGCCATACCAATTGTTAAGGGTACCATCTTAACAATTAGAGGCATTGCAACTCAAGTACCAAAAGTTCTATAAGTACAAAACTTATGCTCATGGTTTTCAAATTCATTTTCAAAAAGAAATTTTGAAGCTTCATTATGATGTTTACGGACTAAGGCTCTGATACCATTTAAATTGTCACGCCCCGGACCTACCCGGACACGTCAACAACCCGCCGTACAGTACGAATAGTCAACCGCAGTCCGACTCATCCATACTATACAAGGCGTCTTGAATACCATTCACACATAGTACATCCATAAACAAACATAATGTAAAACATTTATTAAAGCAGCGAAAACAATTGATACAAGTGTTCAAGCCACACTTGGCATAATTAGGCATGCAAGTCCCCAAAGTAATTATTCAGAAAATATTATCCATGAGCATTATTCATATTGTTTTCAAAACGAGAACGGAAGAAGCACGAACCAAGTCTTCTTCTCAGGAACTTTCCGACAGCGGCTGGTAGTAGCAACCTTCAAGTTCTACCTGAAACTGTGAGGTGGCCTCCCCCGTGAAGGGGAGGTCAGTACTTGGAAGCATTTGACAAGTACAATGACAACTATACTAAGTATAATCGAAGTTTAAATCTCTGAGGCCCTCAATCTAGAGCATTATTACATTATAGTTAATCCGTTCATTTAGTATCAATTCATCATTATTTACTACGGTCTAGAGCCCAGCTCATAATCACCGTTATCTACTACGGTCTAGAACCCTGCTCATAATCACCGTCATCTACCACGGTCTAGAGCCCAGCTCATAATCACCGTCATCTACTACGGTCTAGAGCCCAGCTCATAATCACCGTCATCTACTACGGTCTAGAGCCCATCTCATAATCACCGTTATCTACATCGGTCTAGAGCCCAGCTCATAATCACCGATTCTTTATAATTCTCATTCTTAGGATCTAATTCATCCATTTCTCAACTAACATTTCCAACTAATATTTTAATGCTAGTTATTTATTTATTTCAATATAATTCTTCCTTCATGCATGATTGGCCTAAATATCAAGTATCACTTTCATACCTTCATGGCTCCTCCTCATGGTATCAAAGCATACTATCTCAAATGAAATTCATGGTTGGTACAACCATCATACACACATATTCATAACATCTAAACATACACAATTTACTCATAAATTTGTGTATCATGCATACTATACTTAAAATCAATAGTAGTTTTATTTAGGCATTATTAACCATTAACAACCCATGCACATCACATTTGTATTCACTTAGGAAATCCCATGAAATTAACCCAAAGATTATAAGTAACATAGGCGGTCATCCTCACCTTAATTAAGCTTAAGCGCGTTCTCTGCTTCTCGATTGAACTTTGACTAATTCTGGCGAACTTTGACCAACTCCGGTGAACTTTGACCAACTCCGACGAAACTCCGGCGAAGCTCAAAAATACTTTAAATCAAGTTCCTAACAAGGTTTTATCATCACAAAACCCATATCAACACAAATAACCTATAAAAGGTTATTTTCCGGCAAACCGGTCGATTTGGCTTCTAAGTCCGTTTTTGGACTTAGAATCACTTTCCAACCCATTATTCCACACTTAAATCATGTAGAACAATACTAAAAGGTCTTTAATATGATATATATCTTATATGCTAGAAGAAAAACAAAGGAAAAGTTATGATAAGGTCATTACCTTAATTTTCACACTTTTTCCTAGCTTTTTCCTTCTTTAACTTCCTCCCAACTTTCTTGTTTGAGCTCAACTCGAATTTTGCTATGAAAGATGAAGTTGTAGAGGTTCTTTCCTCCTTTCCCTTGCTGCTGGCCGAACTAGTGAGGAGGGGATGGGTAGGAATGCCCCCTTGTCTCCTTTTGGGCAATGAGTGAAAGAGAGGAGGGCCACCATGATTTGTTTTGATGCCAAACATCTCAAATCAGTCCTCTCCCACCTCACCTCTCCTACCAGCCTGCTCAGGCCTTGAATAATGAGGCTAAATTCGTGGGTTGGCCCCCACCCATGTGGGAGGTCAACCCTTTTTGTCCAGAAGTGTACAATCGGTCCCGAAAGTTGTATTTTCTGGACTGTTTTAAGTATATTTTATTTTATCGGGTCAAATAAAATATAACACTTGTTCCCCATCCTTATGGGACCCTAGAATCAATATGCATTCCCCAACCTCAATTTAGAAGTCTCCGAAATCCCTTTTTGGGCTGTTATCTGATAAATTTGCCGATACCGATAATTTGGCCTTGTTTGACCAACCGGTCAACCCTGTGCCATTACTATGGACCAATTAGTATATCCACCACCATATACATATTTTCTAGGCCCGGATGAATTTAATAAGTGGTTCCGATAATATCGGGCGGTCCCCACTCCCGATGTGGGCCCCACGTGCATTTTACTATTCATGCGAAAAATTTTATACAAATTCACAACCTCGTAAATTCACAAAAATTTCATAGGGTTCAATAAATTATTCGCTTAAAGGTAAATACATTTGGGGACGGTGTTACAGATCAAGGCAAATCAAATAGTTGCATCATATCCGCCGTGAGAGCGAGGAGTGTGATGAGAAAGGGATGCCACGCATATCTAGCATACGTGGTTGACAAAACTAAGGAGGAATCAAACATCGATGATGTAAGGGTGGTTTGTAAGTACCCGGATGTCTTCCCTAAAGACCTACCGGGGCTTCCACCTGATAGAGAGATTGAATTTGTGATCGAGGTTGAGCCCGACACCAAACCAATCTCTATACCACCGTACCGAATGGCGCCTGCAGAACTGAATGAGTTGAAAACCCCATTGCAAGAGCTATTGGATAACGGTTTCATTAGACCGAGTTATTCACCGTGGGGAGCACCAGTCCTTTTTGTGAAAAAGAAGGATGGGACTCTACGTATGTGCATCGACTACCGACAATTGAACAAGGTCACCATCAAGAATAGGTACCATTTACCTAGGATCGATGACTTGTTTGACCAGCTCCGGGGGGGCAACAGTATTTTCAAAGATTGACTTGAGGTCAGGGTATCACCAATTGAAGATCAAAGAGAGCGACATACCAAAGAGTGCTTTCCGCACAAGGTATGGTCACTTTGAGTTCTTGGTTATGTCGTTTGGGCTAACTAACGCCCCAGCGGCATTCATGGACTTGATGAACCGAGTTTTTCATAAATATTTGGATCAGCTTGTAATCGTGTTCATAGATGACATCTTGATTTACTCAAGGAATGAAGAGGAGCACGAGAGACACTTGGTTCTGGTTCTTGAAACACTACGAGAGACGCAGCTCTATGCCAAATTCTCTAAGTGTGAGTTTTGGCTTAAGGAGATCGGCTTTCTCGGGCACGTGGTTTCTGAATCAGGCATTTATGTGGACAACAAGAAGATCGAGGCCATCACAGAATGGGAAAGACCTAAGAACGTGAAGGAGATTCGTAGTTTCCTTGGACTAGCGGGCTACTATAGAAAGTTCGTGGAGAAATTCTCAGTTTTGGCATCACCATTGACGAAGCTCACTCGAAAAGGAGCAAAGTTCGTGTGGGATGACCGATGTGAGAAAGGATTCTTAGAACTGAAGAAAAGGTTAACTGAGGCACCAGTACTCGCCTTACCGAAACAAGGTATGGGGTACGATGTCTACAGCGATGCGAGCATCTAAGAGCTTGGATGTGTATTGATGCAGAATGGGAGGGTGATTTCCTATGCTTCACGACAGTTGAAGAAGCACGAGGTGAATTATCCCACTCATGACTTAGAACTGGGGGCCGTGGTTTTTGCACTAAAGATATAGAGGCATTATCTCTAGGGAGAGACATGTCACATATACACCGATCACAAGAGTTTGAAATATGTGTTTACTCAGAAAGAGTTAAACATGAGACAATGACGGTGGATGGAATTGATAAAGGACTACCACCTAGTGATTGAGTATCATCCGGGGAAGGCAAATGTTGTGGTCGATGCCCTTATCCGGAAGAGTTCATCGGGGGCATTGATAACCAACTTGAGGGCATTAAGAGCCCAATTGGAGGTATCAACTAATGGCGCCTTGGTGGCGAGATTTGAGGTGAGACCTACCTTACTTGATGAGATCAAGGGGGGGTCAGGAGCTTGATGATGAGCTCAAGAAGGTCCGAGAACGCATGTTAGCGGGGCCGGTAGAGGATTTTCGTGAAAGAGACGATGGTCTCTTGTTATTACGTGATCGAGTGTGCGTACCGTCGAATGATGAGCTCCGAAAGTCCATTCTAGAGGAGGCTCATTCCTCGGCGTATGCTATGCACCCGGGAGGCACGAAGATGTACAGGGATCTGAAAGAAAGCTACTGGTGGTCTGGTATGAAGAGGGAAATAGCAGAATACGTCAGTCGATGCCTTACTTGTCAGCAAGTTAAGGCGGAACATCAACATCTAGCGGGCTTATTGCAACCACTTTCCACCCTGAATGGAAGTGGGAACATGTGACTATGGATTTCGTGGTAGGCTTACCACGGACGAAGAGTGCACACTTTTTACCTATCAACACCACTTACCCACTCGAGAGGTTAGCCAAATTGTATACGGATGATATCGTGAGGTTACATGGTGTTCCGGTGACCATCGTATCCGATGGAGACCCACGATTCACGTCACGTTTTTGGCCAAAATTTCAAGAGTCTATGGGAACGAGGTTGAAGTTCAGTACTGCGTTCCATCCACAGACGGATGGGCAGTCTGAGAGGGTTATTCAGATCTTAGAAGATATGTTGAGGGCTTGTGCATTGGAGTTCCAAGGGAGTTGGGACAATCACTTAGCACTTGTGGAGTTTGCCTATAACAACAATTATCAGGCAAGTATCGGCATGCCTCCATACGAAGCATTGTATGGGAGGAGGTGTCGTACACCGTTATGTTGGGACGAGGTTGGGATGGCCAAACTCGAGAGTACTGAGTTGGTTGAGATCACCAAGTCAAAGGTGAAGTTGATTCGAGAGAGACTCAAAGTAGCTCAGGATAGGCAGAAGAGTTATGCAGATAATCGACGGAGAACCTTAGAGTTTAAGGTTAATGATGGGGTATTCCTGAAGGTTTCTCCTTGGAAAGGAATCATTCGATTCCAAAGCCGAGGGAAGCTTAATCTACGCTACATCGGGCCGTTCAGAATTCTGGAGAGAATTGGGGCCGTAGCATATCGTCTACAGTTGACTTCAGAGTTAGAGAAGATACACAATGTGTTTCATGTATCTATGCTGAAGAAGTATGTACATGATCCTTCTCATGTATTGGAAAAGCCGTCGGTGGAAATACGAGAGGATTTGAACTAGGCCGTACAACCGGTCAAGATCACCGATAGAAAGGTAAAGAAATTGAGGAGTAAACAAGTTCCAATGGTTAAAGTCCTTTGGAAAAGTGACTGTGTTGAAGAGGAGACTTGGGAAACGGAAGCTTTGATGAGAGGGTAATACGCCTTCCTATTTGAGTAGCACCGTGAATTTCGGGGACGAAATTCCTTTTAAGGGGGGGTGAACTTGTGACACCGCACCCGAACGTCCTAGAAATTTAAATTTAATATCAAAGCTTATGTGTTGAATTTCCCTATTTTCGAATAATTGTAAAACGATTAAAGTTTTACGGAACGTATGATTAATCATATTATTATTTGGGCTCATATAATAGTAATGGACTTCTAAATAATTAATTGGTACATATTATTGATATTGGGTCCAACATCCTTAAATAAAGATATGCAACCCCTCGGTACAATGTAAGTGCGGTCGAGCAGCCCAAATGTTATTTTGGGCCTAACCTGCTAAAAATAGCAATTATTCAAGAATGGCGTCCTAGACCCACTGGAGGGTAACCCACACGGCTAGTATCCCATAAATATGAATACTAAAGCCATAAATAAGTGATTGAATGATTGGAGAAGAATACAAATGGCTATGGTCCCATTTTTGGCATTATTAAGCTAAATTATGGGAGTAGAGTTCCTGCTGATAATTATACATCATATAATTTATAGGGACCATCCTACACAAATTAGAGATCAATAATATGATGTAGAAGGTTGAATTGGTCTATATAAATTAGAATGAGTACAAAAGACATCTTATGACAAAAGATAGAACAATAGGACCCATCTTTCCATCTTTGGAAGTATTAGTTGATATTTTGCTCCCAAAATAATTGGGGAACACTAAGGTGTGCTCAAAATTTTCTCATCACATTCAATACAAGAGAAATAATCCTAGGGGTCGGACATATCTGACTTTGGGGGCTGGACTTAGACAAAGAAATTAAAGGGAGAGACCCACCTTGTCAAATTCCGCACAAATCATGAGGGTGATTTGTCTCCCTCCATACCTGGAGTTTTAATAGACCAAATGAGGTGTATAAGGTGTACCTGGATATCCCTTGAAGTCTATTTGACTTATTGGGTGGTTGATGTGCGAAGAGAGAGATAGTTTCAGATAAAAACCGAACTTGAGTGAACTGCTGCGTATAAGCTCGAGCAGGGAGAGGGAGGTGTTGTCTGGTTCGGGTCTTGCGCTCCAGTTGTCCAAATAGGGCGTGTGAGGTGTCTACGGAAAGCTCTCGAGACGAGGAATCCGTGAAGGTATGTTTTGGAAGTCCTCCAAATCGTCCGAACAAAACACAACCTCGCAGAATCAGATCTTCCTTTCCAAAGTGAGTTTTAACTCCAAAACCTTTCTTTTCATTTTCCAAATGATATGAAAGATTGGTGGAATATTATACACTATTTCAAGTGTATAAAATGTTATTATAAGGGTACCTTATTTGTTGTAAAGGTTAGATGCTAACCTAGAGCAATCTTTGAAAAACTAGGAAACGAGTTCGCCGGAAAACACTCATTCTAGGGACTATTTTCATATCGACGTTTAGGGGTTGAGCTATCACCTTGAGGAGGCTGTTTAAAACCAATTTATAAGCAAGTAATCAATTCTCAAACCCCCTTGGCCGAAGCTTGAGCATTGGGTTGAGAAGGAACAATTTAAAGCTCATTTGAGGTGAGGATCGACATCTAGTTGCTTACAACTTGTAGGTTAAGCATGAGATTACCTAAATGCTTAAATCATGTTTTTCATGGATTATAATGACTGATTATTGATGAAATATTGATATATTAGATAATTAATGAAATTGCAAATGATTTGGAAATCATATTGATAAAAATGGAGTTAAATGAACTATTGTGTGAAATAGGCATTTTTACTCATGTGTGAATTGTGTAGATACATAAATGATTATTTATGTATTACATCGGATGAATAAGTTGCTGATACATATTTCTAAATATGTAGGGATTTACAAATGAAATATATGATTGATGGGAATAATCTTAATAGTATTGGAGTGCTAGTTAATGATTGTTTGTAATTGTTAAGAAATTGAATCTAAGGATTTGATTGTAAGTGATATACTTGATTGTGGTTCAAGTGAGTAAATTTTTGTAATGTGATGCTAAGATCATGATGAGGCAGTCCGTAAGGATGTCCCGAAATAGATTATTGATATTACAATTCTAGGCATAGCGAGTGCTTAGGAATTGGGGTCTATGCCAATGCAAGGAGATGTACTTGAGCCCGATGCTCTAGAATTGCATTTGGTAGACATAAGGATTTGGTTCAGCCCATGTAACGAGATGTACTTGAGTCTGATGCTCTAGAATTGCATTGGTGAACATAACGTCGGAGATTGGTGGAGTAATTGACTTGTGATTGATGTGCATGGTGACGTAGTCGAGTTAGACTCTAGAAATGCAAACATGTGTGTTAGGGTTGAACTCTATGTATTGTCGTGACTAGGGGTCACGGGGTTTAGGTTATGTTTTGTAAACAAACTTTGTGCCATGGGTCGACTACTTGACTTTATATATAAAGTAAGTACATTTTAAAAAGGGGTAACTTAGGGTTACAGCCTAGAATTATATTATCACCCTATTTAAGGGTCTTGTGTTTGAAATACTTGTTGTATATCTATTAGATGTCATCCACACCAGTACTTTATAGCCGTATAGAGTACTGACGCCCTTTCGGGGGGCGTCCCACCACCATTTCAGGTTGAGGCTAGAGCTTGCTACCTGTGCTTGTTGATCGGGCGATCATCTCGGAGGGGAAGACTTGGTTCGTGCTTCCTCCATTCTGATTTTAAACATTTTAAAACATGCTCATGGATATTGTTTTTCATTATGGAGCCTGCGTGCTCGTGTTTGCCCCGTGTGGCACTTGTATCCAAACTATGATTTCCGCTGCGTATTCAATTACTTATTATGTATGTTTATGGATGACTTATGTGTGAATGATATTCGAGACGTCTTGTATAATATGGATGAGTTGGACTGCGGTTGACTATTCATATTGTACGGCGGATTGTTGACGTGTTCGGATAGGTCCGGGGCGTGACACATGTTGTTTGGTTTGTAGCATGATCGAATAAAAAATGTGACCGAATTTTACCATGGGCTTATGGTTTTGTATGTACGAGCAAAATGACTCTAGTTGTTTCGCTAGAGAACTAGGAGATGTATATAAAATATTTAGACAATTTGTTCACTTTCTCCCTGGAGAAGCAAAAAGAGTAGGATGATAGATAAACAACCAAAGAGGTTACGTTGTGCCGGGTGTTGAAGATTGAAATTTCCTTATAACCATATAAATACTAAAATAACAATATCTTGCTATTCAAATCCCAATTTTTGTTCGGTTAAAATTACTTATAACAGTGTGAGTGTTACGAAATGATGAGGTTTATGGCCGAGTGGAGCTCAGGAGCCTCTTTATAATTGATATTCCAAAACGAATTATAAAAGTAAAGCTCGTTAACTCGCATATGACCATTGAGAGTTTCTGATGTCACTGCATGGTGGGAGGAAACTATGAGGTGCTGATATACTTCTTTAATACATTGGAGCGTTGAATTTAAGCTTTGCGACTTGAACTCTACGGAAGAGATGAATGGATCCCACTTGGCTCTATGTGGGATATAAATGTACTGAATTGATCGTGTGTACCAGAAAAACAACAGAATGCTATACGTGTGATAGATTGAACTTACTTAACTTTAGAACTAACAAAACATGTTTCATATCTAATTGGAGGTTTAAAAAGCGTGTCTAGATCTCTTTTTCACTTCATCGCCTACTGTTAGTCCCCTAGATTTTGATGAAAAGTTTTTGATGATGCCAAAGGCTCTTCAAATGTCCTTCCCCCCTTCTTTTGTAGCATTAGGAAATTGAAGTGTTGTATTTTGCTCCAACCAAGTGCTAGTGAAATGTTATCCAAAAAGTGTCCCATCCGAACTACCAAATTAACAAATAAATCTAACTGGAAAATCATAAATAGCAATAGGATAATATTCGATTATCTTAACAAAGGATTTCTCATAAATCCAACCAGTTAAATTCATTTGTTACAACAAACATTTCAAACAAATAAACTATTTATTAGAACTGGAATACAAAATGCAATAAGGTAATAATTCTTACCTTAATAGGATTTGTTATCCTACCAGTTAAATACTTGGTTTATATTCGAAATGTTTGATGGGCCATACACAACCAAGAGTGACCGAAAGTCAAAAGAAAAATATTTGTATTAAGTAAATTATACCGGCAAAAGTCAAAATGCAATAAGGTAATTTTTACCTTAAAAAGGATATTTAAATCCTACCGGTATATATTTACTTTATCACAAATTAAATTCGTCACAAAAAGGGAAAGGCACATGGTGGGCATTAGCGGTTGATTTGTATCCTGAAGTGATAAATAAATGTACAATTTGTTGATACAAATAAAATAATACCGGAAAGTAAAAAATGCAATAAGGTAATATTTATTTACCTTAACAGGATATTTTAGATCCTATTGGTATATTTTATTTCTACACAAATAATATTAGTCACAATAGGAAAGGCCCGAAAAATCATACACATTTATTCGTGTATGATTGGAAGACACAGAATGACCAGCATTTAATGCCAAGGGGTCCGGAGCAATGGGGTTCACTCTTTGTAAAGATGCTCTGCGGAGACAGCCGCAGTTATTGCTACAGCACAAGAGACAAACGTACCACTCGTACGAGTCCAGAAGCTCAACGGTAGAAATCAATTTATCCTAACCAACGGATAAGATTGATCAGCCAAAAAGCCTATAAATAGAGGCTGAAACGAAAGTTTCTAACCAAGTCTGAGCATTCTAAGTAGAGAGATATTTCACTGAGCAAGAAGTGCTACTCTATCCACGACTCTCTGCTTAGACTCTTGCTTCACTAAACTTCTCAGTATCGAGTATTCATTGCCAAAATCCTAGAAGTTTAGTTCCTAGTTGGAGGTTAGAACTTTCTTGTAAACAAAATCAGAAATTGTTGTAAACACTTCAGGAGGACAGTTGTTCCCGGCCTGAGTGTGGTTAGATAGGTCAGGAGTACCTTTTGATCCCCACTGGATCAATTGAGAAAAACCTAAAGGATTGAGTAGCTTGGAGTGGTGTTGTACTCCTCGTGAAACACCTTCAATCTAGGCCAAAGTTGTCAAGGCTAGATTGGCACTAAGTGTATTGGGCTCAATACATTAGTGAAATCCATTTGAAATAGAATGAGACTGGATGTAGGAGGATTACACCACCTCTGAACCAGGATATACTGTGTGTTGATTCACTTTCAGTCAACAAAGCACACACTGAACACTTCTCACATAAAGATTGTAGTTTGCCAGCAGCATCCTAAGCAGTTGTCTTAATTGACCCAACTGCTTATCCTACTGCTTAATTACTCACTCTCTTTGAGATACAAGAGCGTTACAATATCACGACGAAAAGGCCTGTTTCATTAAGATTTCAGGAAATACTACTTAAGGCATGGCAGTTGCCTCAACAGTCTCCTAAGGACTACCCAACTGCTGAGCCCACTGCTCACACAAAAGTATTTCCTGTGAATATCTTGACATCACTAGACCTTTACACCTTTATCTCTAAGAAGTCTGTTCAAAATAATCTCTGTGATTCAAAGTGATAACCCAGCAGATACCTCAACAGTTCCCTCACTATCACCCAACTGCCTAGACCACTGCCTAAGTAAAACCCTCTACTTACTTGGTCCAAAGCACATCTTCAGAAAGCCCACATCATCCTGAGCAACACCATATAATCAAACCTTCCATACCTTCACCAGAAAGCTCAGACAACTGCTGAGACAACTGCTTTAATTTAAGGTTGATTATCAATCCACCTCAGTACATCATCAGAAAGCTCTTCCCACTCTAAGAAAGATTCTGAGTGCACCTTCATCATACTCCAAGTATTTCGTAAGCAGTTCTCTGCTTTCTAGCCAACTGCCTAGCCAACTGCTCACCATTAAGCAAAGATTTCATCCATCATAGAAAGTTGTTACACATTACATAAAGGGTAAAGACTTCCGCTGTGCATCTATAAATCTCTCAAAAGATTATAGATCAACTCATCTAGAGGGAAAACTTTGTAAAGTCGAAAAAGATTTAAAAGTCTATTCACCCCCCCCCCCCCCCCTCTAGACTTTTACCCTATCCGGGACCATCACCTACATTAGGGATTGCTACCCAACTAATCAACTAATGTCTACATTGGATCATCTAGATAGACTAATATTATGAAGTAAAATTTCACGGGTATCGAAGTGTTGAACTCTTTCATGTGTGATTTGAAGTCCTGCTTCTTGGAATTTAAGATATGTCATGTGCTTCAATTAATTGTGTTTTTTGTCCTTTTTCTTATATTATTTTTGCTTTTCTGTGGGTTCCAGCAATGATATCAAAATATCAAGTTTTTGTGGACTTTTTTAAGTATCTCATCTTAAAGAAATGTTTGGATAATTCAAAGGAAATTTTTCCCAACCTCACAACAATGAGGGAATTCCCTCTTAGATATGTGGAGAGGGCAATTCTTCTTCTCTTAAGATCTTAGTACTAATTCAATATAGAATCTTTGTGTGACCATTTATCCTCTATACATGTCCATCGTTTGTCCTCCATATATGTCCATGAAGCATATAATGTTAACTTAAAGGCTAGAAAAGTCATATACATTTTTATCTTTCTCTCCTCTTGAAATGCTCATATGTTTTATGCAATATGGAACATGATGTAGAACCATTCGCCAATAATTCATCAATAATATCATGATCATGAGTTTTTGTGTAATTTAAAAATTTTGTAACTTATAACACTATGAAATGGTTTTCTGTAATCTATAACAAAACATTTCGAGTAGAAGACTGAGTGATGCACCTGTTAGACGGCTTGAGGGGTGAGGAGAAGAGGCAGAGAAGAGAGGGAGAGGAAGACCCAAACAGACTTGGATTAGAGGAATCAGAACTGATATGCGTCTTCTTGGGTTGGATGAGAGTATAGCTTTGGAGACAGCAAAATGGAGGGCGCACATCAATGTAGACGATTGATGTCTTTTCTACCTTTCCTCTCTTTTTTCATTTATCGTTTATCATCTCTATCTTTGTATATTCTTATGTTATTTTTATATTCTACATTTTTATGCTTTTTTATCTTTTATCTTTCTTATATTTTTGTGTTATTGTTATCTTATATTTATTTTTCTTTATTTTATTCGTTTTTTCTTACTTTTTTCTTCCCTTTCTTGTCCATCTTCTCTATTTGGCATCGATATCATTGATCGATTCATGTTAGCCGACCCCAAATTCTTTTGGGATTGAGGCTTGGATGTTGTTTGTGGAGTTTATCCTTAAGGCATGAGAGAAGAGGGGAAAAAGAGATTAAG
The DNA here is from genome assembly GCA_945859875.1 of Cuscuta europaea. Classification (NCBI taxonomy): domain Eukaryota; kingdom Viridiplantae; phylum Streptophyta; class Magnoliopsida; order Solanales; family Convolvulaceae; genus Cuscuta; species Cuscuta europaea. The sequence goes on along the minus strand of CAMAPE010000010.1, from coordinate 43,611,508 downwards.
TTTATAGCTTCAACAGTGGAAGAATTGACTAGCAAAATACAGCTGCAACAATATCTAAAACTGGAAGACTTTCACTGGGACTGTGGAGCCAGTGAAACCCCAAAGCCATTGGAAAGGATTAATGGCACGTCAAAGGATTCTCCCTCATGTCAAAGGATTACCTACCACAACGTCATTCATTCCATAGGAGGTTGGTTGCCCAAGAATATGAGGTAGAAAAGGCTGAGATTCATTCTGCAATTGGGGATCCAAAAGATGCCGAGGATAATAAGGATGATTAAAAACCCATGAATCAAAGATGGATCTCATAAACCGATCCAGAGAATATAAAGGCATGTTTACTAACATAGACATTTTTGACTTTTCCAGAAAACAGGAAATGTGTTTACCAAAGAAAATTGCTGGAAAACTGGAGAAAGGAAAAGAGAAAAACACGTTTACCAAACCGTTTTCCAAAACGAAAAAATGAGACATGTCTCTCTTTTCCTTAATGATTTGGAGAAGTGACTTTTACTAGTTTTCCAAATTTGGAAAACGCAGATGTTACAGACCGATGCAATGAATTTGCATACTTACACCTAATGTTAAACGATGTTTTAAACCTTTTGAAGTAAACATGATCTTATAACATTGCTTATTTTATGCGTCACTTATTAACGTGAGTCTTAATAAGCATCATTTAGTAACCTGTGAAGTAAACGTGTCAGTCTTCTGGATGATCACATAACTGGGTGAAAAAATTGATGAACATGTTTTCAGATTTGAAAATGGAAAACTAGAAAATAGAAACAAAAAACTGGAGATAGTAAAACTAAAAAATAAAAACAGAAAATTGGAGAACAAAAAACAGAAGTAGAAAACAGGAAAATATCTCTGTGAGTAAACATGCCCTAAGTTTTTGCCCTTTCCTATGAACAAACAAGGTATATAATATAAGAATTTATCTTTATCTTCTTCTCTGCACCTGCACCCACAACTAAAGTTTACATCATATATGGTTAGCATATTCTATGGGAGAAAACATCTTTTCAAGAGGAGTGCGACTAAAAAAATTAAAACATTTAAATTCAAGGTGGTCAATAAAAAGGAAGAATAAAGAGTGAAGGTAATGGACTGAAGAAGATAATTTTACCAATGCACATATAAATTTGATGGAATAGAAGTAATACCAAGCAAAAAAAGTGCACAGTCAAAGGCAACTAATGGTGAAGTACTAGACAAAAACAAATACTTAGCTGTGGAAACCATTTGCTAATGAAAATTGGATAATATTAATTACTCACTGAATGACTCTAAAATGTTCATTATGGATGCATTAGTTAGGTAAAAATTGTAGCTTCTATTTGCATCCTGACACTCTCTAAAAGTGTTTCACTTGAGTTTAGCTCATCATAAATATTTGACATTTGTGATTTGTGTTTTAACTTTTATTTAAAATCAATAGATAAGGTACATGGTTCAGAAATATCATGATCTATATATGCTATAATATTTGGGTGGAAGAGCATTTTATAAAGATATAAGATTCCATGTTATTTTTAGTATTGCGCAAACAAATAGAGATGAATTAATGAAACAAAAAACTTGAAAGCCATTGCTTGTTTTATATCTACTCATTCCATCTGAATTCAAAATGGGCAATAAGCAATGTACATCCTTGCTCTACATTTATAAAGTTTTATCATAATAAGTTGTTAAAACTTAAAAGTATTGTTGAGGTTTATCCCTTCAATCCGTAGGCCCAACACATAACCCAAGGATTTCAAGTGGATATTTTGGTAATGAGGTGATTAAACAAGCAGAAGAAGGATTAGACAATCGTAGGAATGAGCCGTATCTTATTAAGTTCTAGAGCTGATACAATTGCTATAATGATAGAGTGCTAAGTTGTCAACCCTTTACAATGGAATAAATGCTACTACTTATACCACCAAGGGGTAGTTAGATATGCTGACGTGGTGGGCTGTGGATGGCTAGGATCTCAACCACCAAATCTTCTGCATTAAATGCGCTTCCCGTCAGAATCTTGATTTCCCGCCAAGAGGTGGGGATGAGCGCCCCCATGAACTTGCCTCTTGTGCTCTGTTGGGCCCTCAGTTCTGGGTCTCGAGCGTCTTGCATTGTCTCCTGGGCCAAGGTACCAGGCTGTTCTCCGGCTACGTGTGTCCTGTCCGATGTAGGCTGGTATTCTGGGGCTGGACGTCCCTATTGGTGATAAACCTCACCGCTTTTGGGGAAGGTTGCTCCAATTGGCTTGGACTAGGGGGACGACCGTGTGGTGGGCCTTAAGGGTTGATGAACCAACCTTTGTTGGGTCATTAACCCAACAAGTATAATGTAAGGAAGTATATTAAAACTACTTATATGACAGTTTTGATTGTTTTCAAGTGTGGAGCAGTACACGCTTTAGTCTCAGTCTTTTTGAAGTTACAAGCTTTGACACTGTTATGATTTACTAGCAAATTTACAATGTAAAGAAAAACATTTAAAGCACTACATTTATAGCAGGTTTTATACTTTACAAGTTGTTCTCTCTTATCACCTCCAAGTTAATAATTTAAATACTCAAAGATCCATATAAAATGATCGAAATCTAAGCCAAGTTGGAAGCCAGTTAATATCACATGGCAGTACATCATATGAAATGCAAGCCAATCACCATTCACCTAAATATCTAATATAATGAATTGTTGTTACTTGTTAGCCTTGGTTACTGATTTCTGTAGATTCAAAATCTAAAGGATAATCCAATATAACAGTTCATAGACATTTTAACAAGCACCTTATAGGCATGTAAAAAGGATACAAAGTTAATACTTTGTGTCTCTGTATTATAATTTGAATAATGAACATCAAAAACCATATTTCATAATAATTAACCAATATAGTCAAACAAACCACAATATAACATAAACTGAATTGAAAAACTCAAAACTGAAAAAAGAAACTATAATTTTTTAAACCTAAATGCATTTGAACAGAAAATGGTTGACAGAATAGCAGAATAAACTAAAAGAATGATTGAAAAGAACAAAAGCCTAATTTTACCTTATATGTGATGTTAAGGGACAGCCTTTTAAGATTGTCACCAACCTTAGATGTCCAGTCATGAAAATGAAGGAATCGTTGAGATGAAAAGAAATTTAAAATCATAAAGGACTATTATGCAAATATTATGCAATGTGAAGGCACCGGAGAGCTACCCTATATTTATGGGATGGGCTCGGTACTATAGACCTACAATGCATCGAAAAATACCGAGATCTAATGGTATTTCGGTAGTATATATCAAAATACCAATTTTTTGGGGGTTGCTAGGCGCACCCCCATAATTACTAAATCTAACCATAGAGAGACTGATTTACCCTTTTAAACTTGCTAACGGAAGCCGTATTGAATTTCAATCACTTTTAAATTAATTTCGAACAACAATTTTAAATTTGACACCCCTATGTCATACGGAGTAGCTACCTAGTAATCAATCACGACTTTCTCCTCTCCAAGATTAGTCAATATTAATTTTTATGTTTTTTTAAACCCAAATATAAAAACATCTTTATTTATTCAAGATGTTTTATATTCGGTATTAGTCAAGATGTTTTATATTCGGTATTAGTCAAGATGTTGTTTTATATTCGGTATTCATACTTGTAATCATAACATGACAATTTTGACTTTCTTAATTATTAATTTAAAATAAATAAAATTGTTGTTTAGTTCTCGTAGGATCACAGGGCTTGCTCCATGTCAATTTTACATTCAATCTCCATGCAATAATATGCTGTCGTGTGGTAAATAATTCCTTTTTTTGTATAAAATGTTACTCTGTATAACATTTTCATTTTTGTTCCAATTTTTATAATAATTCCATCAAATTAAATACGGAGTAATTTTTGTGATCTTTCATATGACATCAATATTATATATGTAATATTTTTTTAAAAGGTCAAGTCTCATGAACGGTCAATAAATCAAGCTTAAAATTGTTTTCTTAAATATATAAGTATATTGACTAGTCTAATTTCTTATGGCTTTGTGATGTTATCTTTTTAGTTTATGAATGATGATGTCTTATTTTTTACATTTCAAAGTTTGGTGTTATTTAATTTGTGTAATTGTATGCTATTTAATTTAAACATGTGTGGATTAGATATTTTGTTAGCTAACTCAAAACTTTCTTTTATATATTTATTTTGAATTGTTATGATGTTTTCTTTTGGACTGAAATTTGCTGGTCTGGGCTGGTCTGGTCTGGCCTGCCCTGCTCTAGTCTGATCTTGTTTGAACTGGTTTGGTCTGGTCTCTGTGTATTTTATAACTATGGAAGTCAAGTCTGGTCTGATCTGGTCTGTTTTGGTCTAGTCTGGTCTGGTTTGGTCTGGTCTGTGACTGAAAACAGTTCAAAAGAAAACATCCTTAGTGTATCGGTATTTTTTAAGGGTGACAACTTTGGTAGCCCATTATTTAAAGGGAGAAAGACATAAATAGGACCAAAACATAGGCATGGAACTTAAATAGGAGTTGAACTCTTTTAAACCCCAAATACGACTACTTTCTCCGTGCAGGACAAAAATAGCCCTCAAGCCATATTTGCGTGCAATTCAAATGCCTGGAATACGGGGAGCCCATAAATATTGATAGCATCTTGCTAACTTTTTCAAATGGAGCAGACCCCCTCTTCCTAAACCATACACACTATTTTGACTTTTCAATCTCGTACTACGTACTCCGTATTTCTTTGTCTTTCAATTTTTTTGCACCTTTTTGTTGTTTTGACTTTTCAATCTCTTATTTCTTTTCCTTTCAATTTCTTTGCACGTACGGAGCATTATTTTATCTTTTCTTTGAATATTGCAAATGCATCTATTTAAATTAATATTTGGAAGTTAATTAATTAATTATATTTGAAAAAATCATTGAAGATGAAATAATAAATAGTGTGACTTTGTTAGCGATTAAAGGATAATAACATTATTTTTTACAACTTAAAAAAAACATTTTTTTTATTTTGTTAGGTTTTATTGTTTTATTTTGAAAAATGATACTCCCTCCGCTCCAAATTGATTCGCAAAGTCAACACTTTTTGGCAACCAATATTAAAGTTAAACTCTCCCTATTGATAATGAATTCATTTTTTAATAATTAAAATTTACATATTTAGAAATTTCATTGGAATCTCTTCAAAGTTGCAAACTTTAAATTAGAATAATATTATAATAGAAATTTCATTGGAATCTCTTCAAAGTTGAAAATATAATGTAAAACGTGACAATTTTTAAAACATTGACATACTTTTGATAATATAATTTAACACTACCTCCAATTCAAATTGATTTGCAATGTCAACATAAACCATGCACGTTATATGCATGGTCTATATCAATAATATATGAGTATAACAATATTTTAACATTCACATTTTACGTTATTGTTTCATTATAAATACTTTTTAAAATAAACCATGCATAGACGCATAGTATTGTAAATATTGACAAAGTATGGAAAAAATGTCATGGTTTTGAAAGTGACACAATGTCAAATAATGACAATGTCAATATTACATATTATGACATTGTAATAATGACAATGTCATAAAAAGTCAATGACAATGTCATAAGTATGTCAATGACAATATTATAAGAATGTCAATGACGATGTCATAAAAATGTCAATAACAATGTCATAAGAATGTTATAAAAATGTCATAAAAATGTCAATAACAATGTCATGAGAATGTTATAAAAATGTCATAAAAATGTCAAAAACAATGTCATAAAAATGTCAATAACAATGTCATAAGAATGTCAATGACAATGTCATAAAAATGTCAATAACAATGTCATAAGAATGTCAATGACAATACTATAAGAATGTCAATGACAATGTCACAAAAATGTCAATAACAATGTCATAAGAATGTCAATCATTGTGAAAATTACATTGTTAAAAATAATGCCAAAGCTCTAAAATATACGTAGTAATCTTTATTTTCAGCAGGTGCAACGTTGTCAAAACAAAGCCAATTCACATTCATCACTATAAAAAACTTAACAATGTAAACGACATTTGCAATGTCATAACAATGAAAGTGGAACCAAACATTTATAAACGGAACATAGTACTCTTCTTCTCTCAAAAAAACAAAACAAAATGACAATTTCGTGAATGTCAATTACTATAAAAATTACATTGCTAAAAATAATGTCAATAATCGTCTCTGTTTGGGCTCCGGCGGCTGTCGGTGCTGGTGCTCAAGCGACCCCCCACCCCCCAAGTGGATCTTCAACAACCGCCATTTATATTACTCTTGCGGCCTCCTCCAACAATCCTTCAAGGACCTCTGCTGTAAAAAGAAGATGCTACAATGTCAAAAAAGTGACACAATGTTAAGATAAAATGCTAGAATGTCTAACATTATCATTATAAGCATGGTAAAAAATGAACAATGTTACATTGTCGTAAACAATGTCATTCTTTATAGGAGTATTTTATTATATTAAAAAAATGTGACAGCACTCAAATTATATTACAAACATTGAAATTAGTAGTCACATTCTTGACTCATCATTCACAATGTCCTAGAGTATGTAAATAATGACACAACAATAAAAACAATGTCTCACTTGTAAAATGAATGTCAAAAACGCTGGCAGTAATACCAATTTTATCAAAATTCAATTTCAATATTTTATTACACTATATAAATTATTTATGACTAAATTATGGAATTTATGGAGTAATTTATAATATAAAAGTAAAAAGAAAAAATCAAAAGACGAAAACAGAAACTTACAGAAAATCGAAAAAGGAGAGCAAAGCAAAACACTGGATACAATATACTCTGTACTGAATAGATGTGGAAATTAAAGTAGAGAAACAATATGTGGAAAACAAACAGTAAATTGAAAGAGAAAAAAAGATATTGAAAGCAAAAAATAGAGTCAGAGAATGGATCTGAAAGCTTCACGCTACAAAAAATGAACGTGGAGTGCAATGCGAAGGAAAAGAAGACACAACAGAAAAGGAGGATGGAGAGGAAGAAGGAAAAGGCAGAGACTTAACAGTGATTTCCGATTTCCACCGCATCGCTGTGCAGCCGCCGCCGCCTCACCGTGCTACCGCGTCGCTGTGCAGCCGTCGCCTCACCGGGCCGCGTCTTCGTGTTGTTGTCTCTTTTCGGTTGTGCTTCATCTCCGGCTGCGCCACCACGATTTTCCTCTTCGTAATGAAAGAGAGGTGTGGCTCGTTGGAGTGTGTCGACAGCCACAGAAGAGAGACGAATGAGGTTGAGACAGGGGCGTACAAATCGTGGAATAAGAAATTAGGGGTAAATTAGGAATCGAACGAAAAATAAGTCATATTTTGGAGTTAAAATCATTTAACTCCTATTTAGGTATATACCGAAAGTGGTAGTCCTATTCCCAACCATTTCTCTTATTTAAATGGGTACCGCATACCTACCATTCACTTAATTGGACCAAATCATTATATCATTTTTAATTTAATTTTAAATAATTGAACTGCAACATTCTCATTGGTCTATGTGTAGGAAGGTATGGTACCTTATGGGTCAATAGAAGCTACCTATTTTTAAGAACCTAGAACCCGATCCGATCTGTTTCAAACGGGGCGGGTAAGGTTTGATTCCTATTTAAAAACTTGATATACCCGGACCAAATCTACCCGTTAAATAGAACTGGCGGTTTTTGAAATTTATCAATGATCCGGGCCGACGGACCGTATCCACCCCTATTTGAAATATTTATATAGTACTTCTTTGATGGTAGTTGGAAAGTGTAATCTTAATTACATTAGGAAATTGAGTAATTTTTATGACAATTACGTTATTTTTAGAAATATGTTACACAACAATTTTAGGAAATATGAAAACCTGTTTTTATTTAAAGAAGCAATAAGGCCCATTACAAAAATCAATAGTAAGAATGAATGGATCACCTAGCTCCGTAATTACGTACTCCACATATGTTACTCACTTTAATAAGGAAAAGTAAGTGGTGCGCATAGCACCATTAGAAGTAGTGGACTGCGTGACTAAGGACATACTTGTCCAACTTTGACAAAAATATGGTGCGCAGATCAAGTTTGGTGGCGCGCCGAGCAGAGCCGATTTTTTTTTGAACGGAAACTTGCCTCTATTCATATCATAAGTTTCATGATCATTACATCAATTAAAAGAAAAACAAATCTGACACTGCACCAACTAAACTCCAACAACTAGACTGCAAACCCTATGGTGAGACTTAGAGACGGTCACCCCTGAAAGAGCAACACGAATAGTTAACCATGCAACAGGCTTGACACAGTCATCTTTGTTCACATAGATCCAAACATACACAATGACATAAAAGGAGACTAAATTCCCAAACAAACTAACAAACCTAACAACATAGACGGTAACAAGAAACCAAATGATAAAATAATAAGAACTAATAGGAGGAGGACGAAACATGAAAAAAACTAAATAAACAAAACAAGTATGTTGAACCCTAGCACCTCGTTCATCCCCTAGCGACGATTCAGGAGGAGGCCAGATCATCGCTATGATTGTTGACACAAACAAGGCACAACTCCCGCCCGTCGCTCGATTGATTCTTTGACGTGCAACCTCCGTCTGCCCCGCAATTTCAGCCCCTCTGGTCACCTCCCTTTCTCCATCCCTTGACTCCCGCAACTCCTTCTCCATCGGCCGCCACAACACGTATAACGATATTCTTGCGAACAATTCTTTCTCTGCAAACCTAATCGTCGCTCCAAAGGACGACTAAATCTAAACGTCGCACATAAGACGGCAAAAACTGGAAATAGAGGTCTGTGTACTACTCCTAGGGACATGACCTTAGTTATGAACCTCTTTGACTTGCACACCCTATGAGGGTCCTCCTCATCCAAAGCCATGTAGTACCTCTCAGAAGTTTTTGACATGAAAAACCATTTTTCATCAATGTGTATCACATTTTGAAAATTCTGGAATGTTGGCTTACCTGGATTTGACTTGTCAACTTGGTTGTAACAGAACTGTACTCTAGAAACTTCTAAGCATACATTTTTTCAAACATTTGTGCAAAGTTGTCTTTGAAATGCCTGTGGCAGCAGCTAGTGCCCTCATATTGGTCCTTTTATACAGTGGAATTGTAGAGATGGAGCTTATATCCACTTCAATTCTTTTCCTTCCTGAATTATCAGCCCACCTACTGCTTACATCCATCGGGTGCCCTTTCTGAAGTTGTTTTTTGGCAGTCGCCCATATGCTTGAAATGGATCTTCTGGAAACTTTAAATTCAGTTCCCAATTTACTGAACACACATTTCTGAGCTACCAACGCCCCAAAACAATCTGTTTTTGCACTGAGTAGGATTTGATTCATGATAGTGTCCCTTTCCACATTTGACAGTCTCTTACTTTTGTTGTTGCATTAATGGAAGGTGAAGGGGAATCAACATTTATGGCAGTTGCCATTTATGGAAGAAGAAATGCTCACATTTATTGTGTGCGTGTGTGTGAAGTGTTGAGTGCTGTAATGGGAGGTTGGGAAAACAATGAGGAGGGAAATGGGAGGGAGTATTTGTAGAAGAAAACATTTGAAAGTCCCTCCAAAAATAGGAGGGGAGTTGTAACCAAAATTTTTACATGGGGTGTACTATTCACCTTTTTGATCACATCTATCACATCTCACTTTATTTAATCATTCTTTATAGGAGTAACTTTATTTTTACCCCTCCCCTTTTCGGTCAACCCTTCAAGGATTTAATTGGAAAGTCAAAGGCTTTTCAGCCTTGCATTAAAAAGCGATCCGAGTCAAACTGGGAAGAATTTTTGGGAACGGAGGGAGTAGTGGTTACAAATGGACTACGGCACCTGTATTTTCCACTACCTTCATGGCTTCATCCCAGTATTGGCAGTTTTTATTACTTTCATTTGTGACCAAGTACGCAGCTTTAGATCAATAATGGATGGGTGATTCCATTTTGATGCTATTGAGTGGATCTCCGACCTAAGATATTTTTTATTGATAACCCGGTCAAACACGGTGCTTGAGGCCCAAGACATATTTTGAATTTTGCATTTTTGACCGATCAAAGTCGACATAACAAATCCATCAATCATGCAGGTTTGCAATGTTTTTACTTGTGCAGTTTTGAGTTCCAGACTAAACAAGATCAAACGTAAACAAACCAGATCAGATATAAATAGATCAAGCTTAAACAAATCAGACCAGACTATATTTGACTTCCGTAGTTATAATATACACAGAGACAAGACATTTACAAAACCATACCAGACGAGTCTAGAATAGACCAGACTTTAACAGACCAGACCAGCAAATTACGGTCCAAGTTAAAAAAATCCTTAAGCATACGCTCTGTCACGTGCCTCCCATTTTTGAAATGGTTTAACTTTTCTATTTGTACTCTAATTGTTACAAAAAATATATCAAAATTTACAATTCTTTGTTATCTTACATAAGAGACTGGTTTTGAATATCTAAAAATTGAAAAAATAATTTTAATAATTTGTGCAATTTAGGATCTTTGTTTAACATGCACACAATTAACAGAAGTGACAACTTAGAATAAAACTGTACAAACTCCATCAATGCATTTATTGTTTTATTCTATGTGCTAGAATTTGTGCGGTTTTATTCTAAGCTCTCACTTTGAATTAATAGTGTGAACAAAAAATAATCATAAACTGCACAATTAATACTAGTATAATTTTTTTAGACATGCAAAATTGGTGTCTTAGGAAAGATAATAAAGAGTTATCAATTTTGATATATTTTTATAACAATGAGAGTACAAATAAAAAAGAAATAACACTTACAAAAAACAAATATTTTTTAAAGTGTTAAGTTATTTTTTCATTTTTATATATTCAATATTAGTCTCATATGAAAGATAATAAAAAATTATGAATTTTGATAATTTTTTTGTAATAATTAGAGTACAAACACAAAAGCTATAACATTTTTAAATAAACATGAAGGCGTTACAAAAAATATTTTTTAGAAAAAATGGTGTTATCATTTGACTTTTGAATTCCAAAAATACAACCTTTTCTCTATTTTCCAAAAGTATGACAAATCTGGAGAGAGCACAACACATCTCCTACGCATAGATCCGAGCGCACCTCCTGGTGACGTCCATTCCAATCTCCAGCGCAGATGACCATCTGATCCGCATCATCTGCTCTGCATCATCTGCTCGCAAGGGGAGCTCGGTCCACCGCGCGCGGCTTGCATCATCGACAACCATCTCCTTCACTACTGATCTCCTGCCGTCGTCGCTACTGTCTTCTTCTACTCATTTCTTCGCCACCACTGTTGCTACAAATGATATCAACTAGAGATCAGATGAAGATCTAGGCATCGTCCTCAATGGCCGCGCCTCCACTGGGTTCTTCTTGTTCCTCTTCTCTGAAGACCTCTCCATCGGCGACGGCTGCTGCTAGGGTTCGACGATGGCGTCTCGAGCCTCAGAGATGACAACCACTACTAGTCTAACTCTTTTTCATCTCCTTTCTACATCGATTTGGTCTCTGCATCTGCGATGGGTTTGATTGTGACCTAGATCCGATATGTTATAGTTCCAGATCTGAAAAGCGGCGGCCGCCGGCGGTACGTGGTGATGCCATGCGGCAATTGCAGGGCTGGGGAGGGGTGTGGGTTTGGGCCGCGATTGTGCATATGTTGGTGGCCAGGGAGAGGGCTGGCGGGATGGGTTGGGGCTGGGAGGGCACTGGGTTGGGGAGGGGGCTAGTTGACTGGGGAGGGGTTGGTTTAATTTGCTGGGGAGGGGTGGCGGGCTGGGGAGGGGAGGGGGTGGGGAGTGGGACGACAGTGACAGTGACTGACAGTCATTGAACGGAGCCACTTTGGCCGGAGTCACTTTGGCAGTGTCGGCGCGGCAGTGGCGGTGGTTCCGGCGGCGGCAGTGGCAGTGGTGCCGGCACCAACAGTGGCGGTGGTGCCGGTGGTGGCAGTGACTATGACTGGCGGTCACTAAACGGAGTCAATGTGGCCGGTGGGGACAATTTGGCCGGAGTCACTTTGACCGAAGTCGTTTTGACCGAAGTCACTTTGGCGGCGGCGGCAGTGGCGGTGGTTCCGGCGGCGGCGGCAGTGCCGGTGGTGTTGGCGCTGGCAGTGGCGGTGGTGCTGCGATCGGCGGGACTACTAATCAAATATATAAAATGAATATTAAAATAATAAAAGCATGATTAAAACAGGTCGCAAATTTGTCTTTTTCATTCATTTTAGTAATATTGGAATAAAAAGGCCTATTTCTTAAGAGCATTTGTTACATAAGTGGAGGACTCATAACTCCAATTCATATACCGTGAGATCATCCCACGGTGAAAACCGTGCTTCACTCCTAAAACGACGTAGTTTTGAATAAATTTTAAAAAAAAAATCGCGTGAACGGTACACGCGTGTACAGTAACTATTTTTTTTTTCTTTTAGTCCGAGTAGCATGAATGATGTAACTCGAGTGTAAAAATATGTAACTCACGTTAATAAGAAATGTTACTGCACACAAGTCGAAATGTAACTTGTCAAAAAACAATGATTTCAATGTAAACAATAAAAAGAGTGTCTAATTTCTTATTTATTTTATCGAAATAGTGAATATGTTTTGTTTTTAATATTAAGACCACAAAATGTTTTAAAGAAATCATTTTTCCCAAAAAAATCATTTTTTTTGTAAAAGAAAATCGATTAAAAATAGTTGTTTTATTCAATAAAAGGGTTTTATTATGTGATTATGAAATACAATATACTTATTTATGTGGTTCCAAAAATTTTTGTATTAAATTGGTAAAGAAAAACATTAATTTAGTTGTAATTTATTTAGTTAAAGATAAAGATAAGTAAAGTATCACAAATAATTAGATGTAACTCACGCATAATTAGATGTAACTCACGCATAAAAGTATGTAACTCACGCATAAGAAGATGTAACTCACACATAACAAGATGTAACTCACGCATAATAACATGTAAACTTACGAAATGTAAGTTGCGTGTTACAAAATGTAACTTTAGCCAAACTAAAATGTAACTCCGGTGTCTTTGAACTGTAACTCTATACTATTAGCAAACAAACACATAGCAGAGCAATTAAATCAAAATAATAGGGATGACAATAAATTATATTCAAATTGATCATCAAATTCACAAAAATATACACCCAATGCGTAATAATTAATCCAATTGCTGGGCAGCTGGTGTTTCTGTAGAAAGCTCTCAGAGCTTCAGTGGCGCTAGCTCCCAAGATGCACAAGTTGTAGGCGGCAACGACCAGAGCTTCCACAAACTGTCCGACACTGAAGATCCGGTATCTTATGGCAGATCACAGCTCTTCTATGTGGCTTTTGCTCTCGGTCACCATCAAGGACAACCTCCGTATTCTCACTTTTGGCCCCGATCAGTTTTGTAGGGTTCGTCGGAAAGGAGGTTCTTACCGGATTCGATCTTATACGCCGCTCTAAGTGCCTGGTGTTGTTTGCCACGGAGGCTTCCAAGAAAGCCGTCGAGAACAATAAAGAAATCACATAGCAAGGAAGAAGAAGTGGGGCTGCTCTGCGGATGAAACGCTTTTAGCGCTGCTTGTTTTGATGTTAAAACGATACTGGGATTGCACACCATGCGCATGGTAGGCCGATCCCACGGTATAATTTGCGCATAACTCGGGTCACATTTGCACAACAGTTTGATCAAATCGTTGGATCGGGTCCATTCAGGTCTTGGTCATTTCAAGGATATAGCTAGAAAGTCATGTTAGGCTCCGCCGCTCCGGTCAATCTCAAATTTGAAAATTTTATATGAATATTGTACTGATACATTTTATTGTGATTCCCAATTATCCATCTCACTATGCCATTTGGATAATTCATATATCGTGATTGAAAAATCTTAATTACGTAGTAAATAAAAAATTATCAGTGCCAATTTGGGGTCTTGTACACATGATGATTTTAAATCTCGTTCACAATCCAACTACGTAATTTTGAACATGAATAAAGAGCATTTCAAAATAAAAATATAATCAAGACTCAAACTACTCAACTTCAGTCTATATATAAACTAGTACTATATAACCAAGCTATCCTTGTCACTTATTTAATTTCGAAGACATAATAGTGTCCAAATTACATTTTTTGTCACAACTTCCAACAGTTCCGGTTCAAAACATTTTAGAGAAATAGTTTACATTTCGGCTCATGATGATAAATGAGCCCATGACGTCTTCTTCATATAGGTATCGTTATTTACGCCCCATAAAATTCTTCTTAACTTTCCTTTTTGGACAGTTCTAAAAAAATCTCTCCACCTACCATTTTGAGCAATTTGTGTGTCTCACATTGATTTTACCTTTTTCTTACACAACTACAAACATGTATTTCCACTTTATTCTCACATCCTTATCCGTGCCAAGTCAATGTGAGAAGTTTTTTTTGGGACAGAGAGAGTTTACGATAGTACTCCGTATATTGTAAATGGGGCATCTCTCCATTCTCCAAGTTTTGAACTTTTTTTATATCGTTACTATAGTAATTTGAGTACGCTTTCTCCCTCTAGCTTTATCTCGGTTTTCTCTCTCAAAAATATTATTAAAATAAAACTGCTTTACATAAATATGATTAATAGTTATTAGTCCCTCCGTCTCATTTAATGGTTCTCGTCCACAATTATACGGTCAACGTGAACTATTCTTAATTTTTTGCTTTATATATATCCAACTTTTATCAAATTTAGTTTTTCTTGATCAGATATTGTAAATTTTTTTATGTAGTTTCTGAATGTAAGTTGTATTTACTAAAAGTAATCTTATTAATTACATGGATCAATTAACATTATGGTCAGTTAAATATTGTAAACCGTGTGAGAGCCTTTAAATGGGACAGAGGGAGTTCAATTTAGTGTCATGATACCTTAAATTAAAAATTAAACACAAGTTAATATGATTTCATTACTACATTAGTTAGTTGTCTTATTTTTGTAAGCATGCAAATATATATTAAATTAATAGGATAACTAATTATTGTCCATATTCCCGGTGGCGGAACCAACTTGGTGCACTAGGACTTGTTTATACACTAATTATTGTACACATTTTATGGTGTACACTCCCTAATTATCTGTCTACACAGACAATTTGTTTAGAAACCCCCTTGTAGACATACAACTAGTAGGGTCTATACCATATCTATACAAAATTTGTGTATTATAAGGGTATGTTTGTAAAAGACAAAAAACAATTTCAACTTTTTAACTAAAAAACTGAAAAGAGTGTTTTCAAATGAAAACTTCTCCTTAAATTAAACACTTAAAAGCTAAAAGCTTGAATTTGCTTTTTACCTTTTCTATTACACAAAAAACACATATTTTACCACACACTACCAACTTTTACTTTTTAAAATCAATTTTTTTCTCAAACACTACCAACTTTTACTATTATCCATTTTTCCAAAATCACTTTAAAAGTGTTTTGTTAAAGCAAAAGCAATTGCAAACACTCGCTAAACATGATTCTTTTGTGATTATAGTTTCAATTACTTCCCCCGATCCTAAATAATCTTCAGTGTTTGACTTTACGATTTTTAAGAAAGTGGAATTTTTTGTTTTGACTTTCCATTTATACCCCCAAAAGGAAATTACCTCCTACTATTTGTAGTAAAAAAATTGAGAGCTTTCCATTCAATATGCCCGAAAACTGAAGAGATCCAACTACTTCTAAAAATACAAATTTTTATCTACTTTCTTACTTCTTTAATGGAGTCTTCTGCCATTAATGTTTCTGCCCAACCGAGTGCGGACCCACTTCCTGAACGAGAATCCGAAGCTGAACCTGCAAGACAAAACACACTATTACCCACTGAAATCATTGCCTTAACTGAGGATGTAGCAACAGAAGGGGGGGATCCAATCAACCAGGCCATAAAAAATGGCCTAAGTTGACCTCTGAAACTCGCAACAAGATAATTGACAAGTTATTGACTGAGGCTATTGAAGGTAAACTTCATAGAGGCGTGATAACAAAATAGGCCACCCAATTTAACGTTTCCACTAGAACCATTCATAGCATACGATCTAAAGCAAAGGAAGACATGGAGATGGGAAATGTTGTACATGTGGAAAGCAGGATGAAGGGGGATGTTGGCGAAAAAAGAGTCAGTTTTGACATGCAAAAGCTTCCCCGGATTCCCTTACATCAGAGAAAAAATCAGAGAGCGCTTGCATATGCAATGAAAGATTCTAAAACAACTGTGCAAAGGTGGTACAGTTGCAGGCAATCTGAAAAGGTTAATTTTGCTTAAGTCAAATAATTCCTCGATCAGTGGACACAACACCAACACTTCATGATTTTCATGACTGTGTTCACATAGATGAAAAGTGGTTTTATTTGTCTAGAGAAACTACCAGTTTTTACACCCTTCCCACAGAAGAAAATCCATACAGAACAGCTCAATCAAAGAAATTTATTCACAAAATCATGTTTCTGGCTGCAGTTGGCAGAGCTAGGATTGATGACAGTGGGGAGGTGGAGTGGGATGGGGAAATAGGGATATTTCCATTCACATTTGAAGATACAGCCAAGAGATCAAGCAAGAATAGGGTCGTTGGGACTTTAGTAACCAAACCAATATTGAGTGCGACTAGGCGAGTAATAAAATAAATGATACTCAACACCCTACTAGCAGCAATCAAAGCCAAATGGCCACACACAACAACAAGGAAGTGATAATACAACAAGATAATGCTAGGCCTCATATTCAAATACTTGATGCAGGCTTTGTTAAATCAGGAACAGAGAATGGATGGAATATCCAACTACAATATCAACCCCCCTAATAGTCCTGGTTTAAATGTTTTAGACCTAGATTTCTTTAGGGCTATTGATTCCATAAAGTATCAAAAAGCCCCAAAAAATATTTTGGATTTAATACAGGCAGTGCAAGTCTCATATGAGGAGCTCACACCACAAACATTGAACAAAGTGTTTTTGAGCTATCAATATATAATGGAAGAAATCTTAAAGCACATGGGAGGCAACAATTTCAAGCTCAAACATATGGGGAAGGACAAGTTACAAAGACAAGGGTTGCTACCAAAAAATGTCCAGATCTCCCTTGACTTGTATAAAACGGCTAAGGCATTCATGGATAGACAGATGGTAACAAACTCCACACATACAAGTCAAGGGACTCAGTTTATACATGAAGATGAACAACATCTTCAAGTATGAAGTAAATACCTTAATATACTTTTCGAACCTTTTTGTAAGTACATTAAGCTTATAAGTACTGGATGGTGTACTATTTTTGTATGTACAATTAAAGGCACAAGAGTACAAGTTTTTAACGTACATCAACTACTAGTGTGCAAATTTTGTCTAAATAGAAGCAATGGAAGCATATTTTAATGTACACTTGTGCACTAACACACCCCATAATCATGACATATTTATCACATGTGAGTTATTATAGGCAAACAAAGATAATCATGGTCACAGGCTACACATCCATAGGCAAACACACAGATAATCATGATCACATGTATTGTAGCATAGACAAATACAAATAATCATGATAACATGTTACATATCCTATGCTAACACACCTCAGAATCCTCACATATTCTTGACATTTGCATACAGGTGAGTTAGCATAGGCAAACACAAGTAATCATGATTACAAGTTACATATCCTAAGTAAGCAGACCTCAAAATGTATAAAGAATAATCACATTTTGCATCACAGGTCTTTTAGCATAGCCAAACACACATCACAATCACCACATGATAGATATGTTAGGCATCCACACCTCAGAATCATCATAGATTGATCACGGATGATTTTTTATAGGCAAACATAGTTAATGATGGTCACAGGTTACACATCCATAGTCAATCCATGCAAAAAATCATCACTTATTAATCAAATTTGCATCACATGTATTGTAGCATAGGCAAACACAAATAATCATGATCATAAGTTACAGATCCTAAGCAACCGTACCACACCTCAAAATTGATATAGAGTAATCACAATTTACATCACATGTCTTTCAGCATAGGCAAACACACCTCGGAATCATCACATATTCATCACGGGTGACTTACGAAGGGAAAACACAAATACTCATGCTCAGAGGTTACACATCCTAAGCTAACACACCTCAAAATCAATATAAAGTGATCATATTTCCATCATGGGTATTTTAGAATAGGCAAACACAGATACGCATGACCACAAGTTACATATCCTAGGCACACTAGAAGTCCCCCTACTGCCATGCTCGGACCCTCCCGGTGCCCGGCCAGTCGGGTTCCTTCTAGTAACTTTACCGATACGTTCCATTTCTAAAAGAAATTGAGAATGAGTCATTAGGCTCGTATCAACTGTCAATTGACGGATAGGCACTTAAAGACACCCTTGGCTCAAATCACCGCCATACCAATTGTTAAGGGTACCATCTTAACAATTAGAGACATTGCAACTCAAGTACCAAAAGTTCTATAAGTACAAAACCTTATGCTCATGGTTTTCAAATTCATTTTCAAAAAGGAATTTTGAAGCTTCATTATGATGTTTACGGACTAAGGCTCTGATACCAATTAAATTGTCACGCCCCGGACCTAGCCGGACACGTCAACAACCCGCCGTACAGTACGAATAGTCAATCGCAGTCCAACTCATCCATACTATACAAGGCGTCTTGAATACCATTCACACATAGTACATCCATAAACAAACATAATGTAAAACATTTATTTAAAACAGCGGAAATAGTTAACACAAGTGTTCAAGCCACACTTGGCATAATTAGGCATACAAGCCCCCAAAAATAATTATTCTGAAAATAATATCCATGAGCATTATTATAATTGTTTTGAAACTGAAACGGAGGAAGCATGAAACACGTCTTCTCTCCTAGATCTTCCCGAAGCAACGGGCACTGGTAGCAAGCTCAACTCCTACCTGAAACTGTGAGGTGGCCTCCCCCGTGAAGGGGAGGTCAGTACTTGGAAGCATTTGACAAGTACAATGACAACTATACTAAGTATAATCAACGTTTCAATTTCTAAGACCCTCAATCGAGGGTGATATATATAGGCCATAACCCTCGGTTACCCCTTTTTAAAATAATATACTTACTTTATATAAAGTCAAGTAGTCGGCCCGTGGGCCCATATTCATTTAGAATTCACCATTTTAATTCCCGGTGACTACAAGTCACGACAACCCCATAGGGTTCCCTCGAGTCCCGATTGTATAGCAAGGGCTCGGCCCAACTACATTTCTATACAACCCTTCAACTCAATTTAACACATTAAAATTGTATGGCAAGGGCTCGGCCCAACTATGTTTCCATACTAACCATAACTTCATGGCAAGGGCTCGGCCCAACTACGTTTCCATGAAGACTACAAATACATGGCAAGGGCTCGGCCCAACTACGTTTCCATGCTAACCACATTACATGGCAAGGACTCGGCCCAACTACATTTTCATGCTAATCACATTACATGGCAAGGGCTCGGCCCAACTACATTTCCATGCAATCCTAGAGTCCGACTCTAATTTATTTTCATAGTCCAGTTCTCAAGCAAATCCTATGCCTAGAATCAATTCACTTGGATAGCCTTTAGGCCTACCCCTAACACACCTTAGTGTTCATACAATCCGACCTTAAAGTATCTCTTAAGACTACTTAAGACATCTCTATTCACAGTCCTACCTCTTAGGATTAATTCCATTATTCATTTATATCAATCTCCCGACTAGTATTTCAATACTAGTCGGATAATCTTAGAACAACCAAGTTCTTAATTCATAGCCAAATATTTCATCTTAATTGATTTTCCAATCCAATTATGATTTAATCCCAATATAAAAATACCACTTTTATCCATTCATGAATCCCTTACATGAAGTAAAAGTATATTTTATCACCACATTTCATAGTTAATTTCATCATCATGCCATCACTTCCATATCACATAATCATACACAATTTATTCTACATTTGTATATCATGCTTCACTTACTCATATCAATAGTATTTTCATTTAGGCATTATTAATCATTAAAAATCCATGAAAATCACATTTAATTACCTTAGGTAATCTTATGAAATTAACTCACTAATTATAAACAATATATTCAGCCATCCTCACCTTAAATATGTCCAGCAAACCTTCCTATTGAAGCCCCTTCGTTAAACTTTCGATCGGAAATGATCCGGAATGGACTTGGCTGGCAGAGGGCAAAAGCCGCCCGGCTTTTGCAAAAGCTGCCCGGCTTTCGGGCCCTGCAGCACGAAAACAGCTCCTAGAAATGGCGGTTTCCGGCGATTTCGATTCCTATCGATTCCACAACTCTTCTAGGTTAAAAACCAACACTTTATAACATATTTCTACACTTTTAAACATGTAGAACATCCCCTAGAATCCATCATATGATTTCTTCAAAATCATAATCACTAAATATATTAAATAACTAGTAGGACGGGAATAGCATTTCGGTTACCTAGAAACGAGCTCTCTTCTTCCCGGATTCCCTTTCTTTCTCCTTCCTTGATCCAAGAACGTGTGAAGCTCCTTGTGAGCTCTCTTCCCTCTCTAAGTGGCGTAGGAGGCTTCTCCAAAATGAGAGGATAAGGGGACTCTCCTCCCTTATCTTCTATTTTTAGAAGGTTGGGCCAATTTAGTTGGGTTGGGTTCGCGGGCTGCTCCTTTTAATTTACTCCGACCCAAATGACTTTTATTCGTTTACTTATATTATTTTAGGCTAGTAGACCTAAATAGATCGATCCTAAAATGTATTGGATATTCCTCTCCAATGTTCCGGGCTTAAACCCCTTTACCTTTCTAATATTAGAAAGTGACTCAAAAAGCCCCTTTATTTTATTCCTCTACCTTTTATCCGGCCCAAACATTCGTATATAATTTATTTTCTTATCCTTGGGCTTTTAACTAATTTAACGTGTTCCAAGAATATAATAGTTAGTCCCTCCCCAATTCCTTTAGGGTCCGACACACAATATAATTAATCGGTATTAATTTAATCAATTAATCATTTCCCATATGATTAATATTTTTTGTAACTAGTTTTCAAAATGAATAAATATTCACGAACTCAACTAGTCATCCTCATCGACATTGGTATTTGTAATTTCTATTGAATTTTAATATTAATGGATTCATTAATCTCAGTTCAAACTGGGAGCGTTGTCACAAGTTCACCCCCCCCCTAACGGGAATTTCGTCCCCGAAATTCACAATGCTTATTCAACAGAAAAGCGTATTGTTCCTTCATCAAAGCTTCCGTTTCCCAAGTTTCTTCCTCAACTCGGTCACTTTTCCAAAGGATTTTAACCATTGGAACTTTCTTGCTCCTGAGCTTCTTTACTTGCCTATCAAGTACTCTTACCGGTTGCACGGCATAGTTCAAGTCCCCCCCGTATTTCCACGGGTGGTTTCTCTAATACATGAGATGGATCCGGAATATACTTCTTAAGCATAGACACATGGAATATATTATGTATTTTCTCCAATTCCGGAGTCAACTAGTAATCGGTATGCTACGACCCCAATTCTTTCAAGAACTACAAATGGCCCTATGTAGCGTGGGTTAAGCTTCTCTCGGCTCTGAAATCGGATGATTCCCTTCCAAGGAGAAACTTTCAAGAATACATCGTCTCCCACCTTAAATTCTGAGGCTCTCCGGCGCTTATCGGCATAGCTCTTCTGTCTATCCTGGGCCGTCTTAAGCCTTTCCCGAATCATATTCACTTTGGACTTGGTGATCTCCACCAATTCTGTGCTCTCGAGTTTGGCCATGCCAACTTCATCCCAACATAAAGGTGTACGACATCTCCTCCCATACAATTCCTTGTATGGAGGCATGCCAACACTTGCCTGGTAACTGTTGTTATAGGCGAATTTCTACAAGTGCTAGATGGTTGTCCCAACTTCCTTGGAACTCCAATGCACAAACTCTCAACCTATCATTTAAAATCTGTATAAACTGTTAGGATTGTCCATCCTCACGTGACCATTAGTTACGATCTCCATATTTTTATAGTAAATTATTACGCCGTCCTAGGGCTTTGCCCTAACGCGTTACTTCACTATTTCAAAATCCCGTTCACTTATTATAATTACACCGTGCTAGAGCCTCGCTCGTAGTCACGTTTCCTCGGGCTAGAGCCTCGCTCTTAGGCACCCTTCATTATGCTAGAGCCTCGCTCTTAGTCACCCCACATTGTGCTAGAGCATCGCTCTTAGTCACCCTACGTACATTGTGCTAGAGCCTCGCTCTTAGTCACCGTTACTAAGTCTCTAAGCAATTTCTATGCCTAGGACCACTTCATATTGAGTAGACTTTAAGGCCTACTTCTAGCTTAACTTAGCATTTTCACATTCCCATCTTAAAGTATCTCATAAGACTACTTAAGGTATACCTTTCACAATCCAAGCCCTTAGGATTTATTCTTTCCTAGTCCATACACCCCAACTAGTATCTCAATACTAGACGGATTAATCTTAGAACAATCTAGTTTTCAATTCATGTTGCCTATCCATACTTGTTAAGATGCAACTCATAGGCAAATCGTAAGTCTAGGATTGATTCATCAATCTAGTCACCTCGGGTTCTCCCTTAAGAAATGCCCGAAACAAAGCTTAAATTCCGTTTCATTACAGTCATGCTAACTGTCTCATCTCACCCAACGATTCCTGTGGAAGCGACCAAATACTCGCCAGGTAGCCCTTGCTACAAGAGGACTCCCACGTATCAAGTGTCAGTCCCAACTTTCATGGGATTTCAAAATAAATAACCATCATTGGCTCTAAAATTTGCCTCACATACTCGACCTGCCCACCCATAGGTGGATGGATATAACACTACACCTCCATTTGGTTCCTCAGATTCTTTGTTATCCCCTTGCGAGCTCCCGATACCCATACAATAATGAGTAACGTTTAAGGAGAATCAGTTAGGTGTTTGACCACTATGTTGGTCTCTTTTGTATGGTATTATATCACTCGGTGATAACCATTCGCCGGTTCCACCCATTATCTAAGTCTTACATAGACTCCTCGTTAACAATTTCTTACGTCAAACTTTAATGTCCCATTCGTATGTTATATAATATTCACGGTTCTCCTTACCGATGACTTTACCCCCTCTTGGGTAACACAAGTCTACTCAACTTGTTCATTTACAACTCGGGGCGTAGGGCCCCGCCCTTATTCCTCTCGAGTCCTCAATCTCCCGGGTATTAGCTAACCCTAGCACCATGCTTCCCCAAATCATTCCTTATCAATGAATATTATATGGGTTTCAATCATACTCAACAATATTAACCTTACACTCAATATCCTTTATTCCCTACTATCCTTACGTAGTAGTATGTACCCATCGTCGTATCATTTCAATTGCAAGTGCCCCTCTCACACATGCTTGACACGTCTCCGTCTTAAGGATGATTCTATCATCCTTCCCAAACACCTTTGGTGCTCCTACACCTCAATCTCCATGTAAGACACACCTTCTACTCAATTAGACTAAATTCTTAAGTCGTAGAGTGCACCGGTTAAGGTGTAGATGATAGTTATTCAACGCTTCGTCACACGCTCCCCCGGTTCTTACTATTAAAACCATCGTAGTGCGCAAGCAAGAGAAAGCCGGCCGCTTTTTGCAAAAGCCGGCCGGTTCTCGTTCATTGGCCAAGAGCATGGATGCCTCATTACGTAAGCCGGCCGGTTTTTACCGTCGTAGTTTAATTCTTAAATCAATTCATGAAAGCCGGCCAGGATTTGCAAAAGCCGTCCGGTTTATAGCTGCGAAGGATTTTACCAAACAGTGAATGCCGGCCGGGTTTCACGGACGCCGGCCGCGTTTCGTCGCCGTACTCTTATTCTGAAAATCATTTCCAAAAGCCGGCTGGGCTTTGTCAAAGCCGGCCGGTTTTCATCAGCGAGCAATTTCCCAGGTTATTTACCTTCAAAAGCCGGCTGGGCTTTGGTGGAAGCCGGCCGACATTCAGCGCCGTAGTATTTCTTTAATTAATTCGGACGAAAGCCGGGCGGCATTCGCCGAAGGCGAGGATCTCTTCCTCTCTTTGCCTTCCAAACCCGACTTATATTGCCGGGGTTAAAAAATTCTACAAGTTTACAATGCTCTTATTGCTTACAATAGAGTTAACAACATGAGTTTAAGGACTTACCCGCAACGGAGTCCGGGTTAGCACGTGCGTTCGCCTTCGTCATCGCATAGACCCTAGCTCGGGCCTTGCCTTGATTCACGGATGGTGCGTTGCTTGTACTTGGCCCGCCGTGCCCCGCGCTCGCATGAGGTGCTCCCATCTGGTTTCTAATTGTTGTGGCAGCACTACTCGGCCCCGATACCCGATCTCCACCAAGTTGAGGGCAGTCCATCCTCATATGTCCTGCCTCCCCGCATTGGTAGCACCTAGGGGGATCACGACATGTGCCCGTATGATTTTTCTTGCAATTTCGGCACCTTGGTGTCGTCGAGGCGTGTGACCCCGAGTGTTGTCCTCCCATGCTCTAATTTCTCCTAGATGGTGGTGCGGGTGCTCTGAAAAATCCTCCTCCCCCGTGGTTCCCCCTTTTGCTAGAACCTTGGGGACCGTGGTTTTTCCACTTCCTCTTCTTCGCCTCTTCGGCGTTCTTCATCTTTCTTTCTTCCCACTCCCTTTCCCCCTTAAAACCTTGTTCAACCACTTGACTAAACGTCATATTAGGCAATTGTGTTGCCCTCTCGCGTATGTCAAGATCCAAGGCATTCCAGAAGTGGTTCACCATCCGGTTCTCATCACAGATGTACTCCGGTATAAACTCAGCAAGTTTTCTAAATTTGTGCTCAAGTTCTCTCACGGTGCATTCACCTCCTCGAGTCAAGTTTGTATACTCCCTCCTCTTCGCGTTCACTTCGAAGTCGGAGTAGTATTGACTGAAGAACTCATGTCGAAAGTCCTCCCAAGTGGCGGTCTCACCGTACGTCCCCTTGACCCCATCCCACCATGTGGATGACATTCCCTCTAGAAATCTTGTTTCCACCCTCACCTTCATGTTGAGAGGCAACTGCATGTCAAGAGCCGCCTCATTGAATCTCTTAATCCATTCGGCTGCAATGGAGATGTCTCCCGTCCCATCGAACGGTTTGCATCTCAATTCCCTCGCTTCTTTGAGGTATTTTGAAATCCTTATTATTGGGACCTCAACACCTCTACCTCCCCGGGACTCGACACGTCCCTTAGGACTAACACGGCTTCCTCTCCTCGGAGCCCCTCCCAAAGCACGCCTTGCCCGGCGCCTTTGGCGATCTTGTTGGTATTGCCGGAGCAATTCCTCAATTCTTTCTAGAGCGTCACTATCATCACTCTCTCCACTAACGTCATCGTCTTCCCCATCATATGGGGTTTCAACCGGATCAGTCCCTGGTCGGTAAGTTGAATCCTCCTCAGACTCATAATGCTCGTCCACTGTTTCAACATGACCGTCACTTACGGTCAGTGAGTGGCCTACACGGCCTTGTCCCCTTGACACACTAGAAGTCCCCCTACTGCCATGCTCGGACCCTCCCGGTGCCCGGCCAGTCGGGTTCCTTCTAGTAACTTTACCGATACGTTTCATTTCTAAAAGAAATCGAGAATGAGTCATTAGGCTCGTATCAACTGTCAATTGACAGATAGACACTTAAAGACACCGTTGGCTCAAATCACCGCCATACCAATTGTTAAGGGTACCATCTTAACAATTAGAGACATTGCAACTCAAGCACCAAAAGTTTTATAAGTACAAAACCTTATGCTCATGGTTTTCAAATTCATTTTCAAAAAGGAATTTTGAAGCTTCATTATGATGTTTACGGACTAAGGCTCTGATACCAATTAAATTGTCACGCCCCAGACCTAGTCGGACACGTCAATAACCCGCCGTACAGTACGAATAGTCAATCGCAGTCCAACTCATCCATACTATACAAGGCGTCTTGAATACCATTCACACATAGTACATCCATAAACAAACATAATGTAAAACATTTATTTAAAACAGCGGAAATAGTTAACACAAGTGTTCAAGCCACACTTGGCATAATTAGGCATACAAGCCCCCAAAAATAATTATTCTGAAAATAATATCCATGAGCATTATTATAATTGTTTTGAAACTGAAACGGAGGAAGCATGAACCACGTCTTCTCTCCTAGATCTTCCCGAAGCAACGGGCACTGGTAGCAAGCTCAACTCCTACCTGAAACTGTGAGGTGGCCTCCCCCGTGAAGGGGAGGTCAGTACTTGGAAGCATTTGACAAGTACAATGACAACTATACTAAGTATAATCAACGTTTCAATTTCTAAGACCACCAATCTAGGGTGATATATATAGGCCATAACCCTCGGTTACCCCTTTTTAAAATAATATACTTACTTTATATAAAGTCAAGTAGTCGGCCCGTGGGCCCATATTCATTTAGAATTCACCATTTTAATTCCCGGTGACTACAAGTCACGACAACCCCATAGGGTTCCCTCGAGTCCCGATTGTATAGCAAGGGCTCGGCCCAACTACATTTCTATACAACCCTTCAACTCAATTTAACACATTGAAATTGTATGGCAAGGGCTCGGCCCAACTATGTTTCCATACTAACCATAACTTCATGGCAAGGGCTCGACCCAACTACGTTTCCATGAAGACTACAAATACATGGCAAGGGCTCGGCCCAACTACGTTTCCATGCTAACCACATTACATGGCAAGGGCTCAGCCCAACTACATTTCCATGCTAATCACATTACATGGCAAGGGCTCGGCCCAACTACATTTCCATGCAATCCTAGAGTCCGACTCTAATTTATTTTCATAGTCCAATTCTCAAGCAAATCCTATGCCTAGAATCAATTCACTTGGATAGCCTTTAGGCCTACCCCTAACACACCTTAGTGTTCATACAATCCGACCTTAAAGTATCTCTTAAGACTACTTAAGGCATCTCTATTCACAGTCCTACCTCTTAGGATTAATTCCATCATTCATTTATATCAATCTCCTGACTAGTATTTCAATACTAGTCGGATAATCTTAGAACAACCAAGTTCTTAATTCATACCCAAATATTTCATCTCAATTGATTTTCCAATCCAATTATGATTTAATCCCAATATAAAAATACCACTTTTATCCATTCATGAATCCCTTACATGAAGTAAAAGTATATTTTATCACCACATTTCATAGTTAATTCCATCATCATGCCATCACTTCCATATCACATAATCATACACAATTTATTCTAAATTTGTATATCATGCTTCACTTACTCATATCAATAGTATTTTTCATTTAGGCATTATTAATCATTAAAAATCCATGAAAATCACATTTAATTACCTTAGGTAATCTTATGAAATTAACTCACTAATTATAAGCAATATAGTCAGTCATCCTCATCTTAAATATGTCCAACAAGCCTTCCTATTGAAGCCCCTTCGTTAAACCTTCGATCAGAAATGATCTGAAATGGACTTGGCTGGCAGAGGGCAAAAGCCGCCCGGCTTTTGCAAAAGCTGCCCGGCTTTCGGGCCCTGCAGCACGAAAACAGCTCCTAGAAATGGCGGTTTCCGGCGATTTCGATTCCTATCGATTCCACAACTCTTCTAGGTTAAAAACCAACACTTTATAACATATTTCTACACTTTTAAACATGTAGAACATCCCCTAGAATCCATCATATGATTTCTTCAAAATCATAATCACTAAATATATTAAATAACTAGTAGGACGGGAATAGCATTTCGGTTACCTAGAAACGAGCTCTCTTCTTCCCGGAATCCCTTTCTTTCTCCTTCCTTGCTCCAAGAACGTGTGAAGCTCCTTGTGAGCTTTCTTCCCTCTCTAAGTGGCGTAGGAGGCTTCTCCAAAATGAGAGGATAAGGGGACTCTCCTCCCTTATCTTCTATTTTTAGAAGGTTGGGTCAATTTAGTTGGGTTGGGTTCACGGTCTGCTCCTTTTAATTTACTCCGACCCAAATGACTTTTATTTGTTTACTTATATTATTTTAGGCTAGTAGACCTAAATAGATCGATCCTAAAATGTATTGGATATTCCTCTCCAATGTTCCGGGCTTAAACCCCTTTACCTTTCTATTATTAGAAAGTGGCTCAAAAAGCCCCTTTATTTTATTCCTCTACCTTTTATCCGGCCCGAAAATTCGTATATAATTTATTTTCTTATCCTTGGACTTTTAACTAATTTAACGTGGTCCAAGAATATACTAGTTAGTCTCTCCCCATTTCCTTTAGGGTCCGACACACAATATAATTAATCGGTATTAATTTAATCAATTAATCATTTCTCATATGATTAATATTTTTTGTAACTAGTTTTCAAAATGAATAAATATTCACGAACTCAACTAGTCATCCTCATCGACATCTGTATTTGTAATTTCTATTGAATTTTAATATTAATGGATTCATTAATCCCAGTTCAAACTGGGAGCGGTGTCACATCGTGAGGGGCCAAGCTCTGTAACGTGTGTGGGTTTGGGAAGCTAGACTGCCTTAGGGTTTTTAGGGGGTGATGGTTTGGAATCCATTGAGATGGAGGTCAGAACTACGAGGGGTGACGATCGAGGTGAGGAGAGGGAGGGGTGGCGATATAAATGAGGAGAAGGAGGGACGATGATGGAGGTTAGGAGGTTGGAGGCGGTGGAGGGCGATGGAAGACAGAGAGACGAAGAACATAGAGATAAGGTTCGAGGGAGAGATTGAAGCGCATAAGGCGAATAAAAGTGACATGGGTGGGCCGGACAAAGGGGTAACTGCTTAGGTAAAGCTGTTCATTAATCGGGTCGGACCGTATTTTAGACCGGAACCGGACCGGTATGAACCGGACCGAACCGGACCGGACCGGACCGGTATTAACCGGTCCGGGTTTGGGTCCTTAGTTTTTCAAGATTCCGGGTTCCGGTCCGGTCCGAGTCAAACCCGGAAATAACAGGTCCGTACCGGAATGGACCGGTATCTTATTGTTCCGTAAAATATATATTTCATTATGTATCATTAGTCATTATGCTTATGGCTTACTTTTGTCTTTTATTATATAAATGAATATATACGGAGTACATGTATATTTGATGTCTAATTATTTTCTGAGCCGTTTTTGATTTGTTTATTTATGTGCAAGTGCACTGTTATGATCGTAGTTTATATTTGTTTGATTTTTCGAAATTGCTTTTTATTTGTTTCTTAATTTGTAGGTGTGCATGTAGTTTATATGTAGTATTTTTTTTGACGTAATTTAGTTTTTATTACTCTACAATACATTTTGCCATTTTAATATACACAAAAAATTGTAGTTTGAATTACTGTGAGAAACTAATTATTACGATTGAATAGTTTTGATGACTATATTCCAAAATTAATAAATGAGCCAAATAATTATTTAGCCTATATAGCATATCCGCACATAAAATTATAGTTTGAAACAACATCAACAACATCCATGCCTTATTCCTAAAAAAGTTGGTGTCGGTTAAGATCACTCTAAGATAATGTCTTTTTCTAAAATCGGGTCAATTAGGGTCAAAACCGGACCGGACTGGAAAATTCAGATCTGGACCGGTCTGGACCGGTTAGATTTAGGTCTGGTCTTCGGTCCATAGAAAATGATGATTCCGGTTCCGGTCCTAACCGGTTCCGGTCCGGTCCGGTCCGGTTTTGGATCGGTGAACACCCCTATGCTTAGGCATATAAAGGGTATTTTCAGATAAAATACTTTTCTAAAAGAGAAAATGGTCAATTAAGGCCTTCTGCTATTATGAAAGTTATATAAGTAAATGTACTTAATAAAGTGTCATATAAGTACCTCTACTTGTATAAAACAATCAAATGAGTCCTAACGACTTATTTAACACCTCCTAATTCCGATTTTAGCTTACATGTCGATTTTTTTGACTTGTATTTCAACCAATCTTAGTTAAATATTCGACATATGCCGTATAATGTATTCTAAAAAGATGGTCAAAAGTACGTCGAAATCGGGATTAAGAGGTGTTAAATAGGTCATTAGGACTCATTTGATTGATTTTTACAAGTAGAGGTACTTATATGACACTTTATTGAGTACATGACCTTATGTGACTATTTCATAATAGTATAAAGCTTTATTTGACTTTTTTTCTTTCTAAAATAAAACTGTGAAATTTAATTTGGACGGCTACAAAAAAGAAAAATGTGAAGATTATTTAGGCCGGAAGATAATATTTATGTGGGGTTGGAGTAAATATATTGTCGGACTTGAAAGAAACACTCCCACGGACTATTGAGTACTCCGTATTATTTTACAAATTTAATAAACAAATCGTTCTTCAAAAAAGGATGACTCCTCATCCCTGAGGGTCCCCAATCCCGACCGGAAGGTACGTTGTGAGGATGTAAATTGAACTATAATCCCAATCTGACAGATAGAGAATGAGGCTCTGTCCCCGATACTTGCAGAGGCCCGATGCATTTTTAGCATAGTAACCTCTAAGTGTTATTTTACATATTTAATAAACAAGTCGTACTTCAAATTATTCTGTGACGCACACATCTCAATCAACCCCACCTAAGAAGAGTATAAACTACACGTACATATTAACATAAATAACACTGCACCCGGCCAGAATTATGGGCTTGTGGAATCCCAACTACCCAGCTTCCGCAGCGGCCGCTGTCTAGCTCTTCCGTGTAGGCGGCGTAGCTACTCCCTCACGACGGTTTCTCATATTCTCCGTCGTAGCTACTTCAGTTCAAGAAGCTGTCAAGGTGGAATCTGCGTTGACCCAATTACCCCCACCCACCCCTGTTAAAAGGAGTTCTTTTCTGCTTTATTCTGTTCCTTGCATGCTCTTCAATATGTTTTCTCTTGAATCTTATAACTTCGAGTAATTATTAAGTGCGACCTACTGTTTTAGCTTTTACTGAAATGGCTGCAAAGTCTACTTTTTTGTTTGCTTTATATCAGTCTTTCCCATATTTTTCCAGGAAACAACTCATCTTTTTCTTCACGCCTTTGTCATTTTTAAATGATTATAAGCCAAATTATTGGGTTGTTTAATTTCAACAAGAAGAAAAAAGCGTTTTGGACTTTTTTGCGTGGGTGTGGGTAGGGACAATGTTATTTAATACTAGTAATTATTATAAATACAGAATCCAGTTTATAAAAACGTGACCAATTTGATCAAGAGCACTCGAGCTTTTCAAGCTGCTAATTCTTTGGTTTTAAAAAAACAAACTTTTGTTTTTTTTTGTTTTCCCAGAAAACTTAGGACTTCAAGCTGGTTAGAGATTGGAGGGTCGGGCATGAAAGTGGCGGGAAACAAGATGTCATCTTCAGCTTCTTCTTGGATCACATCTGTTTCTTGCGCCGCCCCAGGGGAGGACTTGTTTGTTTTGCCTGCAATCAAATGGCTAAGATTCATCTTCCTTTCTCCATGTCCTCAAAGAGCTCTTTTATCAGCCATTGATATCTTGTTCCTTTTTGCTCTGCTCTTCTTTGCTCTCCAAAAGCTCTATTCCCAATTCCGGTGTAATAGGAGGGAATCACCAAATGGAGTTGACAAACGGCCCCTTATCCATTCCCACACACCTCAAGTTGTTAACACTGATATTTGGTTCAAATTATCCATATCACTTTCTGCTATATTAGCAGTTTTCTCTCTGGTATTAAGCATTCTCACATTTTGTAGGAGTGTTTCACCCCCATGGAATATAATAGATGGATTTTTTTGGCTTTTTCATTCAATAACTCATTTAGTCATCACATTCCTCATAAGGCATGAGAAAAAATTTCAAGCCACTAAACATCTGCTATCCCTACGTGTATTCTGGATAGCAGACTTTGTTGTAATTTCCCTGTTCTTATGTTCTGGGACTATTCATTTAGTCTCTCTGCAAGAAAGTGATCCTAATTTGATATTAGATGATATAAGCTCATTAGTTGTATTCCCGATTTCAACCATTCTTCTGATTGTTGGAATTAGAGGATCAACTGGGATATCAGTAACCGAATCAGAAACTGGAGAGTATGAAACTACTCTTCCGGGAAAATCTAATTTGACAGCTTATGCCTCAGCCTCACTTCTTTCTAAAACATTCTGGTTTTGGATGAACCCATTACTGAGTAAAGGCTACAAATCTCCTCTGAAGCTTGATGACGTTCCTACCCTTTCTCATGAACATAGAGCTCAAAGAATGTCGGACCTTTTCGAGAGAAATTGGCCTAAGGGAGAAGAGAACTCGAAACATCCTGTCCGGACAACGTTATTCCGTTGCTTCTGGAAAGAGGTTCTGTTTACAGCTGCTCTAGCAATCCTAAGGCTCTGTGTGATGTATGTTGGGCCATTGCTCATTCAGAGATTCGTTGACTTCACTGCTGGGAAAAGGACGTCGCCTTATGAAGGATATTATCTGGTCGGCATTCTCATGGTTGCAAAGTTCATTGAAGTTTTAACTTCTCATCACTTCAACTTCAATTCCCAAAAGCTCGGAATGCTCATCCGGTCAACCCTCATCACTTCCTTATACAAGAAGGGGTTGAGGCTTACTTGTTCGGCAAGACAAGACCATGGGGTCGGGCAGATAGTGAACTACATGGCTGTAGATGCTCAGCAGTTGTCTGATATGATGCTTCAGCTACATGCCATATGGCTTATGCCGGTCCAAGTCTCAATAGCCTTAGCCATACTGTACACCAGCCTTGGAGGTTCCGTAGTTGTAACCCTTGTTGGGCTTGTTGCTATATTAGCGTTTATTGTGCTTGGGGCCCGAAGAAATAACCGGTTCCAATTCAATATCATGAAGAATCGTGATTCTCGAATGAAGGCGACGAACGAGATGCTCAATTATATGCGTGTTATAAAGTTTCAGGCTTGGGAAGAGCATTTTAACGAGAGGATACGATCGTTTCGTGAGGTGGAGTACGGGTGGCTATCTAAGTTCATGTATTCAGTTTCGGGGAACATGATCGTCCTTTGGAGCACACCGTTGCTCGTGGCCACACTCACGTTTGGGAGTGCAATTTTGTTGGGGGTCCCACTTGATGCCGGGAAAGTGTTTACGGCGACCTCGATCTTCAAGATGTTACAGGAGCCAATCAGAAACTTCCCACAATCCATGATCTCACTTTCGCAAGCGATGATATCTCTTGAGAGGTTGGATAAATATATGATGAGTAAGGAGTTGGTTGACAATTCGGTTGAAAGGGTCGTAGGGTGTGGGGATGGTGTTGCAGTGGAAGTGAAAGGCGGAACTTTTAGGTGGGATGATGAACGAGGCGAACGAGTGCTTAAAGATCTAAATTTTGAAATCAAGAAAGGGGAACTTGTAGCTGTCGTGGGGACCGTCGGGTCTGGGAAATCATCTCTTTTGGGATCTGTTCTTGGTGAGATGCACAAACTCTCGGGGAAGGTATGTTCTAGATTTCTGGTATGGTTGCTTTGGAAATACCAGTATGTTAATTGTGTCTTAGAAGTGAATTTTTTTCTTCATTTTTATATCAAAGCCTCAAAAGCACAATGTTAACAAGTCCCTTAACTTAGCATTTTAGTGTAAAGTGTCTTCGGCCAGATATGAATGCATAAAGCCCACACTAAGTGTTAGACAATCTTGATTTAGCTAGGTATAGTCTCATTCTTTACACTTATATCCATTTCTATAGGTACGAGTTTGCGGTTCAACCGCCTATGTTGCTCAGTCGTCATGGATTCAGAATGGGACCATACAGGAGAACATCCTGTTTGGTTCAACAATGCATAAAGAGAGATATGAGAAAGTCATTAGGGTTTGCTGCTTGGAAAAGGACATGGAAATGATGGAGTATGGTGATCAGACAGAAATTGGTGAGCGTGGTATTAACCTTAGTGGTGGCCAGAAGCAGCGGATTCAACTTGCAAGAGCTGTTTATCAGGATTGTGACATTTACCTGCTTGACGATGTTTTTAGTGCTGTTGATGCTCACACTGGTTCTGAAATCTTTAAGGTGACAATACTTGGGGACCTTTTATATGGGGAGGAGTGTTTAGGTAGGTCATGTTAAGCAATTACTCATCGAACAAATATAAGAAAAACATAAATCACTACTACGTCTCAAACTTAAACTTCGTTTTTACTATTTTCGCGTGATGATAAATCTCATTTTACTTTTAATAACACATAAAATAGCATTTGTAATTACAATTTAGAAGTTAGAGACTATACTAAAAGCTTTATTGCATCACAATAAATGAATTCGAATATGAGAAAGGTTTCGTACATAAATTTAGATCACAGTTTTAATGAAAGTTAAAGTCCACTGCATGAACAGTAGCTACGAAATTTATCTTTGTAGGAAGGGGAAAACATACAAGATATTAGACATTTAGGTTGTCTTCTTTTTGGTTGATGAAACCTGAAGTTATAATAAGGTATCCATGTAAAAAATGGCATGTCAGGATGAAAAGGAGTAATGTAGGCAGGTGTCTCTACTGCATGTTCTTATATTCAAGACAATTTGTGTCTCTTGCCCATTTTTCTTTAAGAAAATATATTGACAGTTTGAAGAATTCTTTTGCAGCAATGTGTGAAAGGAGCTCTCAAGAATAAGACAACGATATTGGTTACCCATCAAATAGACTTCTTGCACAATGTTGACCAGATCCTAGTAAGTATTTCTCTCCAAAACCCTCAATGTCACTGCACTATACTGAAAGCATTAGTGCCTGTTCAACAAGGTTTAAAATGGTTTATGTGGCTGAAATGATTTGATTGACACTCTCTGAGGTCTTAAAAAATTATTTAAATATTATAACTCAGCAGATGTTTATTAAAATAAAATATTTAAATATATGATTTAGCAGCTGGATCTGGCTTATAATACAATATACAACCAACCAACCAAACAAGCTCTTAGGTGTAGTGTTTGCCTTTGCTAATAAGACAATATACAGCCTTATGGAAAAAGTACTTTATTTTAAAAGTTGGTAGTTTATGATTATAAAAGTGATTTTAAAAAAGTAGAAATGAAGAGTGTTTGGTATATTAGTTAGGTAATTTATGACTTTTAACCTTTAACTACCCTTCTCATGCTTATTAGTTTTAAGTGTATAAATCTAAGCAGGACTCCATTTTTAGCTTTTAAAAAGATGTCAAGTATTTTTTAAAGCAATGAACCTTGTTTGACTAGTTTCTGACTAACAACCAGGTGATGCGGGATGGGATGATTGTGCAATCAGGAAAATATAATGATCTTTTGAAGTCTGGCTTGGATTTTAAAGCACTAGTAGCTGCCCATGAGTCATCACTGGAACTTGTTGATGTGGAAACCACTCTAGATAGCAAAGATATACCGAAAAAGGAACAAACTACACAAACATCATTTAAACAGGCAGGTGAGAGTGAGGATGGAACTCTGCAGCGACCAGAGTCCAGTAATGGAAGTTCCAAACTGATAAAGGAAGAGGAAAGAGGGTCAGGAACTGTTGGTTTCCAGGTCTACAAATTATATTGCACGGAGGCGTTTGGTTGGTGGGGTGTAGTGACTGTTGTGATGCTATCCTTACTTTGGCAAGGGACACAGATGGCGAGCGACTACTGGTTGGCATACGAAACCTCTGAAGAACAATATGCATCATTCAACGCTTCTTGGTTTCTTGAGATATATGGTATTATCGCGGTCCTATCATCTGTGCTGATAGTGCTGAGAATGTACTCTGTCACAATTATGGGCCTCAAGACTGCTCAAATATTCTTTAGTCAAATTCTCCACAGCATACTTCATGCTCCTATGTCCTTTTTTGATACAACACCTTCTGGCAGAATTCTCAGTCGGGTAAATCCTCAAATTCTGCAAATTTGATACCATAATCAATTACAATATTAGTAGTATAAGGCTTGCACTTATTCTGTATCGGTGAACCCTTTTAGTATAGAACCCCAATTCTCAATATTAACATGTAAAATTTAGACTTGAGACTTCACCTTAAAATATTAATTTGATAAGAGAAGTAGTCTAATACTATATGTGAGTTAGTATGAATCTTGGTCAAGACAAAAACTGCTCGTTTGAGCGTAATGAGTCCGGACTGCCTCATCAAGACTTGGAGATTCATTCTAAAAGATCAGATCTAAGAATAGAAGTAACCTAGGATCTTATAGTTGAGTTATTATATGACCATAAATATGTAATACCTTATATTTCAGAAGTGCAGTTACGAATTTGCAGGAGAGACTAATGTGAAGGTTTTATTTAACGAGGTTTTCCTTAAATATTACTACCTCCGTTCCCATTTTAACTTCCAAATGGGTTTGGCACAAAGTTTAAGATAGTGGATATTGTGTGGTGGAGAGTTGTGCAGAGGAGAGAGAAATGTGTAAGAAATGTTGTGAACCACAAATTCTTTACCAAAAAGGGAAAGTGGAAGTTTTAATTAGAACGGACGAAAAAGGAAAGTTGGAAGTTTATTTAGGAACGGAGGGAGTACCAAAATAGAACTTATGGAAAAAATGTGACTAGAGTTACTACGAGTTTATCGTCATGGTTACTTCAGTGTAAATTTGAATATAATAATGGTCACCAAAGTTACTATTATGGTCACTAAAGTATAGTCACATTTTTTCCCCAGCATTTATGATAGTAATATATCTCCGTCATTATTTCCTATTGAATATGTGCAGGCATCCAATGATCAGACCAACATTGATGTTTTCCTTCCCTTTTTCATGAGTCTGACACTGTCATTTTACATCACACTCATTGGCATCATCATCATGACTTGCCAATATACTTGGCCAACTGTAGTGCTTTTGATTCCGCTTGGTTGGCTTAACTTCTGGTGCCGGGTATGAACATTTTCTTCATAAATATCTTGTTGTTTAACCTTCCTTATTTAGTTCAATTTCAAGTTATGTTATCTCTCGAAGTAGATTATTAGCCTGTCACCTTCCTAATATAAAGTCTTAACATAAACTCGTGTGTCCCACTTTAATATATCAGGGATACTTTCTTGCAACTTCACGGGAATTGACGAGGCTAGACTCTATCACGAAGGCACCTGTTATCCATCATTTCTCAGAAAGTATTGCTGGTGTTATGACAATACGTTGCTTTAGAAAACAGGAAGGGTTCAGCCTAGAAAATGTCAACCGGGTCAATGCAAACTTGCGAATGGACTTCCATAATAATGGGTCTAATGAATGGTTAGGGTGCCGATTAGAACTTATTGGAAGTTTCATTCTATGTTCCTCTGCAGTGTTCATGATTGTGTTGCCTAGCAGCATCATCAAGCCAGGTATATATTATATACTCCATTGTATTTACTGTTGTACGCCATTACACATAAACGTGAAGTAAAATATAAGACTCTTCCTATCAGATTGATTAGAAGAGAAAAACAAGAAAAAGAAAATATAAACAGCTCCAAAACATCCACGTATTGGGTTACTCTTCCAATTCCCATTACGTGACATGTAAGGATTGAAACCTCAGTGCTAATGAATATTAAACTCAAACGAGCAATTGAGTTCTAGTAAGTCTATTGAAATAGAACTCGAAGATTGAAACCACAAGCGTTATTTAATGATCACGAGTCATATTTGATTTTTTCCTTATTTCTTATATTTCATATGTGTTCTCGGTTGTACAGAAAATGTTGGCTTGTCTCTGTCATATGGATTGTCCCTCAATGCCTCGCTGTTCTGGACAATATTTGTTAGTTGCTTTGTGGAAAATAAAATGGTTTCTGTTGAGAGGGTTAAACAGTTTACAAACATACCATCAGAAGCACAATGGAGAAAGAAGGACACTGTTCCACCGCCAAACTGGCCAAACAAAGGAAATGTTGAACTTGAAGACTTACAGGTTAGTTTTGTAATTTACTTCTGACCAAATAATATCATGGTTGTCTCGATTCCCTAATTAGAGCTAAGATGAGAGTGTCTTTAATTAGCATCTGAAACCGATCCAATATCAAACTTGAATGGCCTTCTATTATTTGTTTCACGTTTGGTTTCCAAGGGAAATAAAAGGACTTCCAGGAGACTCTTTGTGTGGAGCAGCCAAACAATATTCCACTTTCATAGAAAGTTTTTGCATTTTTCTTGAAAATCATGGAATTCAATTCTAAGCAGTGGAAGGCAAGATTTGGGGCCCTTTTAGAACTTGAAAAGTGGTAGGAAAAAGATATAGGAAGACAATGGAGATGGAATTTGGGTGGAAAGAAAATGTTACAAAAACAAAAACTTGCTGCAAACTCAGTATCATTTTTAAATATTTCTTCGAACTCAATTTATTTTTATATTTCAATCATATAAAGACTAAGACATCAAAGTATATGTAAAAAGTAATTAAAAATTGATTTTCCATCATATTTTCAATATAAAGACTGTTTCTAAGAAATCATAATGTATGTAAAATAATACGTAGTAATTAACTTTGATTACGGATCATATTGGGAGATTTCCCAAAATAGGATTAAATAGAGTTTGGAATTCCAGAATAAGACTACTATGTTTTTTCGATTTCCAAACTTGGGTTAGGTCACCAATATTACTAAAAATTAGCAAATGGACAAAAAAGTTAACTTTCTCTTTAATTTCCAAAAATGTGACTAATTAACATTACACTTACTAAATTACCCCTGACCCCTAGTGACTTTATCAAATAGTGACCTAGTCCGTCACAGTGACATACCATTCAGTGACCTCCGTCATAGTGACTTCCGCCATTAGTGACCAAGCTACACTGACACACCTATAGTGACTAATTGTTCAACTTCAACAACTTCAGTGACAAACACCAGTGACAAAAGCTCAGTGACCAAACAGTATACAATTAAAGTTACAAACATTATTCACACAAATTTTAAATCGCCAACCCCATTGTCTACCGGCCGCCGCCACAGTTAATCTCTTAAATCGCTCCGGCCAGTCGCCGCCGTTGCACCGGCCAGTCACTGTCGCTGATAGTGACTTCAGTGACCACCAAGCACATCCATTCTCTGATCAGTGACACATCCCGGTCTAGTGACCTCCATCCCCCATTTTGGTGACTGCCGCCGCCGAGTGACCCAGTGACCGCTGCAGCCGCCAACCAACCCACCCCGACTCAATTGCCCGCCCCCTCCTTAACCCCCAGCAACCTCCCCGGCCCCCATCCACCTCCCTAGCCCCTTGTCCTGCCCCCTCTTCCGCCCTAACTCCCTGTCCTAGGCCCTTCCCATATTCCTAAGCCCCTGTCTCCCCCACTCAGATCTGAAACTGAGTTGACGCAGCTGAAGAAGTTTAATGTCACCGCCGCCATCGAAGTATACTATCGCCACCGTAGAACCAGATCCGGAGATCACCGAAGAGGTCTCTCGCTGCCGCCGCCAAATACTGAGGTTTGTCACCGAAGAAGGTCGGAGAAGGGTAGAGATTGCAGGCGAGAGGTTGGATATGGGGGGAGAGATTGCAGACGGGTGGGAGAGAGAAGAAAAGAAAGAGGAGGGAGAACGCGCCTGTGGTGAAGGCGGCGGTGTAGCATGGGATGGAATGCCGGCGGCGTGAGTCGAGATGCAGGGCGGCGGGTGA
Source organism: Cuscuta europaea (assembly GCA_945859875.1). NCBI lineage: Eukaryota > Viridiplantae > Streptophyta > Magnoliopsida > Solanales > Convolvulaceae > Cuscuta > Cuscuta europaea. The sequence continues at coordinate 43,571,861 of CAMAPE010000010.1, read as the reverse complement.
AGCAGATTACGGAACTTAGGGTTCCTGTAGTTTCAATTTTCAAAGTTTCTGTCTTGTTGGAGACGGGATGCAGAGGACTGTTTTAATTTTTCAAAGCATTGAGGGGTATTTTAGACAAATAGTATGAGTTTTAGTTATATTTTTGTCCACACGAGATTTAGCTTTATTTTTGTCTTCTCAAACGTTAGAGCTCTTATTTTAGCCATTCTTTCTTTTTACATTCCAGAAGTGCTTTCCTAGGTAACAACCAAAATGAACGCCGTTTAAACGTCATATGCAAACATGGACAAACACTTTTGCCATTTGTGTGGAACATTGATATTCTTGTTACTTGTATCCATCCAATCAACAGGTCAGATACCGCCCAAACACACCTTTAGTCATTAAAGGCATAACTCTAAGCATAGAAGGGGGGAAGAAGATTGGTGTGGTTGGTCGAACAGGCGGCGGAAAATCCACCCTTATCCAAGTTTTCTTCAGGTTGGTGGAGCCCGCAGCAGGACGGATAATCATCGATAACATTGACATTTCCATCCTTGGCCTTCATGATCTTAGGTCTCGCTTTGGAATCATCCCACAAGAACCTGTTCTTTTTGAAGGAACCGTGAGAAGCAACATAGACCCTATTGGGGAGTACTCAGATGAAGAAATATGGAAGGTAATTAATGTGAAGGTTTACATGTTCTGTGGGCATTCTTTATATATAACTATATAAGCATTCAACTTATCCATACAACACTTATAATGCAGAGCCTTGAACGTTGCCAGCTTAAAGATGTTGTAGCTTCTAAACCTGAGAAACTTGGCTCCCCTGGTACAATTATTTCCTAGAATCTCGTTTCCTTTCTTTACTGAAGTGTGTGCTTGGATCACAGTAAATGCTAGGGAAAGGGGGGAAATTTACATTGGAAAATGCAAAGTAAAAAAGAAAAATGATTTCTTTTATATTTACATTATTCTTAAGTCTTTATTTTATCAAAAAAGTAAATAAAATGAACATCAAGAAATATTTACGAAAATCAATGATTTTTAGAACCATTTATTTTTTCCACTTTCATAGCAATTTTCTGCTATGTTTTCCTTACTTTTCTTTACTAGGTGTTTTTTTTGTTGACAAAAGCCTTCTATAATTTATCATTATATGAGTCAACTTGGTCATGAACTTTTCACGCAAAAATTTAGGGCCCGTTTAGCTGAAATAGCTAAAAGGACATGAAATTTTGAACAAGATAAAACTTTTGCAACAATTTCAGTCAAATGAGTCAAAAGCTACTTATTCTATTTCTTGTGTTTGGTGTGGTTGGTAACATGGAACTGGATACCAAACAGATCCATAATAATCTACCAATATCTCACTCTCTACTTTTTTCTGTTGCATCAAATATAGTTGCTGATAACGGAGATAACTGGAGCGTTGGGCAGAGGCAGCTTCTTTGCTTAGGGAGAGTAATGCTAAAAAGAAGCAAACTTCTGTTTATGGATGAGGCAACCGCATCCGTTGATTCACAGACGGATGGTGTGATTCAGAAGATCATCCGTGAAGACTTCGCTTCCTGTACAATAATCAGCATTGCTCATAGAATACCCACTGTCATGGACTGTGATCGCGTTCTTGTAATAGATGCAGGTCAGTGCTTCGACTTATGTCTTACTTGGAGTTTTTCAGCAAACACTACTAAGTGGTCCACTAAATTTATCCTGACTCAGCCTAAAAGAAATAAACTGGGCATAGATCACCCTATTAATATGAGGTTTATTTTATCTCTATATATCATACACAATTTGCACAACATTTAATATCAATCCTATTCATAAAATTAAAAAGAGGACAAGATGTTGGACCCCTTCTATCATGGTGATCTTCTAGGAATAAATAAAAATTGACTTGATCTCCTAATTATTTCAGACCAAACAAATATATTTCTTTGCATAAGACACTTCATAATTTATGAAACTCGTACAATTAATTTGATCATATAAACCTTCAAAGAAACTTAGCAACATCGCTCAACCATAGAACAAACAAACATACTAGTAAATATCTTGTTAGCTAAGCCGTACATTTTCTTGTATTTTAATGGGACAGGTAAAGCTAAGGAGTTCGACCGGCCATCTCACTTGTTGGAGAGGCCTTCACTCTTTGGGTCTTTGGTTCAGGAATACGCTAACCGGTCGTCTCAACTCTAGCTCTAGTCTCTCTGTTCGGCCATCAAGAAAATTTTCTCCCCTGCAAATGCGCGGAGTATCACATATTTTTGACCTGGTGGAAAATGTTCAAATCTTACGGAATAATAATGCTGGAGAAGCTCTTTTCTTTGTTAGGCTGTGAATTGTGCTTAGATGTACCACCTAGTTTCTTAGTGGAATCCTTCACTGCAAATCTGCAATATTGCTATTAATAAGCTTGTTATTTACAGAACTTGGTCTTGCCCTTGAAAATTTAAGGAGCTAAGGACACACTAATTCCTATAAGACAGGACTCCTATCTCTGTTCCTCCCACGGCTATCCATACCAATGAAGTTCATCCAACCGGACCCCGTTTTCAAATGGTCCATCTACATTTTTCACTCCATCGTTTAATTATTTATTGCATTGATAAGATTTCTATAAATCACATAATAGACTGCAGAAAATGCAGTATAATACTCCCTCCAGTCCTGGATTAACTTTACACTTTCCTTTTTGGACTGTCCCATATTAAACTTTACACATCTTTATTTGCCTTATTTGGCAAACAAATCTACAGCAAACAGTATACTCTACAGTAAAGTCAAATTTATTTCCTTAATATGTGTGAAGTCAAAGTGTAAACTTCATTAAGGACCGGAGGGAGTATGTAGTAGTAGTAGAACGAAAACAATTTTAACGATGTCTAACTGTATAGAATTCAAGTAGGCTGAAGAAGGGTGTGGTAATTGAAAAAAGAGAAAATCACATATATGGTCTCTCAGTTATCCACGAAATTAAAACCTCAGACCTGTATTTCTGAGATCGTAAATGTCACCCCTCAATTGTCCAAATTGTTGTAATTGTGGTCCTTTAAGTGGTGAAATGTATCATCGCCCACATTGTATATTTCACCCCTCAAATTCTCAAAAGGACCACATTTACAACATTTTGGACTATTGAGGGGTGACATTTACAATCTCAGAAATACAAGTCTGAGATTTTAATTTCGTGGATAACTGAGGAACCATATATGCGATTTTCCTTTGAAAATAAGGAATACAACCTTTGTGAGGAAATACCGATCAACATATATGAAAAATAGCAGGTCACGTTATTAACTGTATTGAAGTGAAAACTGCACTCAAAAAACTCCAATAAGCCATAATAGATGTCTATACCCTATGTGGTATTTATAGACATGTTTAAATCAAATAAGAGTACAACTAGGACTCATAATTAGTGGTGGACTCGGGCCGGGCCAACCGGCCCGGAACCGGACCGGCCCGCTACTGTGCGGGCCCGGACCGGCCCGGTTTGTCGGTTAGGTCACGGTTCGGGCCACCCGGCTCGGTCATGTAGCGGTTCGGGCCCGGGCTTAAAATTTGGTGAACCGGCCCGGCCGGGCCGGGCCCGGTCCGGGCCTCAACGGTCACAAAAAAAAAAAAAAATTTTTAAAAATTTGAAGGCTCTACTAGCCGTTGGGAGACCTCCCAAACGGCTCTATAGCCGTTGGGAGACCTCCCAAACGGCTCTATAGCCGTTGGGAGCATAGGAGGGGGGTCTGGGGGGTTAGGGGGGGTGGGGTGGGGGTGGGGGTGGGGTATACAAAAAAAAACCTATTTATACTCCTATTTTCTATACATTTTTTACACCTACAACTCTTTCTACTCTCTAAAATCTAAATTCTCTATTCTCTTAATCTCTCATATTCAATCATCTTCATTCTTCATCTTCTCCAAATTCTTTCTACATATATATAATTTATATAATTATTATATCTACTTATATATTATAATATTAATTATCTACTTATAAATATATACTTATACACATTCATATTATAATTCTTTACGCATTATATTATATACTATATATTGTTATACATATATATTATATATTACTTATAATATATTTACACATTATATATTTATATATACTATATATAGTTATACATTATATTATATATTACTTAGAATATAGTTATACATTATATTATATATTACTTATAATATATTTACACATTATATATTTATATATACTATATATAGTTATACATTTGATTTATATATACACTTCTCGTTTATCTATTTAATTACTTAATTGTTTCATTTTTCATATTAATATTAGTTAAAGTAGTTAAAGTTAATTGTTTCATTTGTCATATTAATATTAGTTAAACTACTTAATTGTTACATTTCTCATATTAGTTAATTGCTACATTTTTACATTTCTCATATTAGTTAATTGCTACATTTGTACATTTTCTCATATTAGTTAATTAGTTAATTGCTACATTTTTACATTTCTCATATTAGTTAATTAGTTAATTGCTACATTTTTACATTTCTCATATTAGTTAATTAGTTAATTGCTATATTTTTACATTTCTCATATTAGTTAATTGCTACATTTTTACATTTCTCATATTAGTTAATTAGTTAATTGCTATATTTTTACATTTCTCATATTAGTTAATTGCTACATTTGTGCATTTCTCATATTAGTTAATTAGTTAATTGCTACACTTTTACATTTCTCATATTAGTTAATTAGTTAATTGCTACAATTTTACATTTCTCATATTAGTTAATTGCTACATATCTCATTAAAGTAAAAAAAACTAGTTAATTTTTACATTTCTCATATTAGTTAATTGCTACATATCTCATTAAAATAACAAAAATAGTTAATTTTTACATTTCTCATATTAGTTAAGTGCTAATATTTGTTCAATTTTAAATATGGAGCGAGGTAGACATTCTGTAGATGTGGGTAATCTCCAACGCAACCGCAAGAGGGAGATTGCATCGACTCGATCTACTTCACGCAAAGGCAAAGGTAAAGCGCGGGCCGAGTCTTCTTTTCAAAGTCGAGATGATTTTGAAACGGATTACCAACGGCGAGATGGTATGATGATGTCCGACGAGGAACTACAACACCTATTGTCCCAAAATGATCCACGTTTTGCACAAGAACGACAATTCCCGACAACCATCGATGAAGAGGAGCTCGAGGAAGAGGATGACGATGGGGAGGAGGACGCGGGGGACGACGGGACTCCGGATGATGAGGAAGAGGACGAGGGCCCTTCAACGACTACAACCAAAATTGGTAAGAAATCTAAATCTAAATCTAAAATTATTGAAAACAATTTTACAAAAAGGAAAGACGAAAAAACCGAAAAATGGTACGCAAGTTGCAATCATTGCAAGAAAGAGTTTAGCTTGGGAATTTCTGGCGGATACGGGAGTCTCAAAAGACATCTTCAGTCCACCCACGTTGTGGAGTATGCGAAAATAGACAAAGGAAAGGGGAAGCAAACACAAATATCAAGGTTTGCAAATTCTCAACCCTTTGGTAATTTTTCCTATGATGATAAAAAACATTTGACTGGTATGTCTCATTTAATTGTTGAAGAAAATTTACCCTTTATTTTTTCCGAAAGTCTTGCTTTAAGAGATTATGCTCAAGGTACTTTAAATCCTCAATTTAGAAATTATAGTCGCAAAACGATTAAAAAAGAAGTTACAAGGCAATATAACTTGGAAAAAGAAAAATTACAAATATATTTCGCAAACTTTGATGGACGTGTTAGTATTTGTAGCGATATATGGGAGGATACTTATCATCATTTATATTATTTGGGTCTAACTGCACATTATATTGATGATGATTGGAATATGCATAAACGTGTTCTTGCTTTTCATGAATTCAATGATCGTCACACTGCTGATAATATTTATATTCTCATTGAACGTATTTTAATTGAGTATAATTTGATTGATAAGGTGTTTGCTGTAGGTTTTGATAATGCTAGTAATAATACTGCTGCTATACCTAGATTACGTGAATTGTGTGGTGCTTCTACATTGATGGGTAGATTTTTTCATCAACGTTGTGCATGTCATATTCTAAATTTGTGTGTACAAGATGGCTTAGCGGCATTAGGAAATGCTTTGGAGGTAGTGAAGGGGGGAATTAAATTGATTTGGGCTAACACTCCACTAAAAATGCAATGGCGGCAATATTTGAAGGATAGACGCGTGAATTATTGTGCTTTTCCTAAAGATTTGTCTATTCGTTGGAATAGTACTTATAATTTAATTCAAGTACTTGTTAGATATAAAGATCATTTTCCAGCTTTTTTAAGACAAACTTGTAACTATATTATAAACCCGGCTGACATCGACACTTGTGAAAAAATTGTTAATGTTTTGGCATATTTTAATAACGCAACTCTAACTTTTAGTCATGTTTATAAACCTACCGCAAACGAATTTTTTGTTGAAGCTGTTAATCTCGCCGGCGCTTTTTGTGAATTTTCCGACGCTGCTTACGTTAGTTATTTTTGTGATTTCATGAAACAAAAGTTTTTAAAATATTATTCACATATTCCGCATATATATGGTATTGCATTTGTTCTTGATCCTCGTTATAAACTTCCTTACTTGGCAAATTGTATAGATTACTATTATGCTTCTTTTTTTCCAACTCAAGAGTTCGATGATAATCCCATCGACCCTAAACAAGAATTCAACGAGGTTAGTAATTTATTTCATCAATTGTATAATGAATTTCATGCACAATATGGTAATGCACCCCCTCCCATGCAACGAACATCTTCTTCATCTAAAGGAAAATCACTTTTAAAATCCGCTTTTGGTTCTCTTTTGAAAAAAAGTAGAGCAACTCCCGCTACTGAACAAAGCTCAGGTAACGAGCTTTCTTTGTATCTAACATTGAATGTTGATTATGAAGTTGGTGATGACTTTGACGTTCTTAAGTGGTGGAAGGAAAATGAAAGAACATTCCCGATTTTATCAAAGATGGCTAAGCAAGTACTAGCAATGCCGATATCAACCGTTGCCGTGGAACAAGAATTCAGTGCGGCCGGCAACGTCCTAACCGATTTTAGAACGAGGTTGAGCCCGAGCTCTCTTGAGACACTAGTTTGCTTTCACGATTGGTTGAAGGCCCAACGAAGAACTCAAGAAATTACCATCACTCCCTCCCGCCACTTTATGGAGGAAACAACCGAAGGCGGAGAGTCCGATTGATTTTTTTATTACAAAATGTATTACATTTTTTAAATTCATCCTAATTCTCAATTGTACTTCTTATTTGAAATAAATATACTTCAATTCGAATATAATATATTGTAATTGTAATAAGATTTATTCTAATTATATAATAATTAAAAAAAAAATTTAAATAGGCCCGGCCCGGCCCGCCGGGTGGGTGACCCGAACTGAACCGGACCCGGGGTTATCCGGGCCGGTTCCGGGCCTGCCTTCCTAGAACCGAGGCCCGGCCGGGCCCAGGCCCGAACCGGGCCCGAGTCCATTCCTACTCATAATATAACTCTCAGGCTATCTAGGACTCTTAATTAACAACTAAACTTGGACTGCACTTCAAGTATTATTGCTGGACTCGATCCACGCCTATTGCATCAATCAGGTCAAATTAATTTGCCAACAATTACCCCCTGAATTTCTGAGCCGAGGTGAGTAACTCTTGCACACCAAGTAATGATCTCATTTGCATAAACTTTACGCGCGCTAAGGCCTTCGTTAGAGGATCTACCTAGAGGATCTGCCTTCTGTTTGTCTCCAGACACATGTTCTACTACCACCTGCTCATTCTCAACTCGTTCTCTTATAAAGTGGAATCAAGTATAAATGTGTTTGCTCCTTCCATGAAAGACATGATTTTTTGATAATGCAATTGCTGATTTGTTATCAATGAGAATTAGCACTTTCTGTTTCTCCATGCTTGTAACTTCTGCAAATAATTCCCTTAACCATACTGCTTGACATGCTGCTGCTGTAGTTGCCATGAATCCAGCTTCACAAGAAGATAAAGCCACTGTATCTTGCTTCTGTGAGCACCACGTGATAGGGGATGTTCCAAGGAAGAAAATATGACCTGTAGTACTTCGTCCATCATCAATGTCAACATTATGGCTACTGTCGCTATATCCCAACAATTTCATCTCATCACATCTCTCATATTTTATCCCAAAGTTTGTTGTTCCTCGTAGGTAGCGTATGATTTATTTTATGGCTCAGGCATGGGACTCTCTAGGACTTCGCATATACCGACTAACTACCCCAACGGAGTATGCCAAGTCTGGACGGGTATGTAGAAGATAACGCAAGCAGCCAACTATCCTTCGGTAATGTGAAGCTTCACTTTCTGTTCTGTTTAAGCTTTTGACAATTTAAGACCTGGTTCCATCGGACATTGTGCTGCATTGCAGACCTCCATACCAGTTTCTTTCAAGATTTTCAAAGCACAACTTTCTTGCTTGATCTTTACACAGCCCTCTTCCCGAGAAACTTCAATTCCCAAATAAAAGGTCAGTTCACCGAGATCTCACATTTCAAACTGGGATGCCATCATCTTCTTGAACTTGTTTGTTATCTAAAAGCAAGTCCCTATCACGAATAAATCATCCACATATACTGCAACGATGATAAATTCCCCATTACACGTTTTTCTATAAACTGCCATTTCTTGCAAGCATCGTCGAAAACCCATACTCTTTAAACTGCTGTCAAGCTTTAAATTCCACGCCCTTGGAGATTGTCTTAGGCCATATAAAGCTCTCGCCAGTTTGTAGACCTTTTTCTCTTCTCCAGGTTTTTCAAAGCCCTAGGGTTGACTGACATACACTTCTTCTTTTAAAACAACATGTAAGAAAGCCGTTTCAACATCGAGATGATAAATCTTCCATCCTTTTCCGGCTGCAAGAGAAATTAATAGATGACTTGTTTCGAGCCGAGCTACTGGTGCATATACTTCATCAAAGTCAATACCGGGTTCTTGTACATAGCCTTTTTGCAACTAAACGCGCTTTGTACCTTGAGATTGATCCATCTTCATTTCTTTTGACTTTGAAGACTCACTTTAACCCGATAGGTTTAACACTATTTGGCAAATGAACAAATTTCCAGGTGTTGTTTTTCTCAATTGAATCAATCTCCGTTTTCATTGCCTTGACCCATTCAGGTTTCTCTTTGGCCTCATTAAAAATCCTTGTTCATCGTCAAACGTTAACATCAGCTCATAAACATTTAGCTCGTAATCATTCAACCTTCTTGGCAGTACAAAATTATGAGTTGAGCGATGAATCGGGGCAGGTGTGATGTTAAGATCGGAGTTATTATGATGTGAGCTTGATTCAGATTCTGAGACGTTGTTTGTCTGGGTTTGGCTGCTGTCATAGTTGATCTTGGCTTGGTTAGTGGACTGATTTTGACCAGTAACTTCTGGACTTGTATGATCATCCCAGATTACCTTGAACGTACCTGATTCCTTGTCAGCTTGGTTCACATCTTCGAGCATATTTTTCCAGTTCCATGCTCTGTTCTCATCACAAATTGCGTTGGCACTTATTATAATTTTATTTTCATACGGATTGTAAAGACAAAAGCCTTCCGAGCCAGCTTCCTTACCAAAAAACACCAGTGGTTTAGACTTGCAACTAGTTTCTTCAAATGCTCAGAAACTATTCTTACATAGGTAACACAACCAAATACTTTTAAGTCTTCAAGGTCCATTTTTTTACCATAAAGCTTGCATGATTAAGGTGCGATTTCTTCGTTCAACTATACCGTTTTGTTGAGGTGCGTAGGGAGCTGTTAACATTCGTGATATGCCTTCTTGTTCCCATAACCTGTTGAAGTCATATGATGTAAACTCTCCACCTCTATCCGTGTGGAAGGTCTTTATCTCTTTACCCATTCGCCTCTCAATCAATAACTTGAATCTTTTAATGACACTTGCTGCATCACTTTTGTGCTTTAAGAGAAAGGACCACATGTACCTGGAAAAATCATCAATAAGCACTAGAATATAGCTATTGCCCGCTTGAGTAGGGGGGTTAACTGGTCCGCAAATATCCACGTGTATCATCTCAAGAACCGTCTTTGGCTTTGTAGGTCGCCTTCTTTGGGAACGAGTGTTTAGTTTGCTTGCCCACCAAGCAAATCTCACAGAGTTGATCTTGATGCTTAATAGCCAATACCCCTTTAGCTAATTTGTGCATCAAATTCACTGCACCAAAGTTGATATGACCAAGCCGAGCGTGCCATAACCATGATTCGTCATCGATGTTAGCCTGTAGACAGTAAGGTTTCCCAACCTTTAGACTGGTTTTGTACAAACGATTTGCACTCCGTGGTACCTTCATAAGCAATCTTCAACCTCTGTCTCGCATAGTTAGGAAATTACATTGGAGATGAATATCACATCCAGACATTGTGGCTTATCCGAGGTTGATCACATGACTGCAAAGAGATGCAATATAATATATATCTTCCATCAATTTTTGCTCTCATTTTCTTACTTCAAAGTTCAAACAAGATTGAACCTTTCTCTGATATTCTTACACATGAGCCATCTCCAAATTTGACTCTTCCAGTGATGCACTCATTTAACTCAGAAAAGTAAGAGTAGTTACCAGTCATATGATTATTCGCACCATTGTCTAGGTACCAAATATTATCTTCCTCGCGATTTGATTCAATCTTGTGAGGGATGTAACTTTCTTCATTCAGGAATATTGTCTCCTGTACAAAATCCATCATAAAGAACTTCCCTTCTTCATGGTTAGTACCTCCTTCTCGTGTTTCATTCAGATTGGCCTCATGATTTCGAATTCATTTTGGATATTTCGAAACAAAATGTCCATATTTATCAAAACGATACCACTGAATGTTTGAGAGGTCTCGTTGGTCATGTTGTTTACCCGTTTGCTTTTGGTCTTCTCGGGTTTTTGAAGTATCTCTTTGATCATGATGTTGAGTGTTTCCCCGACCTCGACCACGGCCACATCCCCGTCCACGACCTCCACGGTTTGAGCCACATCCTCTGCCCCTGTTCGAGTCTTGGTTCCTATTGGAAGATTCTGCACTGGCATAGAATAATTTTTCATGAGACTCGTTTGCCTTGTCTTCTTCTTTGATTCGTCCTTCATAGGCCTTTAATCTTCCAACTACATCCTCAAACCGTACTGTTTTGAGATCCAGAACCTGCTCGAGATCCGCTACTAAGTGAACAAATCGCCTGGGAAGACTGGTCAAGAATTTCTTGACCAATTTTTGTTGTGATATGGTATCTCCAAGTGTCGTGGATATTGACGCAACCCTGCAACATTGAAGGTGTGCTGCTGTGGAATTTGTAATAGCAATTTCATATTTTCGTTTTTTGGTGGAGATAATTTCAACCATGTAAACTATCAATCTATCATACAACTATGGACTTTTTTAGCCCATTGTTGACTCCAGGTTATCCTTCTTCACAAAAAAAAACTATTCATAGTTGAAATGAAAATGACAATGACTTTTTTGCATATAAACTGATAGCCTGATATGGTATGTTTGATTCAAGGAATGTCAGATTATCATGGAAATGTCAGATTGGTGGGTATGTTATATTGATGAGATTGTATTCAATTGATTCCCATTTATGTTTGGTTAACATCAAAATAATGTGTCATAATTTATTTGGTTGAAAGATATCTTATATCGCAGATATAATGAATTACTTTTATGCCATTTAAATCTATAACTCTTATAACATAAATATCTTAAAAAAATTAAATGTTAAGGCAAAAAAATATGCAAATAACAAGAATAGACATTCGAAAATAATTAATACTCTCTTCGTCACACCTAAAAAGTTGTTACACAATTTACGATGTTCGACTAACCATGAAACTAACCGATCTCTGTCAATAATAAGTTTATTTTTAGTAAATAAAATTTACATATTTAGACACTACATTAAAAGTTTTATAAAGTCACAAAAAATTAAATTTGATAATAGTTGAATATATAAAGAAATTAAATGAAAAGAGATAATTAATTGAATGTATTTCCGGAATAAATTAGATCACCCCGGGAATGTGAGATAACCTAAGACATGGATGGGTTTAAGATTCACATCCATATAACATTCCCGGGAATGTAACTTTCCCGATTTTTCTTCAAACCCGTGAATCAAACAAAGGTATCTAACATTACATGCATCACATTCTGGCCTTCATGTGAGATTACCCCAACCAAACGGGCCCATACATCCGTTCTTTTTAGTTGTCACACTTCTATTTTCTCGTTTGTCAACACACAACTTTGATCATTAATATTTTCAATTCACAATTAGTAAAAAAATCTAGGTTTTGAAAATCTTAGATGAGACTCATTTAATGGTATTCTTCAAAAGGTAGATCTAAAAAGGGATAAGGGTCAGATAGAGTCTCAAACTTGAAAAAAATGTCAAATAAGACCATATTTAGGATGCTCTGTCCGGCCGACGCCATTTGGGGCTGTTCCTGGTGGAATTTTTTGATGATTTTTTTTGAGAATCTTATTCATTAAGTCTAGTTTACTCAAATAGCATTTATCTTCAAGAATTCATTTGTATGCCTTCCCGATTGAAGTTTTAGTTCAAATTTGATATGAGTAAACTAGACTTAATGAATAAGATTCTCAAAAAAATTCATCAAAAAATTCCACCGGGAACCGCCCCAAATGGCATCGGCCGGACAGAGCATCCTAAATATGGCATTATTTGACATTTTTTTCCAAGTTCGAGGCCCTATTTGAAGTTTTAGTTCAAATCTGAAATAATTATTAAAACTGATGAGGTTATGGGACTAGGCCCAGAGCCTAATCGGCACAGGCCCCGAACTTGGACCAGCAGGCCCAAGCCCAGCGACCCAGAGCACGAGCCAGCCCAACTGATCAAGCCCATCAAGGAGCGGAAACCCAAGACGGCCTGCCTACCGTTCCAATCGGAAGCCTACCTCCAGCCCAACGGGGAGCCTGCCTCCAGCCCAGCGGAAGCCTGCCGCCCAGTCTGGCGGGAGGAAGCTCAAGCGTCCGGCCAGCCAGCCAGGAAACGTAATGGCTAGACAATTAATGCACTACTTAATTATGTATTTAATTTCGTATTAATGTTGTAATTGATTAGCCATTATTGTAGTTGGCAGTTACCACTTGTATACACCTATAAAAGTCAAATTGTAATTCAAATACAGATATGATATTCTTGGCAACTAAAACCTTTTGAACACTTTCCTTATTCGTATTACTTTCCTAATTCCTGCTTGAGTGTATAACGTAGCTTTCCTAAAAATCTACGAGCGTCCTATTTTGGACCAACAAAAACTTTGTCAAATAAAGCATGTGAATAGTGCAAATCAACATGTTACAATTATTTAAGAACAAAAGTAGCACATACATAGATGTATGATTTGAGAATGACATCATGTGCAACAATAGTATAATTTATGTTTGAAACAAAAGCTAGGCTAAACGTTAGGTAATAAAAGGGTGCTTTGCTTGTTAAACAAACCGTGATATTACTAAACAACCATAATTTTCACCCGTGAGTTGCACGAGATGTAGTTTGTAAGTATTTAACTCTTCCTAAGAACATGACGAAGAAGAATTTGTGACATACATACATAATGCCAAAGACAAATTTATAATTAATGTACACTTCTTTGTAAATACCCCCTTCGTTCCGTTGAAAGATTATCAATTTCCTTATTTGGGTGTCTCATTTAAAGGTCCCCATTCCACTTTAGGGAATAATTTATTCTCTTTAATCACATTTTTATTACTCGAATATCTCTTTCTTACTCATTATATGTCAAGTCTTACAATTTCCCCTCCCCAACTTATCTCCCTTTAATTACTTTCACTTTATATGTTTACTTTTTCTAATTATTTTCTTTCCTCTCTTTCTTAATCAAATTACTTTATTAAATCACTTGCCTAAAAAGTTGTGCCATTTACCCGCGAAACTTTCCAGTGGGACGGAGGAAGTAATATATACTACGGAGTAAGATTTTATTTTGGTTGAGTGTAATCAGATGAAATTGCTACTCTAGAGATACCACACACACATAATATATAATTGTTCAAATATGAAAAACTGATGTATCAGCATATAAACACACCAATTATATTATAAGGATTTTTATGACTCTTATTAATGATCATCGCACAACTAATCATCATTATCTGCATCGGAATGCGAATGAGAGTATAATAGAGCCAAAGGGATATGATATGTTTATCTACATCTATTGTTGATATATCCATTAAACATGTGGTTTAAGTTTATTCAACATAACTTATGTGTCACTGCATAATTCAATCAAATTGTGTATATTTTCAACAATATGAGTTGAAAAATTTAATTACAATTCTACTATCATGAAAATTACCAATTTAGCTAGTGAATATTTGTCCTTCTATAAGGCTAAGGGTTGTAGTCGTATCTATGATAACAATAATTTGAAAAACTATAAATATAACAGGAAGAAAATCTTAGTTAGAGATTGTTTTTTTTATTAAGTCATGAATGAATTAAAACTTCTGTATGAATTAAAACAAAGTAATTGTATCTTTTATCTTAGAAATTAGCATAGTTTTATTCATAAAACTATACAAATTACATAGTCCATTTCAAACCTTTCATACTCTTCATATTCTTCACATATTTGTGAAGGCATATTCAAAAGAGTCACAAAGACTGCTCCTGCATGTGCAGATTGCAGACATATTGTGAACTTCTTTTTGATTCAAAACTTCTGTTCTCCTTAATATTCCAAAGATGCATTTACCTCCTCACTTATCATAATTTAAGGGTACCATGATTTTTAAATTTATCGCAATGAATATAGGTGAACACTTGTAACATTGGAATTGCAAAAATAAAGGACAAAAGTGGGGGTAACGAAACCTAAAAAACAGAAAATGTTGAAGAAGAAATGATGAAAACAAAATTGCTGTCACAGATTTGAGTAGAAAATGGGTTTTAGATCAGTCATAGAATGGATCTGCCAGTCGATTATACAAATTCAAAGGTATGGAATAGACTGGCCAAGTTGATTTGGAAGAAAGTATCACACATCGAACCCCATTTTATGCATCAAGTTATGTACAAAATATTCAAATATAAAACGACCTTATTTTGTGGTGATTTTGAACAAAATGCTATTTCGCCCACTACACTCTACTCAATGCATTACATGTGTCGACCTTGAAAAGGCCGATTATATCAAAAGCGTTGAGACAACTAGGTGAAAAGATACTTTTGTAAGCTTTTTAATAAATGTTAGCTTTTAGTGACTAAACAGATCTTAAAGAGAAAATGTGGCAGCTGTTTGGTAAAAAACTAACTATTTGATTTAGACCAGTTTGGTATACAAGTTGTTAGGACTAATTAATATTAAAAGTCACGGGCTTTTTTCAGATGCTACTCTCTGTAGCATCTCAAAAAAGATCTTTTAATTTTTGAAAAGCTCTTAAAAATAATCATGTCAAACATATAACTAGAAGTTTTTAGAGACTTTTTGAACAGTACAAAAGCTAGAAGGTAGAGACTTATGCCTACCAAACATAGCCCTAAAAGCAACAACTTTATTCGTCATTGCCATAACTTTTCATCTTGAAATCAAGAAGAGAAAGGAAGAAGA
This sequence comes from Cuscuta europaea, assembly GCA_945859875.1. Taxonomy (NCBI): domain Eukaryota; kingdom Viridiplantae; phylum Streptophyta; class Magnoliopsida; order Solanales; family Convolvulaceae; genus Cuscuta; species Cuscuta europaea. The sequence continues at coordinate 43,556,196 of CAMAPE010000010.1, read as the reverse complement.
GTGTACTATCCATCTTAAACACAAATTTGAAGACACGCATGAACTATAGGCATGGGAGCTACTGAGATTGTAATTCTGGTTCTAGTCATATTCAGAAAATGTAGTTAACACTGCCATCAAGAACACCATATCCATTCTGCATTTAAAGATTGCCTGAAAATTAGCAATAGCAATTTATCAATTATCAAGTGTAGGAAAATTGTACATCACCTTATCATGCTTTAAGAGAAGTGGCCTTATCTTCATTGCGAGAATAACTGACTAAACAACGATGGGAAGGAAAAAGACCGATTCGGTTTGGACGCTCATCTCAAATAGCTAGCTCGTAAAGCAAACAAGAGAGCAATGGATAAATGATTTTATGGGTCGAGAATCAAAAGTTTTTATCTTAGAGAGACGTAAAAAACTATATACTATAGTATATTTAGTCAATTAAGTCCGGAAAAAACTTCAACCTTAGCTTACTTATTTTGATTATTACATAATTCAGCGCGTATTTGGTAAAAAAATTTGATGATAAATAGAAATAGGGAGTTACCGGATGGACTAAGATTTAAAAGTTGTAATTCTCTAAACAAAAGAGTTGTATAGGTTCTCACATTGGGCAACTACAAAACTATCAGGGAAAATGGTACAATATCAAAAAAGTCAATTTTATATCAATATACTAATGCACTATCAAATCTTAGATACATCCATTAGTGAAAACATTTCGAAATCAATCAAAGTTGTGAGTAACTATTTCTGATCATTTGGTGTCTAGGTGGCTTTTTTCTTTTTTTCATGCTACCAAGGCACTACAACTGACCACATCCGGGTCAGACATTGTATCAATTATCAAGCCTTTGTGCGTATGTTTCAAGTGTTGTGAGAAATTGCTCTTAGCGGAGAGATTACACCTTTTCGAACAAGAAATTGGTCTTAGTTAAATGAGTTCTATTCAAAATAGGAGTTATGATTGACATCAAAGTCAACACCACAACGTCAACGATAGTTAATTATTAAATAAAGCTTCAAACTTTTGAGTTCTATTCAATTTAATTATTTCCAATTTTTGTGATTTTGTGATTTTTTCTTCTGAGCAGATAAAAATGTCTAATTGTTTAACTCCACTTTTTCTCACTCCATCCCGCATATAAGGAGTTTATGTCATACTACGTATATATTACTCCATAATAAAAAGCAACACAAAAAGATGGCCACCGGGAACATCGAAACAGAGACATTGACAAGGAAGCTTCTCAAATACAAGGAAAAACAGAGAGATTTGGTCGCTGCCTGAAAAGGAAAAGAAATTGGACATGAAAATAAAGAAGAACAAGGATGATAATGAACCCTATTATTATCACGGAGTAGCACATGGTACACCCGGATGTACCTTATAATTTGCCTTTAATTGATTATGAAATTATTTATTTTTAGATCCAAATGTTCCACTTTTAAAACCATAATTATTTACACGGAGGGTCATCCTTTTTTTGGAATGCCATGACCGAATTGCAAGACCGAAAGGTCTTTCACCTTGGTCCAAAAGGTGGAATCTTCCACCCCAGGAGTCCCCCATACCCCGACCCGACATGATTTTTGGGAGGATGTTAATAAGGGTGACTCAGTCGGCTCAATGATGATAGACCTTTTTCCCGTGCGCATCAGAGGTCCAGCCTTATTTCATGTTCTATAACCTCCACACGATCGTTGCGAGTTTCGAATCTCGGTCACTTGGTCCAAATTTCCCACCACTCAATTTCGAACTTTCAGTCTTTCACTCTCAGGCTTGCAGGCAGCCTTAAAAGGGGTTACACTTTTGCTTTATTCTGTTCCTCGCAGGCTCTTCCAGTAATTATTAAGTGCGACCCACTGTTTTGCTGAAAGCCTGAAATGGCTCCAAAGACTACTTTTTTGTTTGCCTTATTATACTCCGTACTTCGTATCAATCTTTCCCATACTTTTACAGGAAATAGCTCTATTTTTTTAACAAGAAGAAATACATTTTTTTACAAAAATATTACTAAAATAAAAAACTTATTTTCACAAATATTACCAATAGTTACTAAAGTATATGTCATGATAATTGAAGTTTAAAAATTAAACATAAGTTATTATGATTTCATTATTATTTTAGTAACTAGTCACATTTTTGTAAACAATATTTATTTTCAAGAAAAAAGTTTTGGACTTTTATGCATGGGGTGTGGGTACAGACAATGTTACTCTCTCCGGTCCTAAATAAAGTTCAGTGTGTGAATTTATACAAATTAAGAAAATAAATTTGATTTTATTATAGAGTACAACTGTTGTGACACTGTTTGACACTGTTTTGCATTATTTTGATGTAGAAAATTTGCCAAATAAGGAAGGAGAAAAAGTATGAACTTTGTTTTGGACTGCCTCAAAAAGGAAAAAGTGAACTTTATTGACTGTATTTAATTACTCGTAATAATTATAAATGTAGAATCCAGTTTATAAAAACGTGACCAATAAGATCACTCGAGCTTCTCAAGCTGCTCATTCTTTGGTTTAAAAAAACAAAGTTTGTTTTTTTTGTCTTCCCAGAAAGCTTTGGACTCCAAGCTGGTTAGAGATTGGAGGGTCGGGCATGAAAGTGGCGGGAAACAAGATGTCATCTTCAGCTTCTTCTTGGATCACATCTGTTTCCTGCGCTGCCCCAGGGGAGGACTTGTTTGTTTTGCCTGCAATCAAATGGCTAAGATTCATCTTCCTTTCTCCATGTCCTCAAAGAGCTCTTTTATCTGCCATTGATATCTTGTTCCTTTTTTCTCTGGTCTTCTTTGCTCTCCAAAAGCTCTATTCCCAATTCCGGTGTAATAGGAGGGAATCAACAAATGGAGTTGACAAACGGCCCCTTATCCATTCCCACACACCTCAAGTTGTTAACACTGATATTTGGTTCAAATTATCCATATCACTTTCTGCTATATTAGCAGTTTTTTCTCTGGTATTAAGCATTCTCACATTTAGTAGGAGTGTTTCACCCCCATGGAATATAATAGATGGATTTTTTTGGCTTTTTCATTCAATAACTCATTTAGTCATCACATTCCTCATAAGGCATGAGAAAAAATTTCAAGGCACTAAACATCCGCTATCCCTACGTGTATTCTGGATAGCAGACTTTGTTGTAATTTCCCTGTTCTTATGTTCTGGGATTATTCATTTAGTCTCTCTGCAAGAAAGTGATCCTAATTTGATATTAGATGATATAAGCGCATTAGTCGTATTCCCGATCTCGACCATTCTTCTGATTGTTGGAATTAGAGGATCAACTGGGATATCAGTAACCAAATCAGAAACCGGAGAGTACGAAACTACTCTTCCGGGCAAATCTAATTTGACAGCTTATGCTTCAGCCTCACTTCTTTCTAAAACATTCTGGTTTTGGATGAACCCATTACTGAGTAAAGGCTACAAATCTCCTCTGAAGCTTGATGATGTTCCTACCCTTTCTCATGAACATAGAGCCCAAAGAATGTCAGACCTTTTTGAGACAAATTGGCCAAAGCGAGAAGAGAATTCGAAACATCCTGTCCGGACAACGTTATTCCGTTGCTTCTGGAAAGAGGTTGTGTTTACAGCTGCTCTAGCGATCCTAAGGCTCTGTGTGATGTATGTTGGGCCATTGCTCATCCAGAGGTTTGTTGACTTCACTGCTGGGAAAAGGACGTCGCCTTATGAAGCATATTATCTTGTTGGTATTCTCATGGTTGCAAAGTTCATTGAAGTGTTAACCACTCATCACTTCAACTTCAATTCCCAAAAGCTCGGAATGCTCATCCGGTCAACCCTCATCACTTCCTTATACAAGAACGGGTTGAGGCTTACTTGTTCAGCAAGACAAGACCACGGGGTCGGGCAGATAGTGAACTACATGGCTGTAGATGCTCAGCAGTTATCTGATATGATGCTTCAGCTACATGCCATATGGCTTATGCCGGTCGAAGTCTCAATAGCCTTAGCCATACTGTACACCAGCCTTGGAGGTTCCGTAGTTGTAACCCTCGTTGTGTTTGTTGCTATATTAGCGTTTATTGTGCTTGGGGCCCGAAGAGATAACCGGTTCCAATTCAATATCATGAAAAACCGTGATTCTCGAATGAAGGCGACAAACGAGATGCTCAATTATATGCGTGTTATAAAGTTTCAGGCTTGGGAAAAGCATTTTAACGAGAGGATACAATCGTTTCGTGGGGTGGAGTATGGGTGGCTATCTAAGTTCATGTATTCAGTATCCGGGAACATGATCGTCCTTTGGAGCACACCGTTGCTCGTGGCCACACTCACGTTTGGGAGTGCAATTTTGTTGGGGGTCCCACTTGATGCCGGGAAAGTGTTCACGGCGACCTCGATCTTCAAAATGTTACAGGATCCGATCTGGAACTTCCCACAATCCATGATCTCACTTTCGCAAGCAATGGTATCTCTTGAGAGGTTGGATAAATATATGATGAGTAAGGAGTTGGTTGACAATTCGGTTGAAAGGGTGGTAGGGTGCGGGATGGTGTTGCAGTGGAAGTGAAAGGCGGAACTTTTAGGTGGGATGATGAACGAGGCGAACAAGTGCTTAAAGATCTAAATTTTGAAATCAAGAAAGGGGAACTTGTAGCTGTCGTGGGGACCGTCGGGTCCGGGAAATCATCTCTTTTGGGATCAGTTCTTGGTGAGATGCACAAACTCTCGGGGAAGGTATGTTCTATATTTCTGTATGGTCCATATTAGTTGTTTTGGAAATACCAATATGTTAATTGCGTATTAGAAGTCATTTTTTCATTTTTCTATCAAAGCCTCAAGCGCACAATGTTAACAAATTCATTACGGATCATCCAAAAACAGTCTCTTTGTGCTTTAGTACAGAGGTAAGGCTGTGTACATCCGATCCCCTTACCCCACCGTAGGTGGGAGCCTTTGCGGCACTGGGGTATTGTTGTTGTATCATTTTAGTGAAAAGTATCTTCGGCCAAATATGAATGAATAAAGCCCACACTAAGGTGTTAGACAATCTTGATTTAGCTAGGTATAGTCTTACTCTTTACACATATCCATTTCTATAGGTACGAGTTTGCGGTTCGACCGCCTATGTTGCTCAGTCTTCATGGATTCAAAATGGGACCATACAGGAGAACATCCTGTGTGGTTCAACAATGCACAAAGAGAGATATGAGAAAGTCATCAGGGTTTGCTGCTTGGAAAAGGATATGGAAATGACGGAGTATGGTGATCAGACTGAAATTGGTGAGCGTGGTATTAACCTTAGTGGTGGCCAGAAGCAGCGGATTCAACTTGCAAGAGCTGTTTATCAGGATTGTGACATTTACCTGCTTGATGATGTTTTTAGTGCTGTCGATGCTCACACTGGTTCTGAAATCTTTAAGGTGACAATACTCGGGGACCTTTTATATGGGGAGGGGTGTTTAGGTAGGTCATGTTAAGCAATTACACAGAGAACAAATATAAGAAAAACATAAATCACTACTACGTCTCAAACTTAAACTTCGTTTTGTGGTTTACTATTTTCGTGTGATGATAAATCTCATTTAACTTTTAATAACACATAAACTAGCATTTGTAATTACATTTTAGAAGTTAGAGACTATACTAAAAGCTTTATTGTATCACAATAAATGAATTCGAATATGAGAAAGGTTTGGTACATAAATTTAGATTAGAGTTTTAATGAAACTTAAAGTCCACTGCATGAACAGTAGCTACGAAATTTATCTTGGTAGGAAGGGAAAAACATTTAAGATATTAGACATTTAGGTTGTGTTCTTTTTGGTTGATGAAACCTGAAGTTATAATAAGGTATCCATGTAAAACATGCCATGTCAGGATGAAAAGGAGTAATGTAGGCAGGTGTCTCTACTGCATGTTCTTATATTCAAGACATTTTGTGTCTCTTGCCCATTTTTCTGTTAAGAAAATATATTGACAGTTTGAAGAATTCTTTCGCAGCAATGTGTGAAAGGAGCTCTCAAGAATAAGACAACAATATTGGTTACCCATCAAATAGACTTCTTGCACAATGTTGACCAGATCCTAGTAAGTATTTCTCTCCAAAACCCTCAATGTCATTGCACTATACTGAAAGCATTAGTGCCTGTTCAACAAGGCTTGAAATAGTTCATGTGGCTGAAATGATTTGATTGAAACTCTGAAGTCTTAAAAGATTATTTAAATATTATAACTCAGCAGATGTTTATTAAAATAAAATATTTAAATATATGATTTAGCAGCTGGATCTGGCTTATATGACAATATACAACCAACCAACCAAACAAGCTCTTAGGTGTAGTGTTTGCCTTTGCTAATAAGACAATATACAGCCTTATGGAAAAAGTACTTTATTTTAAAGGTTGGTCGTGTATGATTATAAAAGTGATTTTAAAAAATTAGAAGTGAGGAGTGTTTGGTATATTAGTTAGGTAATTTATGACTTTTAACCTTTAACTACCCTTCTCATGCTTACTACTTTTAAGTGTATAAATCTAAGCAGGACTCCATTTTTAGCTTTTAAAAAGATGTCAAGTATTTTTTAAAGCAATGACCCTTGTTTGACTAGTTTCTGACTAACAAACCAGGTGATGCGGGATGGGATGATTGTGCAATCAGGAAAATATAACGATCTTTTGAAATCTGGCTTGGATTTTAAAGCACTAGTAGCTGCCCATGAGTCTTCACTGGAACTTGTTGATGTGGAAACCACTCTAGATAGCAAAGATATACTGAAAAAGGAACAAACTAGACAAACATCATTTAAACAAGCAGGTGAGAGTGAGGATGGAACTCTGCAGCAACCAGGGTCCAGTAATGGAAGTTCCAAACTGATAAAGGAAGAGGAAAGAGGATCAGGAACTGTTGGTTTCCAGGTCTACAAATTATATTGCACAGAGGCGTTTGGTTGGTGGGGTGTAGTGACTGTTGTGGTGCTATCCTTACTTTGGCAAGGGACACAGATGGCGAGCGATTACTGGTTGGCATACGAAACCTCTGAAGAACAATATGCATCATTCAACGCTTCTTGGTTTCTTGAGATATATGGTATTATTGCGGTCCTATCATCTGTGCTGATAGTGCTGAGAATGTACTCTGTCACAATTATGGGCCTCAAGACTGCTCAAATATTCTTTAGTCAAATTCTCCACAGCATACTTCATGCTCCTATGTCCTTTTTTGATACAACACCTTCTGGCAGAATTCTCAGTCGGGTAAATCCTCAAATTCTGCAAATTTGATACCATAATGAATTACAATATTAGTAGTATAAGGCTTGCACTTATTCTGCATCGGTGAACCCTTTTAGTATAGAACCCCAATTCTCAATATTAACATGTAAAATTTAGACTTGAGACTTCATCTGAAAATATTAATTTGATAAGAGAAGTACTGTAAGACTTTATATGTGAGTTAGTATGAATCTTGGTCAAGACAAAAACTGCTCGTTTGAGTGTAATCAGCCCGGACTGCCGCATCAAGACTTGGAGATTCATCTTATAGTTGAGTTATTATATGATTATAAATATGTAATACCTTATATTTTAGAAGTGCAGTTACGAATTTGCAGGAGAGACTAATGTGAAGGTTTTATTTAATGAGGTTTTCCTTAAATATTACCAAAACAGAACTAATGGAAAAAATGTGACTAGAGTTACTATGAGTTTATCATCATGGTTACTTCAGTGTCAATTTGATAGATCAATGGTATCATAAACATAAAACTGTAACAGATCTATGGAGAATTGTAGTAGAAGCATTCGAAGAGTGTTTATTGAACGGAAGGGAAATACAGGTCGTATACAAGTTTGGGACTGTTCGAGAAGCCCACTCTCCAAGCCAAACGCCAAGTGAATAACAACCTGCTTACCTGCCTTATTTAGCTACTCCCGCTTCTATTTATAGCTAATACTTCCGCAGGGATAGAATACTAATTAGTTAACTCATTACTTAACTAACTCACTATCCCTTTGTATTCCTCCTTTGATAGACTTTATTGAAGCATTTAATAGGCTGATCCCTCCTGTCTCTATCAATACTCCCCCTGAAGACTCACCTTGTCCTCAAGGTGAAAGTCTGGGAATTGCTCTTTTATCATCTGCATCAGTTCCCATTAGTCTTCAAAGCTTGGAAGGTTCTTCCAACGTATTAAAACCTCCACTTTCCCTTCTTGATTCACCCTGGTGTCCATTACTTCTTCAGGAGTAACTTGCAGCTCCATATCTTCGTTTAGGCATTTAGGAAGAGGTTGAAATAGTGTAGTAGGAGCAATCACTTTCTTCTGCAAAGATGTATGGAATACTGAGTGTATCTTACTGTCTTCTGGCAATTTAAGTCTGAATGCTACAGAGCCAATCTTCTCCAGGATTTCAAAAGGACCATAAAACCTTGGACTCAATTTCTGGTTTATTCTCTTAGCCAGACTTTTGAGTTTGAAAGGTTGAATCTTCAGGTACACTTGGTCTCCCACCTCTAGCTGTATACTTCTTCTATGTTTATCAGCCTGCTGCTTCATAAGGTTTTGAGCCTGAGCTAAGTTCCCCTTCAACTCTTCCAGCATAGCATTTCTTTGTGCAGTCAATCTAGACACTTCTTCCACTGCAGTGAGTGTCACATCCCCTCTGATTACTGCAGGTGGGTCCAATCCAAATAAAGCTTTGTAGGGAGTTTGTTTCAATGAGACGATAATTTGTATTATACCAAAACTCAGCCCAATGCAGCCATTGACTCCACTGCTTTGGCTTCCTTCCTGTGGGGCATCTTAGGTAAGTCTCCAAACATTTATTGACCACCTCAGTCTGGCCATCAGTCTGAGGGTGATAGGCAGTGCTGTATTTAAGCTGAGTTCCTGCCAGCTTAAATAATTCTGACCGAAAAGAGCTCAAAAAGATACTGTCCCTGTCACTGACAATAGTTCTAGGGAAACCATGCAGCTTGACTACTTCTTTGGTGAATATTTCTGCCACATCCTTTGCATTAAAGGGATGAGATAAGGCCATGAAGTGAGCAAATTTTGTGAATCTGTCAACCACTACTAATATAGTGTCCTTCCCTTGTGATTTGGGCAACCCTCCAATGAAATCCATACTAATATATGTCCAGATATTGTTTGGAATAGGCAATGGTTGTAGTAATCCAGCAGGCTTGAGTGCTTGATACTTGTTGGTTTGGCAGATTGAACATTCTTCAACATATCTTTTAATATCATTCCTCATCCCAGGCCAGTAAAACAAACTCTCCACCCTCTTCATTGTCCTGAAGTACCCAGAATGTCCACCTAAGGATGAATCATGATATTCCTTCAATATTTTCAAAATCCTGGGTGAACCCTTTGGCAGTACCAACCTTCTTTTGTAGTATAGCAAACCCTTGATGATCTGAAAATCCTTATTCTTGTCTGGATATGCTATTACCTTCTGAATCAGTTCCTGACTTTTAGGGTCCTTATTTAATTCCTCTTCTAATCCATCCCATTCTTGGCAATTAACAATGGATAAGGACTGCAAGATAGGGTTCCTGGACAGGGCATCTGCAGCTTTATTCTCTACACCCGGCTTATACTTAATAGTGAAGTTAAAACCCAGTAATTTGGATGTCCATTTCTGCTGCTCCTCTTCCATGAGCCTTTGTTGTGTAAGGAACTTAAGACTTTTCTGATCAGTATGGACTTCAAAATGCTGGCCAAGTAGGTAAGGTCTCCATTTCTGAATGGCTAAGACAATTGCAAGAAGCTCCCTTTCATAAACTGACCTCTTCTGATTCCTTGGTGATAGCTGCTTGCTCATATATGCTACTGGTCTCCCTTGTTGCATCAAAACTGCCCCCAGGCCTGTTCCTGATGCATCAGTTTCTATCACAAACATCTTGTTGAAATCTGGTGTAGCTAACACTGGTAGTGTGGTCATGATTTTCTTTAATTCCTCAAATGCTTGACCTGCTTCCAGATTCCAAGAAAAACTGTCTTTCTTTAAAAGTTGTGTAAGAGGAAAAGCAATCTTGCTGTAACCTTTTACAAACTTTCTGTAATATCCAGTCAACCCAAGGAACCCTCTCAACCCTTTTAAATATTTTGGTTCTGGCCACAGCTTCAATCTTTGTGGGATCAGCTGATACTCCTTGCCCAGATATTATGTGACCCAAATAAACCAACTCAGATTTTCCAAAGGAACATTTCTTTAAGTTTATCACCAACTGATTCTCCTTTAAGGCTGTTAATACACTTCTCAGATGCTCTTGGTGTTCTTCCATTGATTTGCTGTAAATCAGAATGTCATCAAAAAAGACTAGTGCAAACTTCCTTAAGAAGGGCCTCAGTACCTGATTCATCAAGGCCTGAAATGTTGAGGGAGCATTTGTCAGCCCAAAAGGCATAACCAGATACTCATAATGCCCCTCATGAGTTCTGAAAGCTGTTTTATGCCTATCATCTTCCTTCATTCTGATCTGATGATACCCAGATTTCAGATCTAATTTAGAGAAAATTCTGGCCTCACCCAATTCATCCAGTAATTCCTCTATTATAGGTATAGGGAATTTGTCAGGAACTGTGATTTTGTTTAAGGCCCCGTAATCTCCGCAAAATCTCCACCTCCCATCTTTTTTCTAGCTAACAATATAGGGCTGCTATAGGGGCTACTGCTGTTCTGTATTATCTCATCTTCAAGCATTTCCTTGATAATCCTTTCTATTTCAGTTTTATGATGTTGAGGATACCTTTAGGGCCTTATATTTGGAATGCTGGCTCCATCTTTGATGTTAATAGCATGATCATATGCTCTCCAGGGAGTTAAACCCTTCAGTGGTTGACAAACTTCAGGAAATTCTGCCAGTATCTTATCCCACAGTTCTTCCCTCTTCTGATCTCCTTTCAATTCAACTGTCTCCCCTTCACAGTACATCAAATATCCATCCCCTGCATCCTTTAGTATCTGAGTAAAGGTTTTCAGAGTAACCTCAAGGGAGTTTAAGTTAGGATCTTCTTGAATCACTTGATCATCCCCATTTCTCTTCCATTTAATACTCTGCTTCTGGAAATTGATCTCCACATCTCCCAAGCTAGTTAGCCACTCCATGCCCAAAACTAAATCAGTTTCTCCCAAATTCAGAAGGTAGAAATCTTGCTGAATCCCTGTGTTTTGTAAATGCAGCTTCAGATCTTCACATCTACCATTGTTGGTTATGCACTCTCCATTGCCAATGTGAACTTTATACCCAGATATGGTGTTGTAAGGAATTTTTAGTTTATCCACCAGTCTTTGTGAGATGAAATTATGTGTTGCACCACTATCAATTAAGACCTCAACTGATTCATTTCCCTGACCCAGTTCCAGATAACCTTTCACCTTAAAAGCCCTCATAGATGGTATACCTTCCTTACTCATGAGTGAAAGCTGCATGGACTTAGATTCCATGCCAATTTCCTCTTCTTCTGGGATCTCCATCTATGGTTCTTCTGATTCACCCTCCCCATCAGAATCTTCCACCAAAATGAGCTTATAGTTTCTCACGACACTTGAAACAAAGGCCTTTCGTGCTCCTTTCCTGATACTCTTCCTGAGATGATAACTGTGGACCCACCCTTCTGATTCCAGATGGATGAATCTCTGTAACTCTGCTCCCCATAGAGTTGAACCAAGGCTGAGTGGTTTTATGATCTGCCATATTCTTCCCATCAGCCTGAGATCCAATATTTCCAGATTTGGACTTGTACCCCTCAGTCCAAGCTTGTGGTTTAACAGTTGCAGTTCCCTTCTCTTTCCAAAGAAATTTGTCTTCCTCCCTTCTCTTCAAATATATAGCTTCATTCCTACTCTCAATCAAGAGGGCTCTGTCCATAGTTTCATTCAATGATGTGGTATTATGTAATTTAAGTTCAGCTTTTATCTCCTCCTTCAGGCCATTAATGAAAATTCCTCTAAGGATCTCCATATCCACATTGATTTGAGGAGCTATCACCATTTCAAATTCATCTCTAAACTCCCTAACAGTTCCAGTTTGCTTCAAGCTAAGCATGGTTCCATATGGATTTTGAATTAGGTCCGCCTGCAATCTACGTATGACAGAGGCTTTTAGATTCTCCCAATTTTTCCTTTCCGTTTGGTGTTCCCACCAGATGAACCAGTTTACAGCCCTACCCTCCATAGCGACTAAGGCAGCTTCTACCTGTTCATCTTCATTAATTTGATTCAAACGAAAATACCGTTCCATCTTTACAATCCAGTTATACGCCCCTTCCCCATTAAAAACAGGTAAATCAATTTTTCTTCCTGTATATACTGGAAATCTATGAACATCCTCAGTCCTTCTGTGATTTTGGATGTAAGAGTGGTTTGGATTACCTCCGGAAGTCGCCGGACTGTTAGATCGCCGAGTGTGAGGTCGGATTTGCAATCGCGATCTCTCTCTGGATCGCAGTTGTTCCATCAACGCGGCTATGGATGCCGGCCGCCATGTTTTCCGCCAAATTCTCCAATGCAACACGATGATCATCTACCGATGATCGCAATCCCTGTTGTACTTCTGACATAATCCCTTGCATCTCTGCTATATTTCGTTCCACATTCTCCATGCGCAACTCCATTCTCGCTCGTGTCCTTACCATCCACCACCGAACGAATTAGTTGCTGAGGTCGCCAATCACTTCTGGTCACCAGGAACTAGTGCTCTGATACCAATGATAGATCAATGATATCGTAAACATAAAACTGTAACAGATCTATGGAGAATTGTAGTAGAAGTAATCGAAGAGTGTTTATTGAACGGAAGGGAAATACAGGTCGTATACAAGTTTGGGACTGTTCGAGAAGCCCACTCTCCAAGCCAAACGCCAACTGAATAACAATCTGCCTTATTTAGCTACTCCCGCTTCTATTTATAGCTAATACTTCCACAGGGATAGAATACTAATTAGTTAACTCATTACTTAACTAACTCACTATCCCTTTGTATTCCTCCTTTGATAGACTTTATTGAAGCATTTAATAGGCTGATCCCTCCTGTCTCTATCACAATTTGAATATAATAATGGTCACCAAAGTTACTATTATAGTAATATATCTCCGTCATTAATTCCTATTGAATATGTGCAGGCATCCAATGATCAGACCAACATTGATGTTTTCCTTCCCCTTTTCATGAGTTTGACACTGTCATGTTACATCACACTCATTGGCATCATCATCATGACTTGCCAATATACTTGGCCAACTGTAGTGCTTTTGATTCCGCTTGGTTGGCTTAACTTCTGGTGCCGGGTATGAACATTTTCTTCATAAATGTCTTGTTGTTTAACCTTCTTTAATTTTTTTCAATGTCAAGTTATGTTATCTCTAGAAGTAGATTATTAGCCTGTCACCTGCCTAATATAAAGTCCTAACATAAACTCATGTGTCCCACTTTTATGTATCAGGGATACTTTCTTGCAACTGCACGGGAATTGACGAGGCTAGACTCTATCACGAAGGCACCTGTTATCCATCATTTCTCAGAAAGCATTGCTGGTGTTATGACAATACGTTGCTTTAGGAAACAGGAAGGGTTCAGCCTAGAAAATGTCAACCGGGTCAATGCAAACTTGCGAATGGACTTCCATAATAATGGGTCTAATGAATGGTTAGGGTGCCGTTTAGAACTTATTGGAAGTTTCTTACTATGTTCCTCTGCAGTGTTCATGATTGTGTTGCCTAGCAGCATCATCAAGCCAGGTATATATTATATATTGAATTTACTGTTGTAAGCTATTACACATAAACATGAAATAAAATATAACACTCTTCCTATCCGACTGGTTAGAAGAAAAAAACAAGACAAATAAAATATAAAACAGCTCCAAAACATGAAAACATCCTTGTATTGGGTTACTCTTCCAATTCCCATTATGTGACATGTAAGGATTGAACCCACGAGTGTTGATTAAATATCACGAGTCATATTTGATTTCCCCCTTATTTCTTATATTTTCTATGTGTTCTCGGTTGTACAGAAAATGTTGGCTTGTCTCTGTCATATGGATTGTCCCTCAATACCTTGCTGTTCTGGACAATATATTTTAGTTGCTTTGTGGAAAATAAAATGGTTTCTGTTGAGAGGATTAAACAGTTTACAAACATACCATCAGAAGCACAATGGAGAAAGGACACTGTTCCACCGCCAAACTGGCCAAACAAAGGAAATGTTGAACTTGAAGACTTACACGTTAGTTTTGTAATTTATTTTCTGACCGAATAATATCATGGTTGTCTCGATTCCCTAATTAGAGCTAAGATGAGAGTGTCTGTAGCATCTGAAACCAAGGGATCCAATATCAAAATTGAATAGTGGTAGGAAAAAGAATATCATTTTGGGTGGAAAGAAAATGTGACAAAAAACAAAAACTTGCTTAGAGTATCATTTTTAAGCAAACTTGAATTGCCTTCTATTATTTTCTAATTCATGTTTGGTTTCCAAGGGAAATAAAAGGAGTTCTTGGAGACTCTTTGTTTGGAGCAGCCAAACAACATTCCACTTTCATAGAAAGTTCTTGCATGTTTCTTGAAAATCATGGAATTCAATTCTAAGCAGTGGAAGGCAAGATTTGGGGCCCTTTTAGAACTTGAAAAGTGGTACGATAAAGATATAGGAAGGCAATGGAGATGGAATTTGGGTGAAAAGAAAATGTTACAAAAAACAAAAACTTGCTGCAAACTCAGAATATCATTTTTAAGTATTTCTTCAAACTCATTTTATTTAAATATTTCAATCATATGAAGACTAAGAAATCTAAGTATATGTAAAAAGTAATTAACATTGATTTTCATCATATTTTCAATATAAAGACTATGACTAAGAAATCAAAATGTATGTAAAATAATATGTAGAAATTAACTTTGATTACCGATCATATTTTTATGGTAAAATGGAACATAAGAATCATTTTCCTTGGTACTTTATCCTTTCCCAGCCATTTTTTGAGTTCCAAACATAGTCTTACATCCAAGAAAGTTTTTCCAGGAAGTGCTTTCCTAGTTAACAACCAAAATGAACGCCCTTTACACGTCATATGCAAACATGGACAAACACTTTGCCATTTGTGTGGAACATTGATATTCTTGTTACTTGTATCCATCCAATCAACAGGTCAGATACCGCCCAAACACACCTTTAGTCATTAAAGGCATAACTCTAAGCATAGAAGGGGGGAAGAAGATTGGTGTAGTTGGTCGAACAGGCGGTGGAAAATCCACCCTTATCCAAGTGTTCTTCAGGTTGGTGGAGCCCGCAGCAGGACGGATAATCATCGATAACATTGACATTTCCATCCTTGGCCTTCATGATCTTAGGTCCCGCTTTGGAATCATCCCACAAGAACCTGTTCTTTTTGAAGGAACCGTGAGAAGCAACATAGACCCTATTGGGGAGTACTCGGATGAAGAAATATGGAAGGTAATTAATGTGAAGGACCCTTTGTGAATCTTTATATATAACTATATAAGGATTCCACTTATCCATACAACACTTATAATGCAGAGCCTAGAACGTTGCCAGCTTAAAGATGTTGTAGCTTCTAAACCTGAGAAACTTGGCTCTCCTGGTACCATTATTTCCTAGAATCTCATTTTCTCTCTTTACTGAAATGTATGTTTGGATCACAGGAAATGCTAGGGAAAGGGGGGAAATTTTACATAGGAAAATGCAAAGTAAAAAGAAAAATGATTTCTTTTATGTTTACATTATTCTTTAAGTCTTTATTTTATCAAAAAATTAAAAAAATAAACATAAAGAAACATCTACAATAATCGATGATTATTAGACCCTTTTATTCTCCCCACTTTCATAGCAATTCTCCTCTATGTTTTCTTTCCTTTTCTTTACTTGGTGTTTTTTGGAAAAAGTGGGCCTTTAATAATTTATCATTATGTGAGTAAACTTGATCATGAACTTTCCATGCAAAAATTTAGTGCCGGTTTAGCGGAAACAGCTAAAAGGACTTGGATTTTTTGAACAAGATAAAACTTTTCGTAACAATTTCAGTCAAATGAGTCAAAAGCTACTTAATCTATTTCTTGTGTTTGGTTTGGTTGGTAACATGGAACTGGCTACCAAACAGATCCATAATAATCTACCAATATTTCACTCTACTTTTTTCTGTTGCATCATATATAGTTGCTGATAATGGAGATAACTGGAGCGTTGGGCAGAGGCAGCTTCTTTGCTTAAGGAGAGTAATGCTAAAAAGAAGCAAACTTCTGTTTATGGATGAGGCAACCGCATCCGTTGATTCACAAACGGATGGTGTGATTCAGAAGATCATCCGTGAAGACTTCGCTTCTTGTACAATAATCAGCATTGCTCATAGAATACCCACTGTCATGGACTGTGATCGTGTTCTTGTAATAGATGCAGGTCAGTGCTTCGATTAATGTCTTACTTGAAGTTTTTCAGCAAACACTACTAAGTGGTCCACTAAATTGAGCCTAACTCAGACTAAATTGAGCCTAACTCAGCCTAAAAGAATTAAATTAGGCATAAATCAGCTTATTAATATGAGGTTTATTTTATCTCTATATATCATACACAATTTGCGGGACATTTAATTTCAATCCTCACTCATAATATATAAAAAGGACAAGATGTTAGACCCCTTCTATCATGGTTATCTTCAAGTAGGCATGTAAAAAAAACCGGCCTGCAAGGACCTGCCCTCTCCCAGACATTTGGGGCGGGTCCAGCCCGCCTCGTCTTACAAATGGGGTGGATCCGCCCCAGTCGCCCCACACAATATAGAGGTATAACTTTTTTCTAAATGGAAATGCATACTAGTTGATTAGGTTACGACAGGGCATGGCAAAACTGCCCCACATGGGGCATGTCATTGGCCAACAAGTATTGACCCATTAAGGTCAAGGGGTGGTGCGGGTCCACCTAGTAAAGTCATGGGGCTGGTTTGGGTCTTGCATTACGTGTCGCGACCCATTGCCATGCCTATCTTACAAGGAAGAAATACAAGTTGAATTGATCTCCTAATCTATTTCACTCTGAAACCAAATTTGACCATACACAAACAAAGTAAACTTGATCGTGACCAAACCAATAAATTTCTCTGCATGAACCAAATTTGACCAGACCAAACAAACATACTAGTAAATGTCTTGTTAGCAAAATGGTTCATTTTCTTGGATTTTAATGGAACAGGTAAAGCTAAGGAGTTCGACCGGCCATCTCGCTTGTTGGAAAGGCCTTCACTCTTTGGGGCTTTGGTTCAGGAATACGCTAGCCGGTCGTCTCAACTCTAGGCCTCTAGCTCTAGTTTTTCTGTTCGGTCAACAAGATAATTTTCTCCATTGCAAATGCGCGGAGTATCACATATTTTTGACCTGGTGGAAAATGTTCAAATCTTACGGAATAATAATGTTGAAGAAGCTCTTTTTTGTCAGGCTGAAAATTGAGCTCAGAAGTACTGCCTAGTTTCTTAGTGGAATCCTTCACTGCAAATCCGCAATGATGTTAATTGATACAGAGTACGTAGTATTAAATTATTAATTTATAAGCTTGTTATTTGTAGAAAAATGTTACATTATTATTTTTGATTAAATTGATGTACATATGGAGTCGGATAGACTGGGATAGATGCAGTTAGTTGTAGATAAGCTTTGTAGTTATCAAGATCCTATTTTTTAGGATCTGTACTAGCTAGTTGTTATTTGTACAAAGTGTATTTGTACACTGGCCGTTTGGCTTATTCAATCAAGGAAGTTTTATTCCTAAAACTTACATGGTATCAGAGTAGGCCATTTAAACACCACAATGGTGGAAACCGAGCACTCTGACTCTTCTCCCCACTCACAAACCCATAACCCTAACACCCAAATTAGCTTCATGACAAACTACCAGACCCCAGTTCATTCATCTATGCTCATTACTGGACATAGATTGAATGACACAAATTATCTTGAATGGTCACAGTCTGTCAAGCTGGCAATTGATGGAAGGGGCAAACTAGGGTACATAACTGGTGAAATAAAGGAGAAACAAACTGGTGATGATGGCTACAGTATCTGGAGGTCAGAAAATTCTTTGGTGACAACATGGCTTCTCAGTTTGATCAATGGATGCATCAATTGCCAAACCTCACATGTTCATGAAAACTGCAAAGGAGGTATTGGATTCAATTAAGGAAACTTACTCAGGTCTTAAGAACTCTTCTCAGATTTTTGAATTAAAAACCAAGTTGTGGCAGTCCAAACAAGGAAATAGATGTCATCTCTTACTATAATGAGATGGTATCCCTATGGCAAGAGTTGGATCAATGCTATGATGATGAGAAGTGAGAGAGTGCCAAGGATCTATCAAGATACAAAAAAAGGGAGGAAAATGATAGGGTCTATATGTTCCTAGCAGGAATTAATAGAGACCTAGATGAAGTTAAGGGAAGAATACTTGGAAAAAAACCTCTACCCTCCATCAGGGAGGTATTGTCTGAAATCAGGCTGGAAGACAGTAGGAAGAAAGTTATGTACAACACTCCAGTACATAATGAGGAATCTGTGGACTCTTCAGCAATGGTGGCTAGGAGTGATGACAAGAAAAAACCCTTGTGTGATCACTGCAAGAAATTATGGCACAATAGGGAGACTCTTGTTGGAAAAGTCATGGCAAACCACCAGGAGCAGGAAAGAAAAAAAGTGAGAAGGCCCTACAAACAACTGTGACTGAGACTCGACAAGAACCACAAGTCAAGTTCAATTAGCCTTCATTCACTCAGTAGCAGATAGAGCAACATCTTACCCTCCTACATTCCCAGAAAACCCAAAATTCCCAGAAAGAATCCAATCCAGAATCTTCCTTTTGTTCGTATGCCCAAAATGGTACCTATTCATCATTTTTTTGTTCTGGGAAATCTAAAAATTCGTGGGTTATTGACTCAGGGGCTACTGACCACATGACCTCTAGTTCAAATCTTTTTTCTTCATATAAACCTAGTGCAGGAGATAAAAAGGTTAAGGTTGCAGATGGTTCTTTATCAGCCATTGCAGGGATGGGAAATATTAGTATTTCCTCATCTCTGAATCTATCCAAAGTCCTTCATGTCCTTAATCTATCCTGCAATCTTGCTTCAGTTAATCAAATAACTAAAGATCTACATTGTTGTGTTATTTTTTTAATCCTTATTGCATTTTTCAGGACCTGGCATCGGGGAAGATGATTGGCAGTGTTAAGGAGGAGGATGGACTCTATATCTTTGATGGAGAAACTCAATCAAATAAAAGTGGTCCAAGAAATGCTTGTTTGCAAACTGTTTCTTTTTCAAATAATAAAGATTTGTATTTACTTCATTATAGACTAGGACACCCTAGCTTCTATTATTTAAAAAAGATGTTTCCTCAATTATTTCTGAATAAAGATGCTTCTTTGTTTAATTGTGATATGAGAGCACTTGCAAAACATCACAGAAACACTTATCTACCTCAAAGTTATAAACCTACTAGTCCTTTTACCTTGGTACATAGTGACATTTGGGGTCCATCTAAAATACCAACTTTAAAGGCAAAGAGATGGTTTGTAACTATTATTGATGATCATACACGAGTCACATGGGTATTTTTAATCAAAGAAAAATCTGAAGTTGAGAAAATATTTAGGGAATTTTATGTTATGGTCCAAACTCAATTCAATACCAAAATTAAAATGGTAAGAAGTGATAATGGCCGTGAATATTTTTCTCAAACTTTAAACAATTTTTTTACTCAAAAAGGCATTATCCATCAAAGCTCTTGTGTCAATACACCAGCTCAAAATGGAATTGCAGAAAGGAAAAATAGGCATTTGCTTGAAGTCACTCGTGCAATCTTGTTTTCAACAAACATACCAAAATATTTGTGGGGAGAGGCTGTGTTACATGCTATGTATTTAATTAATCGCATGCCATCCAAAACTTTAGGATTTAAAAGTCCTATCATTTCACTACAACACTTCTTTCCTACAAATAGATTGGTAAACACCCTTCCTTTAAAATTTTTTGGTTGCACAGTGTTTATACAAAATCCTAGAGGAAAAAAATGTGTTTTTCTAGGTGTTTCTGCCACTAAAAAAGGGTATAAATGTTTTGATCCTACAATCAAAACAATGGTTGTTACAATGGATACCTTCTTTTCGGAAGAACAACCTTTTTTTGATTCTCATCTTCAAGAGAAGAAATTAAGTAAAGATGTTCCAATAGTGCCACATATTCATGAAAACATTATTTTTCTTGATATTAATCTGGATGATCATACGTTTAGAAATAACAGTACATCTGAAAATGATCAAGAAATGAAAAATAATGAAGTAAATACAACTGAACCAATTGAAAAGGATCAACAGACAAGTCAGTTCTTTGACAAAGTTTATGAGAGAATGGTTAGAAATCAAAGAATAGAGGAAGTCCAATAACCTACAACTGTCCATGATTCTGACTCAATACCAGGAAGTGAAAAAGGTAATACTCCTAGCAACCTTGACCTTCCAATTGCTCTTAGAAAAGAGAGAAGAACATGTGTTAAATACCCCTTCTCAAACTATGTTTCTTATTCTAAATTAACCCCAGCTTTTGCAGCCTTTACTTCCAATATTTATTCTATTTCTATTCCCTCAACCATACAAGATGTTCTATCTAAACCTGAGTGGAAGAAAGCTGTTTTGGAGGAGATGGAGGCTCTTGAAAAGAATCAGACATGGAAGCTTGTAGTGTTACCTAAAAACAAACCTACAGTTGGTTGCAGGTGGATTTTCACTCTCAAGTTTAAGGCAGATGGAAGTTTGGAGAGGTGTAAGTCAAGACTAGTTTCCAAGGGTTACACACAGACCTATCGAATTGACTACACAGAAACCTTTGCACCAGTTGCAAAGTTAAACACTGTAAGAATTCTTTTATCTCTTGCTGTCAATTTAGATTGACCATTACAACAACTGGATGTGAAGAATGCTTTTTTAAATGGGAAACTTGAAGAAGTGTACATGGAACCTCCTCCTGGGTTTAAAAATAAGTTTGGGTCAAAAGTTTGCAGATTAGAGAAGGCTTTGTATGGACTTAAACAGTCTCCAAGAGCCTGGTTTGACAGGTTCATAAAGAAGCAAGGATTTAATCAAGCTCAAGCTGACCATACTTTATTCATGGAGTTTTCAGGTAAGGGGGAGATTGCAATCTTAATTGTCTATGTAGATGATATTATCCTCACAGGAAATTATCACACATAGACTAAAAAAAGGTTGAAAGACAAACTTGCTCATGATTTTGAGATCAAAGACCTAGGAAATTTAAAAAAATTCTAGGAATGGAGATAGCTAGATGAAAGAAGGGTATTGTTGTCTCACAAAGAAAATATATCCTAGATCTTCTACAGGAAACTGAAATGAGTGCCTGCAAACCAGCAGACACTCCAATTGACCAAGTCAGAAATTGGGAGATATCAAGAAGGGAATTCCAGTTGATATATACCAATATCAAAGATTGGTGAGAAAATTAATATATCTGGCACACACAAGGCCAAATATTGCATTTGCAGTAAGTATGGTGAGTCAGTTTATGGATCATCCTCTCCAAGAACATCTGGATGCTACTTACAAGATTCTGAGATACCTGAAGAGCTGTCCAGGGAAGGGATTGTTTTTCAAAAAGGGAGACAGTAGGACAATTGAAGCTTTCACTGATGCAGATTATGCTGGCTCAATATCTGATAGGAGATCTACTTCTGGATACTGTACCTGTATATGGGGAAATCTAGTAACATGGAGAAGTAAGAAACAAAATGTGGTTGCTAGAAATAGTGCAGAATCAGAATTTAGAGCTATGACTAATGGAATATGTGAATTACTCTGAATCAAAAGAGTAATCACAGAACTGAAGATGAAGATTGAGCTACCTATGAAGTTGTATTGTGATAATAAAGCTGCTATAAGCATTGCTCATAACCCTGTGCTACATGATAAAACTAAGCATATTGAAGTGAGCATACATTTCATTAAGGAGAAGATTGAAGCTGGAATCATTTGCACATCATTTGTATCCACTAAAGATCAAACAATTGATATCTTCACCAAAGGGTTATTTAGACCTATATTTGAGCAAGTTGGGAATGTATGATATATATTCACCAACTTGAGGGGGAGTGTAGAAAAATGTTACATTATTTTTTCTGATTAAATTGATGTACATATGCAGTCGGATAGACTAGGATAGATGCAGTTAGTTGTAGATAAGCTTTGTAGTTATCAAGATCCTATTTTTTAGGATCTGTACTAGCTAGTTGTTATCTGTACAAAGTGTATTTATACCCTGGCCGTTTGGCTTATTCAATCAAGGAAGTTTTATTCCTAAAACTTACATTATTTACAACAACAAAAACAGAACTCGGTCTTGCGCTTAGAAAATGAAAGGGACACACTTTATCCTACAAGATAGGACTCCTCCTATCTCTGTTCCTCCCAAGGCAGTCCATACCAATGAATTCGTCTACACAACTACACTTTCAAAATGTCTCATCAATATTTTTAACTCCATCTTTTAGTTATTTATTGCGTTGATCTAATATCTACAAATCACATTTTTATAAATTCTTGGTACAACATTTTCTGAATTAGCTAAATAGAATGTTCAGGATTACGTGCACTAAAACAATTGGTGGTGGCAATGACTTATATCTACCTCTCCCAATTTCCACGAGCAATGTGTCAAATGTAATAGTAGTAGATTGAACTAGGCATTTTAACGAGGTATGTTCAAATGCATAGAATTCAAGTTGGCTGAAGAAGTGTAACAACACCATACATTATTCGGGTGTGAATCAGAAGATCATCCGTGAAGACTTCGCTTCCTATACAATAATCAACATTGCTCATAGAATACCCAATGTCATGGACTGTGATCGTGTTCTTGTAATAGATGCAGGTCAGTTTTTCAATTAATGTCTCGATTGGAGTTTTTCGGCTAACACCACTAAGTAGTCCACTAAATTGAGCCTAACTCAGGCACTCAGCCCATAAGAATTAATTTGGTCATAAATCACCCCAAGGAGATGAGGTTTATTTTATCTTTATAGACTACTATTGGATACAATTTGGTAAGCATCTAATGTGGGACGTTTGATATCAACCCTCATTCATTGAATTTAAAAAACGACAAGGGAGGTATTACACCCATACTTCTATGGTGGTGATGTTAAAGGAAGAAATACAAGTTGACTCGATCTCCTAATTTATTGAGTCTCAAACCAGATTTTACCATAGATAAAGAAAATAAATCAGATAGGTTCAGACCAAACCAATAAAATGTTTGCATGAGACATCCTTATTTATGAGGCTCACCCGATCAATTTAATCATATAAACTTTAAAAAAACTAGCCGACATCGCTCAACCTTAGACCAAACAAACATACTAGTATTTGTCTTGTTAGCCAAGTGGTTCATTTTCTTGGATTTTAATGGAATAGGTAAAGCTAAGGAGTTCGACCGGCCATCTCGCTTGTTGGGGAGGCCTTCACATTTCGGGGCGTTGGTTCACGAATACGCTAACTGATCGACTCAACTCTAGCTATAGTAGTCTCTTTGTTCAGCCATGAAGAAAATTTTCTCCACTACAAATGTGCGGAGTATCACATATTTTTTACCTGATGGAAAATGTTCAAATCTTACGGAATAGATACCGAATAATAGCGCCAGAGAAGCTCTTTCTTTGTCAGGCTATAAATTGTGCTTAGAAGTAACACCTAGTTTCTTAGTTGTATCCTTCACTGCAAATGTACAACATTGCTAATTAATAAGCTTGCTATTTACAACCACCCCAAAAAGAAGATAGGACTACTATCTCAGTTCCTCCCTCGGCTATCCATACCAATGAAGTTCATCCGATCCATACGGACCCCATTTTCAAATGGTCTCATCAACATTTTTCACTCCATCGTTTAATTACTTATTGCATTGATAAGATCACATTTTAGAGTGTTTGTGCATTTTTGGACCAAACTAATAGATTGTGCAGACAATGCAGTAAAAGACGTAGTAGTCGTCGAACTAGAACAATTTTAATGATATATGTCCAACTATATAATTCAAGTACGCTAAATTTTAACAATTTTAATGAAGGATGTCTATCTGATCAGACCAGAAAATTTAAGTTCAATTAAAAACATCCTTAGGCTCCTAACCAAACACCCAGGTTTTTCGGGTTACATAACTTACATTCACCATCTCAATGATCAAATCATTGACACAAATAGTGCATACAGGTAAATGTAGTTATTTAGAACTTTTTGAATGATATGATGCACAATTAGTTTTTGGAACCGAGATATTCTCCTCCTCAATTCAATTCATTTTTTTATATACGAAAAAAATAAAGCATAACCTTTCTAATTTGTATATACACTCATACATCCGTTCTTTTTTAGTTGACACACTCCCATTTTCACGTTTATCAATACACGATTTTGATCATTAATATACTCAATTCGCAATTAGTAAAAAAACAAAAAGCAAAAACAAATCAGATTTTGAAAGTCTTAGATGAGACTCATTTAATGGTATTCTTTAAAAAATAAATCTAAAAAAAATTAATAAATATAACTTTGTCAAATAGAGCATGTGAATAGTGCAAATTGACATGATACAATTATTTAAGAATAAATGTAGCACATACAAATACGTATGATTTGAGAATGACATCTCGTACAACGCACGGGTGAGAATCCTCCTAGTGTATTTTAAGTTTGAAACAAAAGCTAGGCTAACCGTTCGGTAATAAAAGGGTTGTTTGATTGCTTGTTAAACGGACCGTGATATTTAGGGGTGGACCCGGGCTGGGCCTAGGCCCGGGCGGGCTTTTTTTTCAGAATGTTGGGCCCGGAACCGGCCCGGGTTGATACCGGGTCCGGGCCAAACCGGGTCGGGCCAGGCCCAGTTCTATGTAATTTTTTTTGGCTTTCTAATTAACCCCGACCCCCCTCCCTCACCTCACCCCCAAAACCCCCCCAAAACACCCAGCCCTCCCAAGGAAAAGAAAAAAAATTGAAAAAACAAAAAAAATGAACCGGCCCGACCCGAACCGCCTGGGCCGGTTCATGAAAATCATGGCCCGGAACCGGCCTGCCAGAATCGCCCAAACCGTGCTAAAGCCCGGAACCGGCCATTTGGGACCGGTCCGGTCCGGACCCGCACAGTAGCGAGCCGGTCCGGTTCCGGGCCAGTTCGGCCCGGTTGGGTCCATGCCTATTGATATTACTAAACAATTCTCTTTAAAATAGAGCACGTAAAATGATAGGACTAGACAAGATCAATGAGGAATAGGAAAATAGGGTTGCCGCTTCATCAATTTATTTACATTCTCCTTACTTCTTTTATTGTATCCTTATATACTCTTTAATAGAGGAATGATCCTATCCAGGTTGGAGGTATACGATCCTCCGTCCGGCCGTCGCTGTTTTTGGTGGTTTTCAGTGAAATTTTTTGATAAAATTTTGTGAGCATGTTCCTCATCAAGTTTAGATTATCCACAAAACATTGTAGCTAAAAAATCGATCGGGAAGGCAGTCAAATAAACTCTTGAAGATTACTGCGCCAAAATATACATATAAAACGTAATTATTTTCCAAAATTCATTTGCCTATCTTCCTGATTGAATATTTTTTAGCCGAAATTGTTTTGTACAAAAAGTAGACTAGATGATGAACATGCTTAAAAAAATTCATCAAAAAATTCCATCGAGAACTGCCTCAAACGGGTCCTATCTCTCCGACTGGACATGATCTTTTTCCCTCTTTAATATTATTTGTTATTATTATAAGTCCTTTTGTCCCTATGGCCCGGGTCTCTTTCAAAGAAATATTATACTCGGGTATTTTTATCAACAATCTAATACGAAGTATTTCATATTCAGGCTACTCTCCTCATAGCAGTTTTCATTGTTTAAGTGGCATTATTTACAAAATGAGAATTGAGGCTTCATTTTATAATAGTACGGAATACATGTTTCATGCAAATAAAGTGTAAACGATCAGATAGTATAAAGTAATCAACTAAATAAAAAACCAAAGCGCAAAATAATGCGCATCCTGTCGTTGTAGTATAGTGGTGAGTATTCCCGCCTGTCACCCGGGTGACCCGGGTTCGATCCCCGACAACGGCGCTCTCTTTTGTGGTTTCAGCCTTTTACAATAAAAAGTAACAAATTGCAGGAAGAATTTACATGGAAAAAGCTCACCCACTCAATTCCCCGATGGTGGTTCGATCTCTCAATGTGCATGATGATCCTTTTCGACCTTGTGAAGATGATGAAGAAATCCTTGGTCCCGAAATACCATATTTGAGTGCTATTGGAGCGTTAATGTATTTGGCTAATAATACACGACCAGATATTGCTTTTTCTGTAAATTTATTAGCCAGGTACAGTTCTTCTCCGACAAGAAGACATTGGAATGGCGTCAAACATATATTCCGCTATCTCAATGGTACAATCGATCTTGGATTGTATTTCAAGAATGGTGCAAATGCCACTTTAATTGACTATGCCGATGCAGGATACTTGTCTGACCCACAAAAGGCAAAATCACAAACAGGATATGTATTCACCTATGGTGATACCGCTATCTCATGGAGATCAATGAAGCAAATTATGCAGAATTAATTGCTCTTTATGAAGCAGGTCGAGAATGTGTCTAGTTGAGATCAATGATCCAGCACATACAAAATGAATGCTGTATAAAATCTTTTACTTGTAATCCTACTGTGATTTATGAAGATAACACAGCATGTATAGCTCAGATCAAAGGAGGTTACATCAAAGGGGATAGAACAAAGCATATAGCACCAAAACTCTTCTCCACACATTATCTTGAGAAAGAAGGAACAGCTGATGTCAAACAAATCAAGTCCTGCGACAACCCTGCTGATTTATTCACAAAGTCATTAGCACCGAAGAAATTTGAAGAACTGGTCCACAAAATTGGAATGTGTCGTCTTCGAGATATATGTTAAATTGAGGGGGGGGGGGGGGGGGGGGGTAATATAATGCATTGCACTCTTTTTCCCTTCGCCAGGATTTTATCCCACTGGGTTTTTCCTGACAAAGGTTTTTAACGAGACAGTACATTATAATACTATGATACTAATACCCTAGAATAATTAGAAGATGACCATTCAAGGGGAGTGTTGAAATATATTGAATTAGTCATCTTCCAACTATTCCTGATTAGGAATTATTATCACCATTGTATAAATAATTAGGAAATCATAATTATGATTCTAGATGATAATTGTGTGGTTCACAATTATTCTCTAATCCTAATAAGCTTAGCTTTTCTCCTATAAATAGGAGTCTTCTCCATTGTAATCAACACACCTTCATTACACCATTATCACACTCTCTAATACACCTCTATCACTAAGTGTTCTACTATACTTTCTCTCCCTTATCTTCTGCTCATTTCCTTTCATATTATAACAATACCAAGTATTTCATATTCACGCTACTCCCCTCACACCAGTTTTCATTGTTTAAAGTAGCATTATTTACAAAATTACAATTGGGGCTTGATTTTATCATAGTACGCAATACATGTTTTATGCAAATAAAGTACATAGTATTTTATTGTAAACGATCAGATAGTATAAAGTACTACCTCCGTAATCCTAGAATCTTCTCAGTTTGATTCTTTTGAGTCAAACTTTATAAACATTGACCATTAATTGTTCAAAACTCACATTATGTTATGATTAAAAATTTATTTCATATACCTCATTGTAAAACATATTATTTGAATGGTAATTTATTATGAATTTTATACATATAAATATGTAGATATTTAGTATCAAAGTTCAACTTAGAAGGTCGTGAAAAGTCAAAATAGGAAGATCTTTGTGTTACGGAGGTAGTAAATAATTAGATAAAGAAACAAAGCGAAAACTAGGCATCTTGTCGTTGTAGTATAGTGGTAAGTATTCCCGCCTGTCACGCGGGTGACCCGGGTTCGATCCCCGGCAACGGCGCTTTATTTAGTGGTTTCAGCCTTGTACAATAAAAAGTAACAAATTGCGGGAAGAATTTGCACAAGCGGGGATAGCTCAGTTGGGAGAGCGTCAGACTGAAGATCTGAAGGTCGCGTGTTCGATCCACGCTCACCGCATATTTTTAATACTTTTTACAATCTTAATTTGTTTACATTTGAAAACAAAATCGGCAGGTTACACGCGCAACACTCCTCCACCAAGTTTCGGTTATAGTAGCCTTACATAATGGCCTTTCTCCCTTTGAATTCCATCAACTCTTGTGAGTTGTTGGAGTATTTTGAGAATAATGTTTAATAAAAAAATAATTACCAAAATAAGGTTGTTAAAAATATTTTCTAAACTAATGTTTCCCTAAATCCTGGTGAGGAGAACCGGCCGCTTACGTAAAACGTAAAGTTATGTATGTTACAAGCAAAGCAAGGAGAACATGAGATAGTGGTCCCACAAAAAATAAAATCACATTGGTATTTCAAAGTGATATATCTTTTTTATTTGTAATCTGATTATTACAGAAAATACATTAAAATTTATAACTTTTTATTATATTTCATATATTAATGGAATTGATTTTTTAACTATTATATTTTCGAAATTGGTGTCTTCTGAAAGATAATAAATATTTATAAATTTTGATATATTTTTTGTAACGATCGGAGTGCAAATAAAAAAGATATAACATTTATATAAAAACATATTTTTAAAGTGTTAATTTAATTTTTTTATTTTTATATATTCAGTAATGGTGTCATATGAAAGATAATAAAAAGTTATGAATTTTTATGTATTTTCTGTAATAATCAGAGTACAAATAAAAAAGATATATCACTTTGAAATACAAATGGCGGTTCTCCTTGCTTTGCTTGTAACGTGCGAAACTTTCGGTTTTACGTAAGCTGCCACTTCAAGTGGCGGTTCTCCTGACCAGGATTTAGAAAGGTACCGGAGTTATCACCATCAATTGTTTGGAATTCTATTCAAACTTCACAACTCACCATCAATTGTTTGGATGTAGGGTTGATCAAGAAGACCAATGAACTATTAATTATAAATCTTCAGTAATAAACATTTGTAACTAAAGTTTAAAGATGAATTGTATTATTCCGCAAAGCGGGCAGTCTTGCACTACTAATGTGCAATACAAGAGTTACTCATCAAAATACTATGAGTTCATATTTCAGTACTTTTTTTAAATGAACACAAGTTATTCTATTTATGAAATGCTCATTTGTAAATCGTAATACATCTGCCCCATTTTATGATTAGAAGTGTAGTTACTAGTTATCATGCATATGATTTAATATAATACTTGGATATCACATATATGACTTTTTCTAGCCATGTGGTCAATAGGATACATGTACTCATTTCTATGTTTCACACGAATTCCCTCCGGATTTTTGACGACAAATTTTGGCGTTCAAACTTTAAGTGACAAATTAGATCTTATTGTCATAGTAAATATCAATTAGTGACGAAATATAAGAATAAAAGTGACTACAATAATATTGTTATAACAAATCATTTTACGGTGACGAACTTGAGTTTTGTAACTACTACTCAATAAAATATGACAGTTTTTTGTGTCACACAAATTTTTGTCATAAAATATGTGATTTCTTGTAGTGCGTACTCCTTAGAAACACAATCATTGTCATTGTAGGATGCATATCATATCATTTGTGAAAAAAGAAAATATGATATTTATTGGAACAACTCAGAAAGAAAAATATGACAATGACAATGGGACAGAGGGAGTATCAACTGTTGGAAAAGTGCCCACCGCAAAATGAAATAGAGAAATAACAACTTTCAAATACATTATTTATAAATACCAATGAAAACATAAAAGAGAAAAGGATAGAAAGCAAGAAGGAGCAAAAGTCCCTCTCCTTTCTTCTTTTTTACACCCTGTGCTCGTGTTTGCTCAATACATTTGATGGAGTATATAGACTCGGACCCCCGAGTCTCACGACTATTGGACCTGGACAGCGGCCCACACACACTTATCAGACGTCATTTATATCATTTGTATTATTGTAGAGTTCATATATCATTTATATGTACCAGATTAGCCTTTTATGTAGTTGGGCTTAGCTTGTCGGGCCCATATTAGCGGCCCGACCCATTATTTCTCTATTTATACTCCATTTGGAGCTTGTAAACCCTAGATCACAACTCTAATACACATTACTATTCATTCATCTTCTTCCTCACATTAGCTCAAATCTCTCCATTTTATTATAGTTTGGATACCCCTATAATCCATCAACATTTTTTTCTTTTTTATTTGTGCAATTATATTTTTCACAATCCCACCATATTTGTCTTGGTTATTTTATTAAATAATATGTATTTCAGAGGTTTTACTTTTACAAGGCATGTATTCATATTTGTTGTGATTTGAGGGCGAGTCTTTGAACTAGAAAGAATATAGATTAAGAGTCAATTTGGTTCCACTGAAAAATGCTGATACGGCCGAAATTTAGGAAGTTGTAGCTGAAGTGGTTGAATTGGTTGATTCTACTGTTTTTTGAAAAAAATAATTTCTTAATAAATAAAGAAAGAATTATACGAAAATAGCTAAAATGGCATCTACACAGTAACTTTAGCCAATTAAGTCGGAAAATAACTTCTACTATAATTATTTTGATTATTATACAATGCAATGCGTGAAATCAAAAGTTTCAGTTTTTGTGAAAACGTTGATCGATAAAATTGATAACGCGAAAATAGCTTATCAATTTCTTATGCTCTTATCACTTGATTGAAAATAGCTTAAATTTGTCATTGTTTAAAAAACTGTTTATAGACTATCTAATTCATTCTAATTATGTTATTGATTATTGTA
This sequence comes from Cuscuta europaea, assembly GCA_945859875.1. Classification (NCBI taxonomy): domain Eukaryota; kingdom Viridiplantae; phylum Streptophyta; class Magnoliopsida; order Solanales; family Convolvulaceae; genus Cuscuta; species Cuscuta europaea. The sequence continues at coordinate 43,525,330 of CAMAPE010000010.1, read as the reverse complement.
TTTTGAGAGAGAATGAATGGAATAAAAGGTTAGAATGGCATATTAAAAAATACATAAAAAATCATGACATTTACATCAATGCAAGTATAAATAATTACACTAAAAATGATTGGGGGAAAATGCTTATTACCATTATGTATTTTATCATTTGAAATATAGATTATGATAAGAAAATACATGTGTTATATAAAAAAAAACTCACATACCATTCATAAAAAGTCCAAGTAATAATAATACTCCACAATAATTTAAAAACTGTTTCTATTTCATGTTTTGCATACTTTCCTGCAGCAAGGAAATGAGGGAGAAGATTGGTCTTCAATAACGTTGTTGCAATTCAGACCTAGGCTTACAACCATTTCAATTGGGATTTTATAACGGCTAAATACGTACAATGCCCAGACAACTAAATACAATGAAGCTAAGGGATTGAATGTTTGGGCTTTAATGGAGGTAATGGATGAACAGGAGACCAAAAATATATGGTATAATGATGAGAGCATAATGTACAAGAGCATGTTGCTTTGAGTTACGCCAACACATTTAATATACCAAAAATACCCTAACCGCTGCGAGTCTTCTTCCTTCGTAGTTTGCCTCTATTCACTATTAAAAACCCTATTTGCAATAATTATTTTGAGTCATTTGCCGTGATAACTAGGACCATGACAATAAGGGATACTTGCTACGGTTCTAGTCTAGATAGCTTAATGATTAAGTCAATTTTTTGACCGAATAATTAAGTCATGTTTATAATTAACTAGTAAGGAAAGATGACTTAATGATTGAATGATTAAGTCGTATTTACCATTAAATCCATTAAATCAAAAACTAAACATGCCCATATAGTCTTGTATGCGTGTGTGTCCTTTAGTTGTTAAAACTCTTAAGTCGTTAATGTGTACGTTACTTGTATATAAATAATTAAAAACTCTAAAGAACTAAAGAACGTTCTTTAGTTCGTTCTTGCAACATTGTGATTTTTGCACTATTCACACACCTTACTTTAATCATGATTTTCTACTAATATACATAATCAAATTATTACATATAAAATGTTATTAAATTCCTATCAATGTGAATTTCCAAAATATCAAATTTTTACAATGTTTACTAATACATAATTAAATATGATTACAGTTAAAGACTTAAAGTTGTGCGTTGGCAAACGTGAAAGTCAAACTGTTGCAACAAGTAAAGAACGGAGGTGATGGAGTTTAATCCAAGTACGAGAGCTAAATCTACTAAAGATATCAAAATATGGCAGTGTAAGACAATATTATTATTATTATTATTATTATTATTCTTGTTGTTGTTGTTGTTATTATTATTATTATTATTATTATTCGGAAGCACGATTTATCGATCCCTCCAAAGTGTATTTACAGGAAGTATTTATAGACTTTGGGAGTTAGTATTCTAGGAGAAAACTACTACATTAAATGTAGTATTAATTATACATTAGTTCGAATAGAACTCCTATAGCGTCTTGGTCATTGTGCAATGATTATCTCCTTTAAGTCTACGTTTCATGTTGAGTGCTGCCTGATGCCAAATAGCTATATACGCTCAAATGATAGCCCACCTCGTAAACCCTAGGAATATCCCAACCTCACTAGGACTCCGCCCAGTCTCGAGGTCTGCTGTCCAGCCTGGCCTGGCTGTGGGTTCCTAATTGGGCCTGATCAGGAATTGGGCTGAGCGGCTTATTCAATATGAATCCCGTTTAGGGCTTGATCTCGTTTATGGTCTAATCCCTTTAATTAGGCTAATCCCGTTAAGGGTTGATCCCGTCATGGGTTGGGCTACGTAATTGGGCCATGGTAAGAATCCAAGGTACCATCACGAGCCCCCCTATTCTTTAAAATCAGCAGGGCTGGATTTTGGGAGAGTAAATTGAGCGGTTTAACCAGTTTCAAATTTCGAATCTTTCAGGGTGGACCGTAGCGCCGCTTCACATTAAATGCAAACAACACGTGCTCGACGCAAGCCTGCAGTCCAGCACAGCTTCCAATCTGCCTTTCTACCTTCAGTACTCGAGTGCTATGATTACGGTACCCAAGCAGTTTTGGGGCGATTCCCAAGCCATAAGTATTAGGTTATATAAACGTTCAACACTCCTTTGCCTTAGCACTTCGTCTTCTTGGTTGGGAACCCTAGGCCGCAAGAACTTTCTTCCTCTACTCTCGTCCTCTTCAGGTTAGTCTCACAATGTCATCTTCTAGCTCTATCCCTATTCGCTACGTCTTTTCTGATGACGAGGCAAACTCTAGTCAGACCCGGATTCCGGTGGACCCCAACGGGGTTGAGACTCGTTTCTTTCTTTCCACCGAGCATCCCCGACGGGTTCTGGCTACCACCCTTTCTGACACTGAATTCAACGAAGTGGTGGCGCTCGCAGACCCTAGTGTCGCTTGTTCCCGACCCCTTCCTGGCCAAAATATTGTGGAGCCCTCTTCTCCCCTTCACTTTGGGGTTTACCTAGCCAGTTTACAAGTTGGCCTGCGATTTCCGCTGCACAATGCCCATCTTAGCGTCATGTACTATTATGGCGTAATTCCGGGACAATTCTCTCCAACCACCCACATGTTCATCGCGGGGTTCATTGCCCGATGCCTTCATCTAGACATTCGTCCTTCAATCGATATCTTCCTTCATTTCTTTCATTCTTTCTGGCCCGGCGATTCTAAGTCCCCAGGTTATCTGTTCATTTCCCAACGGGAAAGTCATCGTTTATTTGAGGCCAAATCTTACCCCGACTCCTTCAAGGGTTGGAAGCAAAAGTGGGTCTGGGTTACCTCTGGGTTACCCCGGTGAACGGCAGGCTGCGGTTTGAAAACAAATGGGGGGAAATGATTCAGAAGTGGGTGATGCCTTTTCTGTCGGAGGGAAATACCGAGGCTGCCAAGATGATCGTTGATGGTGCATCATTCCTGATGGGCCACTACGTAGGTGAGGACGGAGTAGTAATGCTCACATTCTTTCCAGGTCGGCTATGCCTGATTTGGCAACTTGATCTTGCCGCCTCGTATATTTATGTTGTCTTGATAGTTGTGTTCTATTCTGTACACAGGGGGAAACAAGATGGCTTCTCGGTTGGAGAGATTGGCAGCGAAGGCGGGTTCCACCCCAGGATCCATGCTCCCGACAAGGCGGGTTCAGACGCGGGGTCCCCAGGTCGGACCTACATCGGAAGGATCGGGGGGTCTACCTCAGGGGGCGAGGCTGCGACTCTTGACCAGCCGGCTGTGGACCTCCGGCCTCCCCATACCTGGGGAGCCGGGAAGAGGCCGACATTCCAGCCCGCCCCTGTGGCCCGGAAGAAGAAGCTGAAGATGGTTGAAAAAGATGATGCATCATCAGTGGTGGAAGTTGAGTCTCATTCCGATACTCACTCTTCCAGGGGTGGCAATGAGGAGGAGACTCCGACACCCCGCCACAAGATTCGCCTAACAATACTTTCTGACTCCGCCTCTATCTTGAATGGCACCGTCAATCCGGTAGCCCTGGCTCTAGCTGTTACTCCCCATGTGGACAGTGAGGAGCTTAGAGGCTTGTCAGAGGTATTTCGCTTTCTCTTCCCTCCAATTACTCCTGGTTGAGCTATTTGAGTCTTATGTTCATCTCTGACGACCTGATGTTGATTTCAGGCTTTCATCCCGGTAGCTTCCAGTTCCACCTACCTAGAGCGTGAGCTCGAGGGTGCCCAGGGGTCTTCTGATGAGCACCGCAAGGCCTTGACCGAGCTGGAGGCCAAGTTTTAGGCGGTGGAGGTTGTCAGGGCTGTTGCTGAGAAAGAACCTGATGCTGTCAAGGGGAAGTTGGATGATGCCATGGTGGCTCATGCTGTGATTGAAACATCTTGGCGGATCAAAGAGGAGGAGTTGAGGAAGCAGATTCAGGAAGCGGGGAGTGTGGCCGTCCAGTCCTACATGAGTGGGGATGCTTTCAAAGCTGACTTGAATCAGGTAATCACTGAACGCAGGGCTGAGATCACCTTAGAGTGGTTGTCGACCCCCGAGGAGGAAGATAAGCTGACGGGGGGGGGGGGGGGGTTATGCTTCCAATTGGGGAAATTTGACATGCAGAAATCCATTTACGGTGCCCTGCTGCAAAGAGATCCCTCCTTCTCCACTGAATCCTGGGGGCTGCCAGAAGTGATGGCTAACCCAGAAACTCCCTCAGAAGGCCCTGCTCCTGATGCTTCAGCTCTTTCTTCCTCTGACATTTAATGCTTATGATCTCGAACATTATGATGATTTAACAAACATCTTTCCCCAGGCCTGCGTGCATGTAATTGTTTTCCACCAGTGGGTGGCATGTAACAAACATCCTTACATTTTCTGCTTTTAATCGTTTCTGCTGATTGCTTGACTTGATATGTTTAGTACTTCGATAGTGTTTGAGGTTTCCGGCTCTATTCGGGCTGGCTTCTTCCCTTGGATTCTTTTGTCCTCTGGGGAGTTGACCTGTGCAGTTTCTAAGTCCCATGATGGCCCTCAGGTCTTCCTGATTTCTGTATTCAATCACGTCCGTCCTTAGCATATTTTTGCCTTAAATTTCTGGTCAAGGTCATCTTTCTTTTGTTAAGGATGACATTACCAATTTTAAACCCTCAGGCTCTTAATAGTTGAGCCAGATTGGGTGAGGAGCCTCTTTAATTGGCAAGGCTTGTGAGCCTCTCCTGTGCAAAGTTAATTCCTTTAATTTTATCTTTAGCCTTGTAAAATCAGTCTTAACCTTGAGAAAGGTTATCTTTTATTGTTTGAGGAAATTTGACTTCGCTTGTAAGGCTGTTTAACATTGAGAAAGGTTGTTTTGTCCCCGCTCTTGTCCTTAGCAAGACTAAGTTGAGCTTTTAGAACGTAGATGAGTTTGGAATTTATACTTCGTCTTTTTGCGATTACCAATTAGGCATAGCCTTTACTTTTTTTTTGGCTGGTTAAGAAACCTTCGCAAGTAATGCATAAAGGACATTTGTGAATGAAAACGAAACTTTATTAAAACTCAAAATGAAAGGAAATTCCATGCTTAATGGTAGAATTTTCAATAATTGCGCCGAATTCCACATTGTGTCTACCATTTTCCCTTTATGAGCACACAATTTGTGGGTTCTGGGCCCAACTATCCCTTTGATCTTGTAGAGCCCTTCCCAAATCTTGGCAAACTTGCTGACAGTCCTCTTCCAGCTCTGAGATAGGCTGAGCTCTGAATGGCCCATGCTTGTATCATGTTAAGTCATGTTCGATAGCGTTGATCCTCATATCACTTCTTCCGTGAGCTCTGCAAGCTCTCACATAACAACTCCTGGCCATCTGTTGGTCTCCTTTTACCGTTCCAATTCCCGCCGGTGTGTAGAACTTTATGCACAGATGAGTCTGGGAAACATTGGCTCCCAGGTCCTCCAGTAGAGGTCGGCCCAGGATGGCCTTGTGAACACTGGGCAGCTGAACATCAACAAAATCTGTTTCGATTTCCCGGACACATGGTTCTGATCCGAACTGGATCTTGAAGGTGATCACCCCTTCTGGCTCAATCGTGTCTCCAGTGAAACCTGAAAGAGGGGTTCTTAGCGGTCTGAGAGCTCCTTTTTGGAGCCCGATCTCCACGAAAGCATCCGTGTATAGTATGTTGACTGAGCTTTCGTTGTCCACGAGAACTCTATGGACAATTGAATTCATAACCTCCATCATTATCACCAGAGCATCTCTGTGGGGTGGGGGACATGGAGGGAGATCGTCATCCGTGAAGGTGATGGATTCCCGTTTCTGCCTTTTGTCAGCTGGAAGACGGTTGATTTCCCCGATGAATAGTTGGTGATTCCACTTCTTTCTTTCTCCCGCAGTGTCCCCTCTGACATGTGCACCATAGATTTGGTTTACGTGCGGGCACTTTTGCCGGTCTGAATCCTCTCCTTCATCATCATCCTTGAACTGGGCTCCGACCTCCCTCTTTTTAGAGGTTGAGGCCGGCTCGTCTTTCCCCTTGTTCCAGGTGTTTTTCCTCGACGGGTGTTGTTCCTGCTGGCTTTTCTTCACAAATTGGTTCAGTTGTCCTTCACGGACAAGCTTTTCCACATATTTTTTCAGGATGTAACACTCGTCAGTCTCATGGGTATCGTTTTTATGAATGTTGCAATACTTACCCCCTGTAGGGTTGACTGTTGACGATGTTACAGCCCTCAGGGATCGTGATCAGACCTTGCTTCGTCGCGTAATCGAGGACTGTGCTAACGGGAAATTCAGGCTAGCTGGATAATGGGCCTTCCCGAACATTTGATTTTCCCTTACCCCAACCCTTCTTCTTCTTGAACCCACTTCCCTTATCTTGGTCATGGGTTTCTTTCTCTGAGATCTTCTTGTTTTCCCCATCAGGTTGGGGCCTTTCGGTCTCCTCGTCTCTCTTCCGCTTCTCGGCTTCCTTTACTTTGGCTTACGCATTTGCGCGTAGTAAGGCCTCCTCGTGTGAGGTTGGGGGCTTTCGTATGAAGTCTTTGTATAACTCACCCGACCTCAGAGCATTGGTGAGAATTGCTACAACAGATTTGTCATCTAGATCCTCTACTTTGACTGACTCATCCCGCCAGCGGACCAGGAAATCAACCAGGGTCTCTTGGGAGCCCTGATTGATTCCCAAGAGGTGAGAGACATTCTTCTTGGAATCCTTAGAGGTGGCAAAACGTGCCACAAACGCATGTGCTAACTCCCGAAAGTTCCTTATTCCCCCATCTGGCAAGGAATCATACCACTCCCGGGTTGGCCCGTCTAAAGTCACCGAGAACCCCCTACACTTGATGGCGTCATCATACCCCATCATAACCATGTAGGCTACATACCTGAAGACATGATGTTGGGGGTCGGTTTTCCCTCGGTAGGCCTCAATGTTGCATGGCATGTACCCTTGTGGTAGTGGTGCATTCATAATCTGGCGCGTTAAAGGCTCAGGGATTTTTACGTCATGATTGAGATTGGTTCTATCATCTATCTCCCTTCTGAGATCGTCGAGTCTCCTCCTGAGGTCGTTATTGTTGTGACTTGCCTGGGTACGCAACGGAGATCGGTGACCTCTTCGGGCCTGCTTATTCACGTTGATCTCATCCCAGAGATCTCCCCCACACGCGCTGCGGCGGTGGGACAAAATGGCGGCCAAAGAAGATTCCTCACTGCGTTCGGCCCTAGAGGAGAGCCTCTCGAGGACAGAAACTCGTTGTTCACTTACTCAATTTGTCATAGGAATCCTCGGGGTCATCCTGGAATGGTGGGAGCGTTGAGACCTGGTCGGTGGAGAACCCCACTATCGTTGAGGAGATATCCCTCCCTTTTGTTGGGCTATGGATGGTGCTCAACGAGGGAAGGAGGTCTCCCAGCAAGATCATGGATGATACCTTGGAAAACGGTAGTCAAGGTTTCTACCGCTCTATGAAACGTTGCCAAACTTGCTAGGGCTTGCGCTGGATCCACGCTAGGGATATTGTGTCCGGTACCCGGCGTTTGGAATTGCGATGGCTGCACCACCGTGCGCCTGGGACCCCCAGCGCCATGAAGAGGATTCCTCAAGTCGCCTTGGGTCGTCATGTTATCGTTTCATCTTCGGAAATCGCTCCGTCGAGACCTCGAACCTTCGCCCTCGATCACGACCTGGTTGATACGATCGTCGCCTTGATTGCTACCCATACGGTTGTGACTATTGGATCCAACCATCGTCTTCACAAATTCAGCTCTCAATGAGAGCACCAAATGATGTAGTTTAATCCAACTACGAGAGCTAAATGTACTAAAGATATCAAAATATGGCAGCGTAAGGCAGTATTATTATTATTATTATTATTATTATTCTGGAGCACGATTTATCGATCCCTCCACACGGTATTTACAAGAAGTATTTATAGACTTTGGGAGTTAGTATTCTAGGAGGAAACTACTACATTAAATGCTATTAATTATACATTATTTCGAATAGAACTAATGTAGCGTTTTGGCCATTGTGCAATGATTATCTCCTTTAAGTTTACGTTTCCTGTTGAGTCCTGCCTGCTGCCAAATAGCTATGCTCAAATGATAGCCCACCTCGTAAATCCTAGGAGTATCCCAACCTCACTAGGACTCCGCCTAGGCTCGAGATCTGCTGTCCAGCCTGGTCTGGCTGTGGGTTCCTATCGTGGGCTTGATCCCTAATTGGGCTTAGCGGGTCATTCAATATGAATCCCGTTCAGGGCTTGATCCAGTTAATTAGGCTAATCTCGTTAAGGGCTGATCCTGTCATGGGCTGGGCTACATAATTGGGACGGGCTACGTAATTGGGCCATGGTTAGAATCCATGGTACCATCAAGAGGATAGTATGAATAATAGATAATGTTACTAAACTTATTATAATGTTATCAGTTTATTTTATGGTTATTGGAGTGCATCCATAGATTTAATTTAATTGATGACTTAGAATATTTTTAGAATTTGCTCATATGTTTAAGTCTGATTTAGCCTAGTTTGGTCTGAATTGGTCTGGTAAATGTCTAATCTCTGTGCATTTTATAGGTATGGAAATCTAGTTTGGTCTGTTTAAGTCTGGTCTGGTCTAGTCTGATCTGAGACTGAAAAACAATCCAAGTAAAAACATCCTTATTGAAATAATTACTCATCTATCAGAGTCTATTTTTTAGAAAGAATGGCCCAAATATCACTTATGGAGTTTCATAGGACAAAAATATGACCACTTTTTGTTTGGACAAAAAACTGATTTAAATCCTAAGCCCATCTCTACCATCCGCTTCACTTCTGCGCTCTCCTTTCTCTTCTAGCGAATCTGCACTCAGTCTTATGCTCCATCGCCGCTGTCGACACCAACGCCACCTCCATCCGCGTCGACACCTCCGTGCCTCGTCGTCGTTTCTTTTCCTTCTCATTTCTCGTCCCGTCCTCCGCCGCCTCGCCGACCCCTGTCTCCATTGCTCCTCTTCTCCTTCATCGTTGGAACTGAAATCGACTAGCGACGCAGATCTGTCCTCCATGGTCGTCGCGTTGTCTCCATCGCTCCTTCTCAGATTCGATCTCAAAATCGCGAGGATGAGATCGAAAGGGCGATATTGGGGAAGATTGAAATCCTAGGGTTTCGGTGGTTGCACAGTCGAGTTAGGGCGGCGTATGGGAAGGTGACGGGGCTTGGAAGGGGGCTCGTAGGGTTTTTCATGGGGCTGGGGTGGGATTTGGGCCAGGGGCATGGGATGGGGAGGGTAGGCTGAGAGATGGTGATGACAGTGGTATGTGAGGTGGGTCAGAATCTGCGGCGGCGGTGGCCACAGTTTTGCGCAGCGGTGGCCGGAGTTTGTGCTACGCCGGGGCAAGGCGGGGGCGGGGTGACATTGGTGTTGCTTTCAGCCTAGATACCGTTGTTAAACACACGTGGTTGGGGTTGCAGAGGGGGAAGGTGGCAGTGTCGTTGGAAAAATTGCTGAAAAAAGTCGCCGACCGTCAAAGTAACACGTTTCCGGCGACAGTGACACGTTTCCGGCTACAGTGACATGATTGTGACGATCGTGACAACTTCCCAGTTACATGAAAAAATCGCAGTGACATAATTTTTTATAGTTACATTATGTTTTTCCAAATCTAAGACCTTATTAATCACATTTTTGTCAATATTTGAAACTAGTCACTTTTATTGGAAATTGAGTTGAAGTTAGTAATATTGAGGTAAAAATCCCTATTTTTTAAATCTATTAGAAAATGTCATTTAATAAATATATTTTTTAATTGTAAATAATATGGTAGTGTAGATAGTTAAATATAAGGGGACCTAAATATAATGTTAAAACTATAATGAAGTGAGTTTCAACCCTGATTACTAGAGGCCCCCAGCCCCCTCCCCTAGACCCCCTGGAGTAAAAAAAAACTATAATGGATCTCTTCGATTCTTTCAAAATATGAAAACTCGGTGCAAACAATTGTGATATATTTTGTCCAAAGTTATGTCACTGTAACAACACAATTATACTTTACTATGAGTAGTTTTTATTCTTTTTTTTTCTACCACTTATATGCAATATTCCCTCCGTCCCATTTTAAATATCTAACTTTTGATTTTAAGTTATCTCAAATAAGTGTCATATTTTCTTGTTTGGAAAAAAATATGGGATCGACAATATTTTATTTTATCATACTCAAATCGCTATCACAACTTTTACTTTTTCAAACATTTTATTAATAATTATGTCAAATAAAAAAAAGACGCATAAGGCACATAAGTAGTATTCTTAATTACTCTGCCCTCAATAAACATTTTTTCTAGATGAACCACTGTCTAGACTTAAAATAAAGAATATTTGATTTTTTTGTATATATTTTTAAGAAATGGAGAGGAGGGTAATGAATTACTCGCCGTTGAGAGAGCCTCGAGAGCGGGGCGAATGTGATGATCCACATGTTGAAGGGATGGAGACAATGACTTACATTTGAGAGAGACGTGAGAGTGAAGTTAATGTGATGATCCATGACTCCATGTGCTGAAGGGATGATGTAGTGTCTTACTATACCATTGAGTGAGAAAGCTCTAAGAGATGAGCGGATCTTAAAGATAAATAAATGTGCCAAAATATACATATAAAACGTAGTTATTTTCCAAAATTCATTTGACTATCTTTCTGATTGAATTTTTAGCTGATTTTTTTTTTGTACTAGACTAGATGAGGAACATTTTTTAAAAAACAATTATCAAAAAATTCCTAGGAGAATTGCCCCAAACGACAGCAGCCGGATGACAGATCCTATCTCTCCGAGGATCTTTTTCCCTCTTTAACATTATTTGTTTTTTTTTTTTGAAAATCCAATAACTTCATTAATTCATATCATGTCTCAAGACATGGACAATACATTCAGGTGGATTATCAATCCAAATACCGACAGTCCCAGAACAGGCTTCCCTAGCAAGAATATGGGTAGCCTGGTTCGCTGAACGGTGCACAAATTGGACACTTATATTGGCAAACTCAGTCATCATGTGTCTAATACTTTGAAAAATAATATCATTATAATGAATATCATCCCCTTTGTGAAGCCCCTGCACAATATGTTGAGCGTCTGATTCCACTATGATCTTTTGCCATCCCCGCTCCATAGCCCATCGAACCGCTTCCTCAATTGCCAGTGCCTCCGTCGTCCCTGGTCAGAAACGTCCCCATTTTCTTACATTCTTACCCGCTAGAAAATGGCCATGACTATCCTGAGCAACCATCCCCAAACCTCTCATATCCTCCTCGGTGGGTACAGAAGCATCAACATTTATTTTCACTAAACCCACATCTGGAGTCTGCCATTTGCCTCTCTGCTCCTTTGTCCGTTCCTGGATCTTGGACTGTTGCGCCTCCCGCCAACCCTCTAGCATGGTGTCGCCACAAGTGATGACTCCCTTCCAGATTGGATTTAATTTCTTCCAAACCTTCTCATTTCGTGCCTTCCACAAACTCCATATAGCCATGATAAACTCGCCGTACTCCCCCTTGGACTCACTTTCAGCCACCTTGCTTGCCGAAGCATGGCGTCGCCACAAGTGATGACTCCCTTCCAGTTTGGATTTAATTTCTTCCAAACCTTCTCGTTCCGTGCTTTCCACAAACTCCATGTAGCCATGATAAACTGGCCATACTCCCCCTTGGACCCACTTTCAGCCACCTTGCTTGCCCACTTTTAGCCAAGGTGCAATCCCTTAAGATGTGCAATGAACTCTCTTCCTCATAACCGCATATCCTCAAACATGAAAAAACTTATTAGAAATTGCCCAATATAGGATAGGAGTAAATATAAACATAATTGCACAAATAGGAGTAAAACTTAAAACTTCCTTCAATAGGAGTAAACATTAATTTTGTACCCTTAATATCCCTAACCTAGTTAATTCTAAAATATGACTTATTTAATCCTAACCTAGTTAATTTATGACTTATTCGATAATAATAATTTATTTATTTATTTATTTTTAAAAAAATAAAAAAATATAAAGAACTTTTTTTAAAAAAAACTCAAAAAAATAAAATAAAATTCACCGCCGCCTCAGCCGCCTCAGCACCACCACCTCCAGTCACCAGGGGCAAACATGCCAAGTTCATTACGAATTCCATATTTATGGCAGAAAACAATGAAAATGTTGGTATTCGCAAAGAGAAATATGCCATGTTTTTGGCATTTTCAGAAAAAAACCAGTTTTTAAGAAAAATGGAATTTTTTTCACCGCCCGGAGGTGGTGCAGGGAGGTAGTACAAGCGGTGGGAAAGGCATCCATATTTTTTTAATTTTTTTTATGGAGTTTTACTATTTTTTATTAATTTTTTAAAAAAATAAAAAAATTAAAAAAATATTTTTTTTAATTTTTTATTTTATAAATATTTTATAAATTTTTTAATTATTTTTCTACGATTTTTTGAATTTTTTTCGAATTTATTATGAATTAAGCATTTAATTAAAAGTTGTTGGGGCTTGGGTAGGGGTATTCTTGTCCAAACACTAAAGTTACTCCTATTCAAAACATGGTACTCCTATTTTTGAATTTTGCCTATGTTTTGCTCATGTTTGGGGAATTCACCCATTATCTTGGTTTTCTGCCAGTCATGCACCTTAAATAGGTTTCCAAACATTTATTAACCACCTCTGTCTGCCCATCACTTTGTGGATGGTAAGCAGTGCTATACTTCAGTGTAGTACCAGCTGATTTAAACAATTCAGACCAAAAGGTAGATAAGAATAGACTATCCTGGTCACTCACAATGGATTTAGGGAATCCATGTATCTTTACCACCTCCTGTATAAAGATTTCAGCAACCCCTTTTGCATTGTAAAGATGAGCTAAAGGCAAGAAATGTGCAAACTTTGTCATCCTATCAACCACTACCAAAATGGTATCCTTCCCCATGGATTTAGGCAAGCCCCCAATAAAGTCCATACTAATATCAGTCCATATATGTTCTGGAATGGGTAAGGGCTGTAACAACCTTGCAGGTTTCAATGTTTGGTGTTTGTTTCTTTGGCAAGTATCACACCCTTGCACATAGTCTTTTATGTCATTTCTCATACCAACCCAATAGAATAGACTGGAGATCCTTTTCATGGTTCTAAAATACCCTGAGTGTCCTCCAAAGGCAGTTTCATGGTATTCCTAGAGGATTCTGGGTATTCTGCTAGACCCCTTAGGCAACACCATTTTCCCTTTATAAAATAGGATCCCTCCCTTTATATGATAATCCTTCATCAAATCAGGTTGAGATGTAAGCTTCTGCAGAATGTCCTTACATCTTAAATCCTCCATTAGTTCTTCTTCCAAACCAGTCCACTTCTGACAGGATACTACAGATAAGGATAGAAAAGCAGGCTTTCTGGATAGAGCGTCAGCTGCTTTATTTTCAGCGCCAGGTTTGTTTTTGATATCAAAATTGTACCCCAATAGCTTAGTGATCCATTTCTGTTGTTCAGGCCCCATAATCTTCTGCTCAGTCAAGTACTTTAAGCTTCTCTGATCTGAATGCACTTCAAAAATTCTTCCCAAAAGATAGGGTCTCCATTTTTGTACAACCAGAACCACAGCCATGAGCTCTTTTTCATACACAGATTTACTGTGATGCTTAGGAGAAAGTTCCTTACTCATGAAGGCAATGGGCCTTCCTTCTTGCATGAGTACAACCCCTAACCCTTTTCTTGAAGCATCAGTTTCAATGATGAATTTCTTAGTAAAATCTGGAGTTGCAAGAACAAGTAAGGTAGTCATAGCTTCTTTTAACTGGATAAAAGCCTTGCCTCAGTGTCCCACTTGTAACTATCCTTCTTCAACAGATGGGTTAAAGGAGCTGCAATTCTGCTATACCCCTTCACAAACCGTCTATAATAACCAGTCAAACCCGGAAATCCTCTCAACTCTTTGATATCTTGAGGTTCTGTCCAGCTTAACATAGCTTCTATCTTACTTGGGTCAGCAGATACTCCTTCTCCAGAAATTATATGACCCAAATATGATAACTGATTCTGGCCAAATGAACATTTCTTCAGATTGGCTACCAATTTATTTTCTTGCAAGGTTGTCAACACTTTTCTTATATGCTCTATATGATCCTCTTTTGATTTACTATAAACCAAAATGTCATCAAAGAAAACTAGATCAAACTTTCTTAAGAAAGGTCTAAGAACTTCATTCATCAATGCTTGAAAAGTTGAGGGAGCATTTGTTAGCCCAAAAGGCATTACAACATACTCATAATGTCCCTCATGTGTTCTAAAGGCTGTTTTATGGGCATCAGCTTTCTTCATTCTTATCTGATGATATCCAGATTTCAAATCCAGTTTTGAGAACACTTTAGCTCCTCCTAACTCATCAAAAAGTTCTTCTATAACTGGTATAGGAAACTTATCTGGATAAGTCACCTTATTTAATGCCCGATAATCACCACAGAATCTTCACCCACCATCTTTTTTCTTGGCTAAGAGTATTGGGATGCTGTAAGGGCTGTTTCTGTGTTTGATAATCCCAGAAGAAAGCATGTCTTGTATAATCTTTTCAATTTCATTTTTCTGATCATAAGTATACATGTATGGCCGCAGATTAGGTATACTGGCTCCCTCTATAATGTTTATAGCATGGTCACAAGGTCTTTCTGGAAGCAGATCCAAAACTGATTTGAAAACTTCAGGAAACTCACCAATTACCTTGCTCCAGGTTTCATCCTCAACAAGACTGGACTGAGACTTCTGCTCCTTACCTTCACAAAATAACAAGTAGCCATCTCATGTATTCTGCAAAATGTGAGTGATGGATTTCAATGAGACTTCCATTTGATTAAATGCTATATCTCCCTTGATAGTATGTAGCTGGTTATGTCTTCTCCATTTAAGAATTTGGTTCTGGAAGTTGACTTCCATATCTCCAAGATCTGTTAACCACTCCATTCCCAACACCACATCTACTCCACCCAAATCCAAGATGTAAAATTTTTGTACAATTTGGCAGCCTTGTATCTCCAAAGTTACCTCCTCACACCTGCCATTATTGGGAAGAAATTCCCCATTTCCTATTTGTACCTTGTAGCCTTTAATACACCTATAAGGTATCTTCCATGTGTCCACCAATCTTTGAGAAATGAAATTGTGTGTGGCCCCACAATCAATCAAAATATTTACTAGCTTCTGATCGGTCTCCCACCTTAGATTCCCCATGACTTTAAATGTTTTCATGGAAGGAATCCCTTCCTGACTCAGAACCGATATTTTCAGTGTTTTAACCTCCATAGGTGTTCCTTCTCCCTTTTCATCTTCACTAGAATTCATGTCAGATTCTTCTTCTCCCTCAGCTTGTTCCACCAGCCTCATTTTAAAATTCTTCATACTGCAAACATGGCCTCTGTTCCATCTGTCCCCACATTTGAAACAAAGTCCCTTCTTACTCCTTTCCAACAACTCATTCTGTGTCAATTTAGGGCCTAATTTCTTAAAAACAGAATTACTTCCATCCTCTGGCCTTCTGACATCAACTGAATCCTTCACAGATGGATTATTAGATACCAAGTTGTAAGTTCTTCTACTGCCATCTCCCCAATGATGGTAACCTTGTTTGTCAGAATTGCTGTTCTTCCAAACTTTCTTCCCTTCCTCCTTATTTCTCCCGGACAATACTTCAAAATTCTTATTCTCAATCAGTAGGGTTGTGTCCATGATTTTAGCCAAATCTCTGGTGTTGTAAAGTTTCAATTCAGCTCTGATGTCTTTCTTCAAGCCATTTAATAAAATGCCTCTTGTAACCTTCTCACTTAGATCGCCTTGAGATGCTACAACCATCTCAAATTGTTCTCGAAACTCCTTCACAATTCCCTTTTGCTTCAGACCTAACAGAGGTCCCAAAGGATTTCGTACCAACTCTGGTTGGAATCTTCGAGTTAAATCTTCCTTCATGGCTTCCCAATTCCTCTCTCTCGTCTGATTCTCCCACCACTAAAACCAACTCAGTGTGCGGTCTTCCATAGCAACCACCGCCACATCTACCTTCCCGTCTTCCTCAATCTGGTTAAGACGGAAATACCGGTCGATTCTAACAAACCAACTGTAAGCATCATCTCCATTAAATAATGGCAAATCTATTTTCCTTCCTGTTCGGTGATGTGTATTATGTTCCCTGTGGTGTCTGCGACTACGGTGTTGTGAATGATCCGAGTCTCTTTATGAGTCATCATCATTTTCTGAATTCCATGATCGATGATGGTGAGAGGTGCGATGCGAAGCGGATGAGGCCTGCGGCCTGCTTCGCGCTCGACCGGGGAGTCTATTCTGAATATCAGCGAGACTCGCTTGCACCGCGGCCAACATCGTTTCCATCGTATCTTGCCTTCCTGCAGTTTCTCTCAAGCTTCTCTCCACTTCTGTCATTCGTCCGTCCATCTTCGCACGAGTATATTTCATCCATAGATCGTCGTGCTCTGATACCACTGTAAGAGACACCAGAAATCACAGTAATATCACAACAGAAATAAAAAAACTTCACAAGCTTTATTGAAATCAAACAGAGCTACAATGGCCGAAGCCCCCAAAAGATAGAGCTAGAACTCTAATATTCCCTGTCCTGACTTAGCAGTAGCCTGCTGGGAAATCCCCAGTCTATTCTATTTATAGTAAGCGGCCACTTACAGTTATTAGTTAATAACAGAACAAAACTAATAACTACCCCTCTCTCTTCTTCTTCTAGAATAGACTCTTCCATAATATTTGTTCTCCTTATTCGGCTGCATGGAGTCTCTTACAGTTATTATAAGTCCTTTTGTCCCTATGGCCCGGGTCTCTTTCAAAGAAATATTATACTAGGATATTTTTATCAACAATCTAATTCTGTTGAAATATATTGAATTAGTCATATTCCAACTATTCCTCATTAGGAATTATTATCACCATTGTATAAATAATTAGGAAATCATAATTATGATTCTAGATGATAATTGTGTGGTTCACAATTATTCTCTAATCCTAATAAGCTTAGCTTTTCTCCTATAAATAGGAGTCTTCTCCATTGTAATCAACACACCTTCATTACACCATTATCACACTCTCTAATACACCTCTATCACTAAGTGTTCTACTATACTTTCTCTCCCTGATCTTCTGCTCATTTCCTTTCATATTATAACACGTTATCAGCACGAATTTGCTCCAAATCCCTGAAATCATCATCTTCCCGGCAGGTATATATTTCTACGAATTTATCAACTTATCTGGAAAAAAAATCTGAGGATGAGAAATATAAACATGTTTGCATATATATTCAAAACTATAAGAAGTATGCTCTATGGTTGCCCAACAATTGGGATCCTCCATATCAGAAAATTATAGCTATATTTTCTCTAAAAATAGAAGAAGATAGAAGAAAGACATACCTTTATATATAGAAATAGGATTTGTTGTTGAAAGTTGAGATGAATTACTCCATATTATAGATAATACTAAGTATATCTTACTTGCATATTCTTGTTTTCTTCCAAATAAAGTGTACTTGAGACTGGACATAGTTATCCTCATCCGGATATTATAATATCAATAATAAAAAAACTATAGTAAAGTATTAGAAGAAGAGAAATCCATATATATAATGCGAGTAATAAGAAAAATGCATCCTATAAAATATAACGAAGAGAAATACCTTCGTTAAAATTCCAAGCTTTTTCCAGATGATGAACTTTTGATATGAGGGTATGAGAAATTAGTAATTACTTATGGATATGTGAAGCTCTAAGATATAAGCTTGAAATCCTTATACTACTCTAGTCTCTACATGTGAAGACATAGTTCCGGTGAAGTTGTGAAGATTAATAAACTTAGATAATTTTAGGACAATGCATAACGGACCGGTTGTACATGTCAGAACTCACAAACATTGCATGTGACTCTATTTTAATACTATCCTAATAATAAAATAAAAAATACTATCCTAATGCATTAAGGGACGGGTAGTACTACGTATTTGAAAAAAAGTGATGGGAGCTGCATGTTTTGGCAGAACTCACGGTTCTATAAAATACAAATCAATAGTAATATATATATATATATATATATATATATATATATATATATACTAATATATGCATGCACCTGTGTGTCCTGACCTACGAGAAGCATGGGTTACTTAAATATCACACACACTCTTTGGGCTCCACCATTACTCTTTGTCAAGGACGGGGACTTATATTTATTAATGCATGATCAAACATCATTTCAAAGCACTTGTGTTGTTGTTACCGTAAATATAATAGTATATTCATAAATTCATTACTACTTCGTATTATAATGAAAAGACATGTATATAATATCAGTAATTATAATTGATTCCGTGACATGAGGCATATATCTAATTTGAAAAAAAAAAGTGGGAAAACATTAACTAAGATTTCGTACTATTAATAACTAATACGGAGTAGTAAACTAAAATTTATATACAATTTTTTTTCATATTGATAGAGTATATCTAGAGAGAAGTGAGAGCTAGAGAGAAAAGTGCAATGATATGCTTCAATAGAATGATTTTGTAACCCCTATAACTACTCCCAAGGGGAGTATTTATAGAGAAAATTAGGGTTGGGCTCCCAAGCCTTGGGCTTGGGAGGCCCATTTACAACTGGACCGCTACTGGGCCGAATACAAAGCCACTAATGGGTTGTATAAATGAACAAGTATAAAATCCGATTCTGGGAGGTCTTCGTGGCCGACGAGGGCGTGGCCGACGAGGGCACGGCCGACGAGGGCACGGCCGACGAGGGCACGACCGACGAGGGCACCCGGGTTCCTTGGACTCAGGACCATAATCCGAGTTGGCTCCTTTTCGGCCGACGGAGGCGTCTTGGCCGACGAGGGCGCCACTCTGTTGTCTTGTGCTTTCTGTTCTTCCGAGTATGTGGGTCCTGGGGCTCAGACCCATATACTCCATCAGGAGTCCCCCACTCTCTAAGCTGAGACGTAGACGAAGCGAAGGAGAGTAGATTCATGTGCTTTGTTGCCCTTGGCCGTTAGCCGATGCAGCGTTGGCGTTGTTTCCTCTTTGGTGATCCTGTTCTGTGCTTTGGCCGTTACCTGTTCCTCGCTGTGGGCGGGGAGGCCGTTGTTTCCTTAATGTATTTGAGGATGATGACTGTCTTGTTTCAATGTCGGCCGTTGAAGGCGCGTTTTCCCTTTCTAGACGTTGGTGGTTGAAGTTTATGTTTGGGCCGGTGAGGCCGTTGAGGTTGTTCCTTGCTTTGAGGATGATGGCGTCCTTTCCTTTGGGTGGCCGATGAGGGTGCTCGCGCACTCCTTTTGGCCGTTGCTGGTTGGCCTTCGTGTTCTTGGCCGAAGGGCCCATCAAGATTAATTGTTGGCGGAGGACGATGAGTGTCCTTGCCTCTAGTGGCTTGTTGGCCGTCGCTAATGACGTTATGGGCCTTTGGCCGATGAGGTTCCGTTGTGCTGTGTGGATGATGTGGCCTTGCTTTGTGGTTACCTTGTTTATATTCTCTTTGTTTTGTTGAGGCCGGTGTAGTCCCCCAGTCCCCCACTGCTTCAGACCGAAGAGTGTGAGGGTGAAGGAGTTGCTTGAGTCCCCGGCCGAAGCGGTCTCGCCGTAGTCCCCCTGAATCCAACCCTCATGGCGATTTTCTGGCCAAGGTAACCCTGTGGGAGAACCCTTGTGCGCAGATCACTTGTAGAGAGTTATCATCAAGGGTTATTACGAGGAGCCGATGGCTTTTGGGCTCTTGGGTCCTTTGATCTTGTGGCCGTTACGTTCCTGGCCGTTGCCGTCTCCTTATTGTCTGGCAGTTGTGATCTTGGCGAGCAAGTGGGACGTTGTGGGCGCTTGCTGACATGTTGTAAAGCGAGTGAGCGTGTGTAGGCCGTAGAGTCCGTCCTGCCAGTGGACTGTTGATATTGAGTTTGGCCCGTGATGACGTGGTGGCCCCCCATTGGTGGCCGTTGGTGTGGCCATTGGGGGGGTGCCACGTGTAGTGACCGTTGGGTGGGGAGCTCTATAAATACCCCTCCCCCTCCGACGAGAAAACGTATTTGCATTCTGAATTTGTTGAAGTGCTGGCCGATTTTCTAGAGAGATAAACTCCCAAGCCTGTTCTTCGTTTTCTTCGTTGTTCAAGGTTAGTGTTCATCGCGATCTTCCTCACTTTTCATACTTTGCTTCCTAGGTTGTTGATCTAGTGTTAGGCGTTTGAACACCCTTAGATCTTAAGTTAGTCTCCTTAGGCCCGTAGTAGTAGTTATGAAGAGCTTGAACGAAGACGACTACCCCTACGACGATCAGCCCTCCACGAGGTCGCTTGACTACGAGGTGCTCGAGGAGTCCCAAAGGGCGCTTGAGGCCGAGAGGCGCAAGAGCGAGGAGGTCGTCAAGGCGAAAGCTGAGGCCGAGGCCGCCGTCGTGAGGGCTGCTGATGAGGCCGTTAAGTAGTTCCTGGCCGAGGGGTGGAAGGCCGATGAGAGGCTTCCCTGGTGCTACGAAGTGGTTGCCGCCAGGCTTGAAGATTGGGGGATGAACTCCCCCGCCGGCCAGGAGTACTTCAGCAGGGAGATGGCCGTCTATTACAACATGGGCCAGGAGCGGATGCAAAGGCTCCTGTGTCGTCGGCTATCCCGTGCGTTGAAAGCCATGAACTACACGTCTGGGTGGGCCAGGCGGAACCTGAAGCTGCCAAAGCTGATGAAGGATCCAGAGGAGCAGGCCAAGCTTCCTCTGTCAGAGCGGGAGTCCCCAATTGAAAGTTCCGGCCTCGGTGAGCCGGACTACACTGAATTTGACTTCCTGGACGATGCCACTAGCGCTGCGGCCGCCGCCGAGGAGGGAATTGACGAGGCCGAAGAGGCCGCCGAGGAGGGAGCCGACGAGGTTGAAGAGCCAGCCGCGGATGAAGGTGCCCCGGAGGCTTGATCGGCTATTCCCTGTTGTAATTAGCTTTTCAATTTTTTGCCAAATGATGTAACGGCCGAAGTGCCCCCAATTGTAATGAACTCACTATGAATGAAAAGTTTTTTGCTGTCCTGATCGGCTTTCAATTCCTTGTATGCTTGTTTGCCTTTTGTCATTTCAATTCTAAAATTTGTCCAAGTGTCAAGGTCATAACTTGGGTCACCCGTGAGTGTCTGCTACGTCCGTGAGGTAGCCCACCCTGTCCGGTGGCCTGGTCGGCTTGTTTGTCGTTGCTTTACTATCATAACACGTAGGAATTTTTTCAAAAATTTCCTAAGTGTTTTGGGCTCACTAAGTTGCTTTCTCCCCGTTCTGGTGGCTTGGTCGGCCTGACCGTCCTTTCTGTACTATCATAACACTTAGGATTTCTTCCAAAAATTTGCTAAGTGTTTTGGATTCTTGTAGTTGTTTCCCTTTCGGCCTGGTGGCTTTGTCGGCCTGACCGGTGTTGATACAGTATCATAACACTTAGGAATTTTTCAAAAATTTTCTAAGTGTTTTGGGATCCACTTAGGTGTTTTCCTTCCGGCCTTGACCGTGGTGTCCGTTCCGTCCTGGCGCTGGGTCTCTCCCCATTATTGGCAGATGGTTTGGGTGATTTGCCAAGTGTTGAACCAGTGTCGTTGTCGGCCTGCATTCCTGTGTTGTGGCCGATAAGGGCACCTTCACCTTAGTCTTTTGGACTTTGAATTTTTTCCAAGTACGTATGCAAGGCGTAGGTAGCTAACGGCCTTGGAATATATATGTACCCGCTCCGTCCAGAGTTCTTCCATTTGAGTACTTAGATAATTTCCTAAGTATAAATGTTAGGCATTTACTTCTTTGCGGTGCCGCTGCCGGCCAAGGTCTTGCTTGTGGCCGATGAGGGTGCTGGATAAGGAATGGCTTGTCCAAGGAGATGGTCCTGCCTTCGTCGGCTAGCCATGGTTCCTTGTTGAGGAACCCTCTTTTCTCAGGATTTTTTCTAAGTGTTTGGGAAACACTTAAACAAATTCCCAAAGAACTTTCCCTCGACCAACGGCCTTGGTTCCAACGCCTGCGTCGGCCATCCGAGGTGCTGTGGCAAGTAGGGGTTGTTTCTTGATTGCTTGATCCTTTCGCGGGTGTGATAAGTGCCCGCTTCGTCCTGGTCATCCTCAGGATTGCGATGCCTTGTTTCATACCAAGCGTTGGTGCCTCAAAGGACTATGGCCGATGAAGGTCACCTCTCGCTTGTCACCCAACCGATGCGGTTAGGGTTTTGTAGGCGTGTGTTTCGGCCTTGATTATTCCCTTGTAGTGTGTGGACGTGTCGTCCATGTTACCTGTCAGTGGTACTACACTTGTGTTCTACTGATATGTACTTGGCCTAGTTGGGCCTGAGTTGTGGGGATTTTATTTTTTCATTGCTCGAGGCCGGCTAGTGTGCGCGGCCGTCGGCTTCCCTCTTTTTCCCTTATATTATTATTTTTTTTTTGTTTCGGGGGTATCCTTCTTTCAGGCTTCGGCCGAAGGGTGTGCTCGTCCTTCGGCCGGTTCGGACTTCGTTTATAACGTCCGTGATCTCAGGGCGGGTCCCGTCGCCTATTTATGACGCGGGCTTGACTTTTGGTCGGTTTCCAACGGCTGTCGTGGCCCATCCCTGAGTTTTGGGATTTTGTCACCTCGGCCATGATTTCAGGCTTGTCGTCCTGCGATCTGGCGCGTGGACGACGCGGTGAGCTTCCCGTTTCAAGACGTGGGCCGTTTGCGGGCCCCTCGTCCCGGGGACATCGTCGGCCATACCCGAGCGTTTCACTTCTAGGCTTACAGGGCCAGGACGATGTGCTCTCTCAGCTAGGCCTGAGCCCTTCGCTGATACAAAATACAATGGAGCGCCTGAGCTTGTTGCTCATAGGCTTCAAATACAAGGGGGCCTCGTCGGCCATGCCTGAGCCTTTCGCTCTAAGGTGGCCGACGGGGGCACCTGCTAATGTTTTACTTTGAATTTCCAGAGAAAAAATCAGAACATGATTTTATTCATAAGTGGCTCGAGGCCGAGGGTGGCGTTCAATCAGTAACCCGTTAAGGGGTGAGGGCTTCACCGTCTACACCTCCTCCGGATTACTGATAAAACTTCACCAGATGGTGTACATTCCATGTTCGTGGTACATTGGACCCATTCGGGCGTTTAAGCTTGTAGGTGCCGGGTTTGACCACGGCACTGACGATATAGGGCCCCTCGTACTTCAATGCTAGCTTGCCACCCTCTGTCGGCTGACTTGCTTCCCTCCGGCGGAGGACGTAGTCCCCCACCTGAAATTCCCGGGAACGTACCTTGGCGTCATAGTATGATTTTACTTGACGCCGGTAGTTCTCCGCTCGGACGTAAGCTTGTTCACGCCTCTCATCAACCAGGTGTAGGTCAATCTTCATGTTCTCTTCGTTGGTGTCAGGCTCATATTGTTCCACCCGTCGGCTGGGGATGGCAACTTCCGTAGGCGCCTTTGCTTCAAAGCCGTAGCACAGGGCGAAAGGCGTTTCACCTGTCGCCCTCCTCGGCGTGGTTCTGTAGCACCACATGATGTTGGGGAGCTCGTCGACCCAACTACCTCCTGCGGCCTGGAGTTTCTTCTTCAGCCCCTCCATGATTGTTCTGTTGGCGTTCTCGACCTGCCCATTGCCCTGAGGGTAGGCAACGGAGGAGAAACGATGCTTTACCCCAAACTCCCGGAGGAGTTCTTGAAAAGGGGCTGCCTCGAATTGGGTGCCGTTGTCTGATATAATCTCCTGGGGGACACCAAAGCGTGTGATGATGTTCTTGTAAACGAATTTTTGGCATCTGGCCCCCGTGATGCTGGCCAAGGGTTCCGCCTCGACCCACTTGGTGAAGTAGTCGACGGCGACGATGATGTAGCGGTTATTCCCGGCGGCTCTGGGCAGGGGGCCGACCATGTCAATCCCCCATCTGGAGAATGGAATTGCGGTACTGACAGGGGCATAGTTGACAGCTGGCCGACCAGGGGCCTTCTGGAGTACCTGGCATGTGGTGCACTTTCTGGCCAGATCAGCGCAGTCGCGTGCCATCGTTGGCCAGAAGAAGCCCTGGACGACGAGACGCCGGGACATGTTGAAAGGGCCCTGGTGTGAGGAACAGACGCCACAATGAACTTCTTCCATGGCTGTGTCGGCCTCGTCCTGGTGCAGGCATCGGAGGAGAGTGCCATTATAGGACCGTTTGTAGAGTTTGCCATCTTCTATGGTGTAGCTTGGGGCCCTGAGTTTGGCAAGTTTGGCCCTCTCTTCGTCCGGGGGCAGCTCCCCCGTTGTGATGAAGGTGGCGATGTCGGAGATCCAGTCCTCTGGTCGTTGTTGGATGCACAAGACGGGGCTGGCATGGATGCTGGACATGCTCAACTCCTCGATCTTGGCCAACTGGGAGATGTGCTCCGGGGTGTCCGAGCTGAGCTTGGAGAGGATGTCGGCTTCAGCGTTCTCGGCCCTTGGGATCTGAGTGATCTCGTGGGTTTCAAACGCTTTCAGCAATTCCTTCGCCGCTTGTTTGTACTGCTTCATCCGGCCTTCCTTTGCTTCGTACGATCCCTCCACCTGGCCCACTACCAGTTTGGAGTCGCACTTGATTTTGAGGTGCTTGGCCTTGAGGCCGACGGCGAGTCTGAGACCGCTGAGGAGGGCCTCATACTCGGCTTCGTTGTTGGATACCCTGAAGTTGAATCGGATGGCATAGTAAGCTCTGAACCCTTCAGGGGATATGAGGACGACGACGCCTCCGCACGATTTCGCGGCCGACGAGCCGTCAGTGAACAGGGTCCACGTATCGTCCGGCGACGGCCCGGGGTTGGCGACGGCCGTCTCCCTTGCTGTGCATTCAATGACGAAGTCGGCCAAGGCTTGCCCTTTGATGGATGGCCTTGGCTTGATCTCAATCTGAAACTGGCTGAGGAAGATCGCCCATTTCACCATCCTCGAGGAGCTAGTGGGGCTCCTCATGAGCGCGCCAAGAGGCTGCTGGGTCAGCACATGGACGGTGTGGGCTTGGAAATAGTGCCCCAGCTTCTTCACTGTGTGGACGATGGCCAGCACCGTCTTCTCAATGGGGGAGTACCTGAGCTCGGCCTCCCTGAGTGTCTTGCTGATGTAGAAGATGGCCTTCTGCACCCCTTCGTCCTCGCGGATGAGCACGGAGCTGATGGCCGACGTGCTCACCCCTAAGTACAAGAAGAGGGTTTCGCCGGCTTTGGGCTTGGAGAGCACGGGTGGGGACGACAGGTACCTCTTCAATTCGTCGAATGCTTCCTGGCACTCCGTTGTCCACTTGAAGCTGTTTGCCTTGCGCATGATCTGGAAGAAGGGGAGTGCCCTCTCGGCTGACCTGGAGAGGAACCGGTTTAAGGCCGCCAGGCGCCCCGTCAGTCGCTGTACCTCCTTGACGTTGCGGGGCGGCTCCATGTTGATGATAGCCTGCGTCTTCTCCGGGTTTATCTCGATGCCTCTCCGACTGACCAAGTAGCCGAGGAACTTGCCACCCTGAACGCCGAAGGCGCATTTCTTGGGGTTGAGGCGGAGCTTGAACTCCTTCATTATTTCAAAGATTTCCCGGAGGTCGTCGGCGTGGGAGGTGGTCTGCCTGCTCTTGACGATCATGTCGTCGACGTACGCCTCCATCGTCCGGCCAAAGACCGCTCTGAAGATATTGGCCACCATCCTAGTGTAGGTGGCGCCGGAGTTTTTGAGTCCGAAGGCCATGACGAGGTAGCAAAAGATTCCCTCTGGGGTCATGAATGCCGTCTTTTCAGCGTCATCTTCATGCATGGAGATTTGGTGGTACCCTCTGAAAGCATCGAGGAACGACATCAACTCGCACCCCGCCGTCTCGTCCACCAGCTGATCAATGTTGGGGAGAGGGAACGGGTCCATGGGGCATGCCTTGTTCAGGTCAGTGTAGTCAACACACATTCTGAACGTCGGCGGTTTTTGTGCGAGGACGACGTTGGCCAACCATGTCGGGTACTTCACCTCTTTGATGTGCTTGATTGAGAGGAGCATGGCGACCTCCCCTTTGACGAAGTCCCGCCTGTCGGCGGACGAGTAGCGCCGCTTCTGTTTGACAGGCGCGGAGGCCGGATCGACGGTCAGCCGGTGAGTGATCACCTGGCGGCTGATGCCTGGCATATCGTCCGGGCCCCACGCGAAGACAACGGCGTATGACCGTAGGACGAGGAGGATGGCGTCTCGTTGGTCCTGGGGGAGTTGCTTTCCGACCCTGAGAACCCGCTCCGGCCGGGAGGTATCCAGAGGGATTTCCTCGACCTCCTCGGCCGGCTCCGCATGTGGCCTCTCCTCGTCCATGGCGACGGCGGCCGTAATGGTGTCTATCCTCTGTCCTTCCCTTTCGGCCGGCCTCGTTAGCTTGAGGTAGCAAGCTCTGGCTATCCTCTGATTTCCTCTGGCGTAGCCGATGCCGTCATTGGTGGGGAACTTCAAACATAGGTGCTTCATGGAGATGATGGCCTCCAAGTCCTCCAGTGCTGGCCGCCCCAAAATCAGGTTGTGGGCGCACTGGAGGTTGACCACCGTGAACTCCATGTCAATTCTGGCGTGGTGGGGGCCGTCACCGACCTCCACGGGGAGGACTATCGTGCCCTCTGCGTCGATAGAGTCCCCGGTGAAGCCGGATAACGGGGTCTTGATCAGCTTCAGCAAAGCTCTGTCCAGCTTCAGCTGTTTGAAGGTGGCCAGGTACATCACGTTGACGGAGCTCCCCGTATCGATGTAAGTACGGTGGATGATGGAGTCACCGATCTCACATCGGATGACGAGGGCGTCCCTGTGTGATTCCGTACCCGGAGGCAGATCCTTGTCGGTGAAGGTGATCGCCTCTGTTCGCTGCTTCTTCGGCTGGGGGGGAACGTGGGACACCTCCCCAATGTAAAGGGATTGGGCCCATTTCTTTCTCTGAGTGGCGGAGTCCCCCCCAATGTTTCCACCTACGATGAGGTGGATGTGATTCTTCTTCGGCGGAGGCTCTTCGAAGTCCTCGTCGTCGCTGAGTCTACCAATCTCCCGCTTCTTCGCAGAGGGTTCGCCCCCAAGTTTGCCGGTGTTTATCCAAGTGTTCTTGCGTGGGCCACCTTTGACAAACTGGGAGAGTTCCCCCTGGCGAATAAGGCGCTCGATGGCCTTCTTCAATGTGATGCAATCGTCGGTGTTGTGCGACGAGTTCTTGATGAACCGGCAGTATGTGCCGCCCTGCTGGATGGCAAGGATCTCCTCGGCCGGCCGAGGAGCCTGCTCGATGAGGCCGTGCTTCTCGGCATAATCGAGGATGGTGCCGACCGGGTGGGTGAGGGTTACCCCCGGCCGTTCCAGCCTCGGCCGCCAGTGGCGGTCTTTCTTACTCTGTCCACCAGAGCCGTGGCGGCCCTGGGCACCCTGGCCGGCCGGGGACGGACCCGGGGCCGGCGAAGGATTTGTCTTCTTGGGGGGATGGCCCCCCTCTCTCTTGTGATTGTGGAGCTCGTCGGCGTCGGCATACAAGCCTCCGCGCTGGAGCGCCTTGGCGTACGACCTCGGGGGGTCGGTGATGAGGCTCCTAGCGTACGGGGAGCTGCGGAGGGCTCCCTGGTACAAGGCGAGGAGGGTGCGCTCATCGGCCCCCTCGACCTCCTCGGTCTCCCTCGTCCACCGATCGACGAATGACCGGAGGGACTCCTCGTGCTGCTGCTTGACGGAGAGGAGGTGGGTGAAATACTTCTTGGCGCGCTTCCTCCCAGCAAAGTGAGTGAGGAAGCGCTGGGCGAGATCCTGCCATGAGTCAATGCTTCCTTCTGGCAGTCCGTTGAACCACTCGTACGCTGGCCCCTCGAGAGTAGAGAGGAACCAACGGCAGAGGTATTCGTCGGACGCGTTCACCATCAGCATGTTGTTTTGGTAACGGCTGAAGTGCTCCTGGGAGTCTGATCGGCCATCGTAGGACTTGATGGCGTTCCCCCTGTACTTCTCAGGGATGGGGGCCGAGAGGACCCTGTTGGTGAAAGGGGTCCTAGTCCTGACCTGGATGATGGGGTCACCCCGCCCTTCGGCCAGCTCCCTCTCCAGGGCGCTAACTTTGTTCATGAGCGCGTTGAGGCCGGGGTCGTTGGAGGCGCCGGCCGTAGGGATGTTGGCCGACTGCTTGGCCTCCATCTGAGCCAGCCTCCTTTCCAGCTGGGCGATGACCTCGTCCCGGGGGTCCCTGTCGGCCGCAGCGGCGCCCGGCTGGTTCCTCAGGCGCTCGTTGTGAGCCGCGTTGATCTGGTGACGCACGTCATCCTCGTGCAACTTCCCCTTGCCCTTGTCCGGGCGGGGCTGGTCCGCTGTCCGGGACACAGACCCCAAGCTTTCCCTTGGCGAGCAAGGACGAGGATCACCAATCCGTCCCGCCATCCTCTCCGAAACCGGACGACGGCGCGTGTCACCGAGCCTATTGAAGGCAGAGGCTTTTCCACGCGCTGGGGTCTGCCCGGGCCGAAGAGGGGAAGCAGGGTGGGAGTGGGACGACGCCGTGTCCTGGGCCATAACCCCCTCATTGTTGCCTATCTGGACGGCCAACGGTTGAGGATGAGGAGGTGGAGTGATGTTTCCCCCGGTCCTTGGCAAGAGTGCGCTGAGGACGGTGGGGTTCTGAGCTAGGCTGGCGATGATAGCCGATAGTGCGGCCTGGACTTGAGGATCTACGGACGGAGAGGCCGCGGCCATAGGCTGGGCCGGGGCGTGATCCGTCTTTTCAGCTCGCTTCTTGTCCAAGCCGAGGCGGGCATCAGGGGCTCCGCCGTTGAGTTGGTTTCGGAGGTCCGTTGTGAGGTTGAAGGCCTCCTGGAAGAGGTCCCCTCCGCCGGCCTGGTCGGCCGTGGCGTCCTCATCGAGCTCCCTGGGCTCTTGGTCCTCAGGGATGGCTTTGCTGACGAGGTTGCGGTTTGACTTAGTTCTCCCCATGATCAGTGGTTAGCTGTGCTTGGTAGCGACGAAGGGTGCTAACTTGATTGTTCTGGCTCTCAACGAGAGCACCAAATGATAGAGTATATCTAGAGAGAAGTGAGAGCTAGAGAGAGAAGTGCAATGATATGCTTCAATAGAATGATTTTGTAACCCCTATAACTACTCCCAAGGGGAGTATTTATAGAGAAAATTAGGGTTGGGCTCCCAAGCCTTGGGCTTGGGAGGCCCATTTACAACTGGACCGCTACTGGGCCGAATACAAAGCCACTAATGGGCTGTATAAATGAACAAGTATAAAATCCGATTCTGGGAGGTCTTCGTGGCCGACGAGGGCGTGGCCGACGAGGGCACGGCCGACGAGGGCACGGCCGACGAGGGCACCCGGGTTCCTTGGACTCAGGACCATAATCCGAGTTGGCTCCTTTTCGGCCGACGGAGGCGTCTTGGCCGACGAGGGCGCCACTCTGTTGTCTTGTGCTTTCTGTTCTTCCGAGTATGTGGGTCCTGGGGCTCAGACCCATATACTCCATCACATATTATGAATATACATAATCATTAGTTAATGTATGCCTCTAGTGCCTCACGACAGTTTGTTTGTTCTTTTGTTCGTATTAGACATGGATTTATCTAAGTATATATGTCAAGTGGACTATTACATTTATTTATACATGTGTAAACGTGATGCATATAATTATTATTGTACGTAGTAGTTATTAATATAGTGTTTATTATATAAACATATTATGTGTATCTAATCGTATTATCTATACAAACCATTAACTAATTAATTTTAAATTAATTATGATGTAGTTCATCTATGGCTAATATTAGCAAAAGAGAGTTCGACGTCCTTGATTTATCTGGTCAAAAGTACTTGGAATGGAAAGTTGACGCTTTGGCACATTTAAAAGCAAATGCCCTCGAAAACACAATTGCTGAAAATAATTCAGCTACTCCCCAAAATAAGGCAAAAGCCATTATCTTTCTTCATCACCATCTTCACGAAAGTTTGAAGTCTGAGTATTTATTGGTTGATGACCCTAAAGAATTATGGGATAATCTCCAAGAAAGGTATGGCCATCAACAAAATGTCCTTTTACCAAAAGCTCAATATGACTGGATCAATTTACGATTCCAGGATTACAAATCTATAAGTGACTACAATTTTGGCTTGTTCCAAATAACATCAAAATTGAAGTTATGCGGACAAAAAGTCACTGATGCCGAAATGTTGGAAAAAACTCTATCCACTATGCATCTTTCAAATATGCTTTTACAAGAGCAATATAGACAAAAGCACTTTCAAAAGTATTCTGATTTAATATCAGTATTACTACTTGATGAGACGAATAATGACATTTTGATGAGAAACCACAATATGAGACCCACGGGTTGTAGCCCTTTTAGTTTTGGTCCACAAAATCATGGTTCAAAACATGAATCAAATGCAACCCATAGTGGTGCTCGTGAACATTTCAAACGTGGTCGTGGTATTGGTCGTTATAATGGACCTAGCCGGGGAAACAAACAGAGTAGTAGCTCTTACAAAGGCAAGGGAAAGCAAAAACCCCATCAAACAAGAGGCCCGACGAAATCTTCAGAAAAGGCTAAAGTCACTTGTTTTAAATGTGGCACGTCAGGACATTGGGCAAATAAGTGTCGCACACCTACACATTTGGTTGACTTATATAAATCATCTCTAAAAGGAAAGAATGTGGAAACTAATTACGTCAACGAAAACGTTCCACCAATGCCCACATTTAATATGTCTGATTTCTATATGGATAATAATGAGATGAACACTGACATCGTCATGGGTGAAAAATAATAATAATAAAAATGAAATTATTCTGTTATGTAATATATTCTACAATAAAAGTTTGTTGTATTGTAATTTTTATTTGATATGCTTGTTTCGGTTGTAAAAGTTGTGTACATTTTAATGAATAAATTCTTGTTTATATTGCAATATTGAACTAATATTTGTTCATTTTTATCTTTTTAAAGATATGGAGTTAACTGAAATTTCTCCAAATGGCTTTGAACAATGTTTAATAGACAGTGCCACAACGCACACCATTTTGAGACATAGAGATTATTTTTCTCATATGACATTAGTTGATGCTAATGTCAATACAATCTCAGGTGTTGCTAAACTCATTGAAGGTTCTGGAATAGCCTGTGTAATTCTCCCAAAAGGGACAAAATTAATAATTAAAGACGCTTTATACTCCAGTAAATCACGGAGAAATCTTTTGAGTTTCAAAGATATGCGTCTAAATGGTTTTCACATTGAAACCATGTCTGAAAATCAAAAGGAATATTTATGTCTAACGACAAATAGATCTGGCAATAAATACATTTCAGAAAAAATGCCAGCATATTCCTCCGGACTATATTATACATATATCAGTCCAATTGAGATAAATGTGGTATCTAAAATTAATGACCACAATTCCTTTATCTTGTGGCATGACCGTTTAGGTCATCCAGGCAGCACTATGATGCACAAAATTATTCAAAATTCACTTGGACATTCATTAAATAATGTCAAAATTCCACAATCAAGTGATTTCTCATGCACAACCTGTTCTCTTGGCAAATTAATTATCAGGCCATCTTTATACAAAATTGGAGTTGAATCTCCTGCATTTTTAGAAAGAATTCAAGGAGATATTTTTGGGCCAATTGCCCCTCCGTGTGGACCCTTTCGATACTTTATGGTGCTCATTGATGCATCAACACGTTGGTCACACGTCAGTCTTTTATCGACTAGAAATTTTGCATTTGCAAATCTCCTTGCTCAAATTATTCGTTTGAGATCACAATTTCCGGATTTTTCAATAAAGAAAATCCGACTTGATAATGCAGGGGAATTTACATCCCAATCTTTTAATGACTATTGCATGTCAATTGGGATTGATGTGGAACATCCAGTTCCACATGTGCATACACAAAATGGTCTTGCTGAATCCTTAATTAAGCGATTACAATTAATTGCTAGACCATTATTGATGAAATCCAGATTACCATCATCTGCATGGGGATATGCTATAATGCATGCTGCAAATTTAATTAGGCTCAGGCCAACTGCATATCATAAATTTTCCCCATTGCAATTAATATCTGGTAAAGAACCAAATATATCACACATAAAAATATTTGGTTGTTCTGTGTATGTACCAATTGCTCCACCTTATCGTACTAAAATGGGTCCTCAAAGAAGGCTGGGAATTTATGTTGGTTTCAAATCTCCCTCAATTATTAATTATCTAGAACCTATGACTGGTGACTTATTCACCGCACGGTTCGATGACTGTCATTTTGATGAAACAGTATTCCCAGCCTTAGGGGGAGATAATAAAGAAATGGACCCACGTACGGAAGATATTACTTGGAATGCAACAGATTTATCTTTTCTTGATTCTCGCACAAATGCTTGTGAACAAGAAATTCAAAAGATCATTCATTTACAAAGTGTTGCAAACCAATTGCCTGATGCTTTCACAGACTCAAAGAAAGTGACGAAGTCACATATTCCAGCTATGAATACTCCTTCTCGAATAGAAATTCCTGCGGAGATTAGCGAATGAACTCTTGCTAATGAATCTATGATACGAAAAAAACGTGGTAGACCACTTGGTTCAAGAGATTTGAAACCAAGAAAATTGAAAAAGCAAGATGTAGTTTGTGATGCCAAAGAAGTTCAACCTTCTCAAGAAGAAAATGAACAGTATGATAATATTGGCATTGAAGATAACATCAATAATAAGGATACCTCAAAAGAGGATCCAATCACCTTTGAAGAGGTAAATATTCCAGATACAGATAGAAACGTTGATAATTTTGAAATTTCAATCGATTACGTTTCTAATGGAATGCAATGGAATAGAAAAGATATTGATGTTAACGATATATTTTCATATGCCATCGCCACAGATATAATGAATGAACACGATGACAATGAGCCTAAATCTATTGACGAATGTCGTCGTAGAAACGATTGGCCAAAATGAAATGAAGCAATTCAGGTAGAACTAAAATCGCTAGAAAAGCGTAATGTTTTTGGACCAATTGTCCACACGCCAAAAGGCGTAAAACCTGTAGGTTTTAAATGGGTGTTTGTGCGTAAACTCAATGAGAAAAATGAAATCGTTGGATATAAAGCCCGACTTGTTGCCCAAGGTTTTTCTCAAATGCCAGGAATCGATTATGATGAGACGTATTCTCCAGTAGTTGATGCTACTACTTTACGATTTCTAATTGGCATGTCTGTTTTTGAAAGGCTGCAAATGCGACTAATGGATGTAGTGACCGCATATTTATATGGTTCACTCGATACAGATATATATATGAGAATTCCTGGAGGCTTTAAAATACCTGATGCTTATAGCTCGAAATCTCGAGATTTATTTTCCATAAAATTGCAAAAGTCATTATATGGATTAAAACAATCTGGACGCATGTGGTATAACCGTCTAAGTGAATATTTGATTAAAGAAGGATACAAAAATGATCCTATTAGTCCATTTGTTTTCATTCAGCGATCTGAATCAGGATTCGCCATAATTGCAGTATATGTTGATGATTTGAATATAATCGGAACTTCCAATGAAATTGAAAATACTGCTAAATATCTCATGAAAGAATTTGAAATGAAAGACCTTGGGAGAACAAAATTTTGTCTTGGCATTCAAATTGAACATTTGAGAAATGGTATTTTTATCCACCAATCAAATTATACCGAGAAACGTTTGAAGCGGTTTTACATGGAAAAAGCTCACCCACTCAATTCCCCGATGGTGGTTCGATCTCTCAATGTGCATGATGATCCTTTTCGACCTTGTGAAGATGATGAAGAAATCCTTGGTCCCGAAATACCATATTTGAGTGCTATTGGAGCGTTAATGTATTTGGCTAATAATACACGACCAGATATTGCTTTTTCTGTAAATTTATTAGCCAGGTACAGTTCTTCTCCGACAAGAAGACATTGGAATGGCGTCAAACATATATTCCGCTATCTCAATGGTACAATCGATCTTGGATTGTATTTCAAGAATGGTGCAAATGCCACTTTAATTGGCTATGCCGATGCAGGATACTTGTCTGACCCACAAAAGGCAAAATCACAAACAGGATATGTATTCACCTATGGTGATACCGCTATCTCATGGAGATCAATGAAGCAAATTATGCAGAATTAATTGCTCTTTATGAAGCAGGTCGAGAATGTGTCTATTGAGATCAATGATCCAGCACATACAAAATGAATGCGGTATAAAATCTTTTACTTGTAATCCTACTGTGATTTATGAAGATAACACAGCATGTATAGCTCAGATCAAAGGAGGTTACATCAAAGGGGATAGAACAAAGCATATAGCACCAAAACTTTTCTCCACACATGATCTTGAGAAAGAAGGAACAGCTGATGTCAAACAAATCAAGTCCTGCGACAACCCTGCTGATTTATTCACAAAGTCATTAGCACCGAAGAAATTTGAAGAACTGGTCCACAAAATTGGAATGTGTCGTCTTCGAGATATATGTTAAATTGAGGGGGGGTAATATAATGCACTGCACTCTTTTTCCCTTCGCCAGGATTTTATCCCACTGGGTTTTTCATGACAAAGGTTTTTAACGAGACAGTACATTATAATACTATGATACTAATACCCTAGAATAATTAGAAGATGACCACTCAAGGGGGAGTGTTGAAATATATTGAATTAGTCATCTTCCAACTATTCCTGATTAGGAATTATTATCACCATTGTATAAATAATTAGGAAATCATAATTATGATTCTAGATGATAATTGTGTGGTTCACAATTATTCTCTAATCCTAATAAGCTTAGCTTTTCTCCTATAAATAGGAGTCTTCTCCATTGTAATCAACACACCTTCATTACACCATTATCACACTCTCTAATACACCTCTATCACTAAGTGTTCTACTATACTTTCTCTCCCTTATCTTCTGCTCATTTCCTTTCATATTATAACAATACCAAGTATTTCATATTCACGCTACTCCCCTCACACCAGTTTTCATTGTTTAAAGTAGCATTATTTACAAAATTACAATTGGGGCTTGATTTTATCATAGTACGCAATACATGTTTTATGCAAATAAAGTACATAGTATTTTATTGTAAACGATCAGATAGTATAAAGTACTACCTCCGTAATCCTAGAATCTTCCCAGTTTGATTCTTTTGAGTCAAACTTTATAAACATTGACCATTAATTGTTCAAAACTCACATTATGTTATGATTAAAAATTTATTTCATATACCTCATTGTAAAACATATTATTTGAATGGTAATTTATTATGAATTTTATACATATAATGCAGATATTTAGTATCAAAGTTCAACTTAGAAGGTCGTGAAAAGTCAAAATAGGAAGATCTTTGTGTTACGGAGGTAGTAAATAATTAGATAAAGAAACAAAGCGAAAACTAGGCATCTTGTCGTTGTAGTATAGTGGTAAGTATTCCCGCCTGTCACGCGGGTGACCCGGGTTCGATCCCCGGCAACGGAGCTTTATTTAGTGGTTTCAGCCTTGTACAATAAAAAGTAACAAATTGCGGGAAGAATTTGCACAAGCGGGGATAGCTCAGTTGGGAGAGCGTCAGACTGAAGATCTGAGGGTCGCGTGTTCGATCCACCCTCACCGCATATTTTTAATACTTTTTACAATCTTAATTTGTTTACATTTGAAAACAAAATCGGCAGGTTACACGCGCAACACTCCTCCACCAAGTTGCGGTTATAGTAGCCTTACATAATGGCCTTTCTCCCTTTGAACTCCTTCAACTATTGTGAGCTCAGATATGGTTTATCGAATTTTTTTATAATAAAATTAATAAAAATATTTAAACTGAAAAGGCGTAACATTCATTGATCCAACAACGATTGTATTGCTTTTATAAACTACAACCGACCTACTTAAAATTAATGTATACTATCCTTTGTTTCGTTTTAATCGCAATTGAATTTTACACTATTCACATGCTCTACTTTGACTACATTTTACGTTATTATTTTATGAAAATTATTTTTTTAAAAAAATATTGTCCAATTCATCTCCTTACAAATATTCAAAATCTGATTGTTAATATTTTTGTACTAATAGAATTAAGATATAATTACGGTCAAAGACGTGCGTTGGCAAATGTGAAATGTTGACCGTTGCAACTAAAAAAGAACGGAGGGAGTATATTTTATTTTAAACTTGGTTTTGTTTAAGACTTGTTATTTATGTTGAGTTTTTTCCTAAAATAACATTAAATTAAAAAATATTTACCAAATTAGTGTTTGGTTAGAAATATTTCCCAAAGAATGCTCAATTAACTCTAGTTAATAAAACCACCGATCTAGTTGGCGGCACAGGCAAAATCAAACTCTGAAATATGAATGTAGCCGCTAGCCACGCGCAGCGCACAAAAGAAAAAGAATCTTGGGTCCCACAAATAAAAAAATCTCTTACTACGTCCGTCCCATTAGAAGTTTTCCGTCCACTATTCTCATGGTCAACTTAAATCATTTTTAATCTTTTACTTTATAAATCAATTTTTTATCAAATCTACATTTTTTTATCAAACTTTGTAGCAGTTTTAATGTAGTTTCTGAATATGTTAGTTTTATTTACTAAAAATAATCAGAGTGTGAGCATGGATTAAGTTGTTTTATCGTCAGTCAAGCATCGTAAACCATTCACGGGAACCTTCTACCGGGATGGAGGGAGTACTATTTTTAAATGGCTATAACTTTTTTATTCGTGTTCTGATTGTTAGAAAAAATATATCAAAATTTATAATTTTTTATTATCTTTCATATGATATCAATATTGAATATATAAAAATAAAAACATAGCCACTTTAAAAAATCGATAGTATATTTTTTAAAATAGTATAACTTTTTTATTTGTACTCCGATTGTTACAAAAAATGTATCAAAACTTATAATTTGTTATTATCTTTCATATGAAACTAATATTGCATATATAAAAATAAAAAAGTAATTTTATACTTTAAAAAAATTATGTTTTTTAAATTGTTACTCCCTCCGTCTCATTTAAAGGCTCCCACGCGGTTTACGACGTTTGACTGATCATAAAGTTAACTGATTCCTGTCATTAGTAGAATTATTTTTAGTAAATAAAATTTACATATTCAGAAACTACATAAAACCGCTACAAAGCTTGATCAAGAAAATTTAAATTTGATAAAAGTTTATATATAAAGTAAAAGATTAAGAACAATGCATGTTGGTTCATTATATATAAAGTAAAAGATTAAAACCAATGCACGTTGATTAAGAATCGTTACTCTAGCTCAAAGAATAAAACAATAAATAAAAGTGATAAAATTGAAGAGGAAGTGGTCCAGCCCAACTGATCGCCGACTCACTCACCCTTACGGGAGGTCTCTGGTTCGAAACTCAATGGAGTGAGTTTCAACCCTAATTACTCCAGCCCCCCCCCCCCCCAGACCCCCGCCCCCAGAAGCCCCCTGGGAGTAAAAAAAAGTGATAAAATTTAAAATGATGGTAAGCATATTTTCTCCTATAAAGCCAATGTTTGGTTCGTTTAAAAAACTACTAGACAATATTTAAAAAGACCAGACCAAACATTTATCCAAGTGTAGTAAGTTTATGTTAAAGGTTTGGTCTATTTAGTTTGATTCGTTTGAGTCTTGTCTGATATATATTCTTAGACAAATTAATAGATTTTATTTTATTCTTTATATATGTAATGTTGGTGTCATATGAAAGGTAATAAATAGTTATGTGTTTGGATATATTTTTTGTAAGAAACAGAGTATAAATAAACAGGTTGTAACACTTCGTAACCAGAAGTTTTTATAAAGTGTTAAATTATTTTTTTTAACTTTTATATTTGCAGTATTGGTGTCATACGAAAGATAAAAAATTATAATTTTTATATATTATTCGTGAGACTCGAATTACAAATAAAAAGGTTATAGTACTTCAAAAAACATTGGTTGTTGTTTAAAGTGTCTATTTTTTTAATTATTTTGTATATGCAATATTAGTGTCATATGAAAGATAATAAAAAATTATAAAATTTGATAAATTTATTATAACAATTGGAGTACAGATAAAAAAGTTATAGCATTTCAAAAATAACAAATGAAGATTTATTATTTGTGGGACCCAAGACGGTTTCATCTTTGCTTTAATTGGAGTACAGATAAAAAAGTTATAAATTTATTATAACAATTGGAGTACAGATAAAAAAGTTATAGCATTTCATCTTTGCTTTTGTGCGTTGCGTTGCAACATTTCCGTAGGTTTTTAATTTTGCCTAACCTGCTGCAAAATATACGGTACACCCGTACCGTGTGAGTCGGTACATCCAGGTAATTTTGTGATTACTTGTAAAAGAGAGGCTACTGATTAGGGAGAAGGTTATCTGCTTTCTTTATTTTCTTTCGGTTGCTCCCTCCTCTGTCCATTTGCTCTTTGTTTTTTCTTTTTTCATTTCTTTATATTTTACATTTTTTCTATTCTGCTTCACGTATCATTTGTTTGTAGCTTCTTATTGTTTTTTCTTTCTCTTTTGTCTGCTACTTTTTTCTTCTCTTCTTTTAATTTTGAAACTTTAATTTTTCTAATTTTAAAAATTAGAATTTTTCTTATTTTCCCCATTTGCTCTCTTCTCTTCTTATTTTCCTTGTTTCAGTTTTTATTTTCCTTTTTCTCTTTTCCTTTAATTTTGAACTTTAAATTTTCAAACTTTTTCTTTTTGTTTTTTCTGCTTTTGTTTTTTCTTTTTATATATGACTTTTGTCTCTGCTCCTCTAATTTTGAACTCCTATTTCTTTTTCATTTTAATGTAAATTTTCTACAAGATTTTTTCCAAATAATTCTTTCAAAAATTCATATCGAATAACAATTCAATAAAAATATATACCTCTCTCACTTTTCTATTAAAAGCTCCAACTTTCTAAATAATTATGAGTATATTATTTAAATTAAATGTGCATTTAATTTAAGGAATTGGTTGGTCTGAAATAAGAAATTGATGTTTCTTTATGTTATACTAATATGAGCATACACAAATTGATATTTGAGCATACTAGAAATTTTAAATTATTCTTTTAAATTTTCGATGCTCATTTCGTAAATTATCTATACTCATTTGATACTGGTGTAATACTCATTTTGAAATGAGCATTATATCATACATTTTAAAATATCATATCAGTCCATGTATATTGGTGTAATGCTTATTTTAATTTTTTCGATACTCATTTCATATGTTATATTCATTGTCATTTAATATTTGAGCATGCTAATGATTTTAAATGAATTTTAAAAGTTGCATATGACATTGGATTCACATTGTTAAGATCTTAATACTCAATTGAATAAGTCTGATGCTCATTAAAAGTGTTTTAATGATCATATCAATGCATTTTTTAAAGTACTATTTTACATTAGATTCACATATTGAATTTCATTAGATTTGATTATAAATATAATTTATTAAGTTTTATAAAAAGAAAAGGTAATAAAAAGAAAGTGACTTAGAAGGTATGCGGCAGAGACCACAATTCTGAATATCAGACTTCTAATACTCAACATAATAGGTCTGATGCACATTAAACGCTCATTAATGCTCATTCAGAAGAAACGATGACTTTCATCTCGATAACCAAGGTTTGATGCTCAATTAAAATGTCATGATGTTTAACTAACAAAGCAACTAACAAATTCACTAATACTCATTTTGTAAGTTATGTATGCTAATCTAGTACTGATCTTATGCTCATTTTGTAAATGTCGTATCAATGTCATAAATATAATGTAGTAAGTTTTTATAAAAGAAAAAATAACAACAAAGAAAGTGAATTAGAAATGATGAACCAGAGATCACGATTCTAAATATTGGACTCCTAATACTCAATATAATAGGTCTGATGCTCATTAAAAGTTCGTTATTACTCATTCTCCAGAAGTCGTGATTTTCATCTCAACAGTGGAGGTTGATGCTCAATTAAAATGTCACGATGTTCAACTAACAAATCTTACCATTTTCATATCAATGTGCACTTTGTAAGTTACGTATGCTAATTCGGTTGTGGTGTTACGTTCATTTTTAAAATACTATCTCAAAACATATTTCGAAAGTATCATATTACATTAGACTCATATTGAAATTAATAGGAGTGGATTATAGATATAATTTAATAGTTTTTATAAAAGAAAAAATAACAAAAAGAAAAATAATTAGAAGATATGAAGCATAGATCACGATACTCAATATCAGAATCCTAATACTCAACATAATAGGTCTGATGCTCATTAAAGGTTCATTAGTGCTCATTTACCAGAAACTGTTATTTTCATCTTGATAATGGAGGTTTGATGTTCAATGAAAATGTGATGATGTTCAACTAACAAAACTTACGATTTAATAACAAAAAGAAAGTGAAATACAAGTTATGAGGCAAAGCTCACAATTCTAAATATTAGACTCCTAATACTCAACATAATAGGTATGTTGCTCACTAAACGTTGAGTAGTGCTCATTTTTCTGAACCATCTTTCAATTGTTTTATACTAGTAATTTTCTTTAATTCCGAGTCTTTTGTTGTTTTCAATAAAATGTACAATGGGGGTTGGAGTTGTGCAAAGAGCACATGAAAAACTAACTATAGAGATAATGATAGCTATTTAGTGTTTCACCACTTCCCAATAAAAATTCCAGCTTTAAAATTTATTATCTGAAAAATGGATGGTGTGGAAACAGCTCATGATCTCTATAATTTCAACTAAAAATGTCCGGTTTTTATAAACCACCAACCGACCAACCCAGCATCTCGGAAGTCTGCATTTTTTTTTGCAAAAGAAAGAGTGCAAGAAACACAATTTTTTTAATGTAAGTTCAATCAACCAATGATCTCTGCATCTACTGAGGTACCACAATATTCACATGATCCTCAATGCGGTGATGATCATTACAACGGGCTTTATTTTCTTCTTCATCGCTGTAATCTTCGTCAAAAGGCTTCTCCTTGTGGAAAATACAACATTCCTTAGTGCTTTTCCTATTCAGTAACTCGTTTTCCACTGGCTTCCTTCCACGAAATTGATTTCCAGGTGGTATATGTGTATGATGAATTGATGATGAAAACTTCGAGGAAGATGGAGGAGAAAGGAAGAATACCGAGAGTTATGTACTTTGTACAAAATAACAAAAACGAAGAACGGATCCGAATTGGCTTTATTAGTTACTGGGTTGCTCCTTTAATTGGGCTGGATGTACGTACACCCGGATGTATAATATAGGAACTGCTAACCTGCAGTTGCGATTGGTACTTATTAACTAGAATAATTCTAACAGCAGTTTGGGAAATATTTTTAAGCTCACACTATTTTGGGAAATATTCTTTTATTTAGCATTATAATAGGAAAAAACTCATTTGTGTTTTAAATTTTTAAATTGTCAACAAAATTAAACATTAGGCCTAATTAATTGAACATAAGAATAAAAAAGAAGCCTACTCACACTATATTTAAATAAAAAAATTGAACCTATTTTTCTTCTATTTTTTCGGGCCTAGGGCGACCGCCCCTGTTGCCCCCCCCCCCCCCCCCCCCCCAGAACCGGCCATGCTCGCGTTGCGCGATTAAATAAGATGTCCAATGTGTTTTTTATCGAGAAATATGTATATTGTAGGTTAATTTGATATGATTACTTTTAGTGTTTGAGATGTTAACACTTGCATCAATTTAAAAATAGAGTATTTAGTGTTCCTTCATCTGAAAGAGGACCCAAAAAAAATTAAAAAATGCAAACGCACAATGGGTTGGACCCTATTTCCCTAGTTTCATAATAAAAAGTATCATTAGCAAAGTGAGCAATATGTAGTACATATCCAACTATTAATGGTTCTTATTCGAACTAATATGTGACCTTTTCATGATAATATAGAGATATGAAATGACATGTATAGTAAACGAGAGAAATGTAAGGTTCACTAATATGCAAAATAACTATTTTTAATGTTCAAGAGAAAATAGAGACGTATTAAGTATTACTAGTAATTCACCGTGCATCGCACAGATGAAAATTATAAATAGTAATGGTCCTATATAGGACTAAAACAAGGTTGAAATGCAAAAATAAGACTTGTTATGTTTTGTTCCCTTAATAGGACCAATTTACTCCTATTCCTAAACATACGAAAATTGACATCTCAATTTTGCCCCTCCACTCATTTACCCTCCCTTTTCTCCTTTTCCCTTTGTAATCCGTCGATTCCTTCTCCACCAAAGCAGAGTTAACTG
The DNA here is from genome assembly GCA_945859875.1 of Cuscuta europaea. Classification (NCBI taxonomy): domain Eukaryota; kingdom Viridiplantae; phylum Streptophyta; class Magnoliopsida; order Solanales; family Convolvulaceae; genus Cuscuta; species Cuscuta europaea. Next base: position 43,483,094 of record CAMAPE010000010.1, on the reverse strand, counting down.
TGTCTCATCATCTCCGAGTAGATCTGCGGATTTCATCGCACAACGTTGACTACTCCACCGTTTCGCTTGCGTCGCCTATGATTCACTGCCTTCACCTCTGTTTCACTGCCTTCGCCTTCCACCTTCTTCATGTTTAATTTTATCCGAATTTTCAGGTTTTTTGCTTTCTTCTTCTTCTTCTTCTCCTCCTCCTCCTCCTCCTTCTCCTTCTTCTTCATATTTCTATTCTTCTGTTTTTCTGGATTTTGACATGGATTTTGCCAATTTTCAAGCTTCTATTTTCGTATTTTTGACTTCTGATTTTCTTACTTTTTTAAAAAATTGATTTTCCGGATTTTTGGATGATGGCATACAATTTAGCCAAGTTATTGGCAGAAATGTACATTGGTAATCGTATCATGGCAAAAAAAAGTTTTATATAAATTGTTGTTTTTTGTTTTTTTTTTTGCATTAACTTCATATTTGTAATTTCCAAGTATGTTATGGTGTTTATTCCATTAAAAATTGGAATTTTTCGAAAATGTGGTTATTCATTTCACGTTTTTGCCAAATTTATGGCAGTTTTGTGTAGCCCTTCTAAGATAAATCTGCCAAACCTCTGGCAGATCTGAAATCCTTGTAATGGCAGTTTTCAAATTAATCTTCAAGGTTAAATATGCCAACTCTATGGCAGATTTTTGTGCCAGAGTTGTGATGGCGGCAGTGCTCGGAAGTGGAGTGGTGGCCCTGAAGTTGACATTGGTGGTGGTCGGAGGACGGTGGTAATGCTGGCGGATGGTGACACCAGCGTGGGAGGCGAAACAGGCGGTGAGGGTGGAGGCATATAGCGTCGACGAGACAAGCAGCAGACGACGGTGAGGGCGGTGGCGGGTGCCGCCACATAGGGCGGTGGCAGGCACCACCACCAAGGGCGGTGGCGGGCGCCAGCGTTGGGCGGCGCCAGCTAGGGCGGTGGCGGGTGGCAACATCGTCGAGGGTGGCTGAACTGCTATATGAAATTTTAGGGTTTCAACAAATTGTAATTTTACATTTTTAAATTTAAATTCAAATAAACACTGAATGGGGGCATTTTTGTACAAATAAGTGATTTAGGTCCTACGAAACATATATTTGTTTTTCAGTCCTATTTGTGCACAAAGAACTTCTTTTAGTCTTAAACAGGTAACTAACTCAATTATAAATGATACTTAAACTTAGTCATTTCAATTGAAAGAAAATTAAAAAAAAAAAGAAAAATAATTTCATTCACTAAAAAATTCAAAAAATATGAATACTGTTATGAAAATGAAGAAGATGAAGACTAAATTTGGGAGATAGATATATTAATAAAAGCTCTAAATATCTTCTTCTTAATATTTGAGAATTTCTGAATTTCTGAATGAATTTACAATGCCTCCTCAAGCTCCTAAATATACTGTTTGAACTTGATGATTAGTCACTTAAGGGATGAATCTACAGATTTGGTGGCAATAACAATTTGAGCTATCTGTTCTAACTAGGTTACAAGGATTAAACATAATTTCTGGATTGATGACAAGGATGAACAATTCACACTTGTCATTTCTAGGATTTTACAACACTCCCCCTTGAATGTTCATCCTTGAATAGTTGTCTATTATTTTAAAAACTTATTGTGAAAATTAAGGGAAAAAAATTACGACTTATAATGTCGTTGTATTTGGATGTACTGTCTCGTTACAAACCTTATCAGGAAAAACCCAGTGGGATAAAAACCTGATGAAGGGAAAAAGAGTGCAGTGCATTCAAAAACTCCCCCTGAATTTAGTATATACTATGAAGACGTCGCATGCCGATTTTCTGTACAAGTTCCATGAACTTCTTCGGGGGTAAAGATTTGGTGAAGAGATGGGCTGGATTTTCACTGGATCTGATTTATTGAATGTTGATTGTCCCTTCTTTCTCGAGATCATGAGTAGAGAAGAACTTTGGTGATATGTGTTTTGTTTTGTCTCCTTTGATGTGGCCTTCTTTAATCTGAGCTATGCACGCAGTGTTGTCTTCGTAGATCACAGTAGGATGACAAGTAATAGATTTCATACCGCATTCATTTTGGATGTGTTGAATCATAGATCGTAGCCACACACATTCTCTTCCGGTTTCATATAGTGCAATTAACTCAGAATGATTTGACGATGTAGCTGTCAATGTCTGCTTCATAGATCTCCATGAGATTGCGGTGTTACCATAAGTAAATACGTACCCGGTTTGTGATTTCGCCTTTTGAGGATCTGATAAGTATCCAGCCTCTGCATATCCGATTAAAGCAGCTTTTTCATCTTTGTGGTAGAATAAGCCAAGATCAACTGTACCACGTAGTTAACGGAATATGTGCTTGATCCCGTTCCAATGACGTCTTGTTGGGCATGAACTGTACCTAGCTAATAAATTTACGGAGAATGTAATATCTGGTCTAGTATTATTAGCTAAATACATTAAAACTCCCATAGCACTCAGATATGGTACTTCGGGACCAAGTATTTCTTCATCATCTTCTCGGGGACGGAATGGATCATCGTGTATGTTGAGAGATCGAATCACCATTGGTGAAGTCAAAGGATGAGTTTTGTCCATATATAATCTCTTCAAAACTTTATCGGTGTAATTGGATTGATGGATGAAAATTCCATTCTTCAAATGCTCAATTTGAAGTCCGAGACAAAATTTGGTTTTTCCTAGATCTTTCATTTCAAATTCTTTCATAAGATATTTTGCAGTATTTTCAATCTCATCGGGAGTTCCAATAATATTTAAGTCATCAACATATACTGCAATTATGGCGAATCCCGAATTTAATCGCCGGATGAAAACACATGGACTAATTGGATCATTCTTATATCTTTCCTTAAGAAGGTATTCACTGAGACGATTATACCACATTCGTCCAGATTGTTTTAGTCCATACAATGACTTTTGTAGTTTAATGGAAAACATTTCTCGAGGTTTCGAGCTATAAGCTTCAGGCATTTTAAATCCTCCGGGAACTTTCATATAAATGTCTGTATCGAGTGAACCGTATAAATATGCAGTTACTACATCCATTAGGCGCATTTGGAGCCTTTCAAAAACAGACATGCCAATGAGAAACCTTAATGTAGTTGCATCAACTACTGGAGAATAGGTTTCTTCATAATCAATTCCCGGTATTTGAGAAAAACCTTGGGCAACAAGTCGGGCTTTATATCTTACGATTTCATTTCTCTCATTGCGTTTACGCACAAATACCCATTTAAAGCCCACTGGTTTTACGCCTTTTGGCGTAGGGACTATCGGTCCAAAAACATCACGTTTTTCAAGTGATTTTAATTCAGCCTGAATAACTTCATTCCATTTTGGCCAATCGTGTCGTTTCCGACATTCTTCAATTGATGTTGGCTCATTGTCATTGTTTTCATTCATAACATTTGTGCAACGACATAGACAAATATTTCATTAATATCAATATCTTTACGATTCCATTGCATTCCAGTAGAAACGTAGTTTATTGAAATTTCATAATTATCAACGTTTCTATCATTATCTAGAATATTTTCCTCATTTAAGGAAGTTGGATCGTCATTTGAGATATTTGTTTTGTCAATAATATTTTCTATGCCAATATTTTCAAATTGATCATTTTCTTGTTCAGAAGGATGAACATCTTTGGCATCACAGATCGATTCCTGCCTTTTAATTTTTCTTGGTTTTATATCTTTCGATCCAAGTGGCCTGTCACGCCTTTTGCGTATAGAAGAATCATTTGCAAGAGATTTTTCAGAATTCTCTGCTGGGATTTCGATTCTGGCAGGGGCATTCATGGCAGGAATATGTGACTTTGTCACTTTCTTTGTGTCTGTGAATGCATCAGGCAACTGATTTGCAACGTTTTGTAAATGGATTATCTTTTGCACCTCTTGTTCACATATATTTGATCTTGAATCAAAATGTGATAATCCTGTTGCATTCCATGTAATCTCTTTTGTACTTGGGTCGAATTTATTATTTTCTCCCCCTGAGGTTGGGAACACTGTCTCATTGAAATGACAGTCTGCAAACCGTGCTGTGAATAAGTCACCAGTCATCGGTTCGAGATATTTTATTATTGAGGGAGATTCAAATCCAACATAAATTCTCAACCTTCTTTGAGGACCCATTTTTGTACGATGAGGTGGAGCAATCGGAACATGAATAGCACAACCAAATATTTTTATGTGTGCTAAGTTTGGCTCTTGTCCAGTAACTAATTGCATTGGGGAATATTCATGATATGCAGTTGGTCTAAGCCGAATTAAATTTGCTGCATGTAAAATAGCATACCCCCAAGCTGATGAAGATAAATTACACTTCATTAATAATGGTCTAACGATTAATTGTAATCGTTTAATCAGAGATTCAGCAAGACCATTTTGTGTATGAACATGAGCAACAGGGTGCTCCACATCAATCCCAATCGACATACAATAGTCGTTAAATGATTGGGATGTAAATTCTCTTGCATTGTCAAGTCGAATTCTCTTTATAGAATGATCCGGAAAATGAGCTCTTAATCGTATGATTTGAGCAAGGAGTTTAGTAAATGCTAAATTTCTAGTCGATAAAAGACTAACATGTGACCAACGTGTTGAAGCATCAATCAACACCATAAAATATCGAAATGGTCCACATGGTGGGGCTATCGGCCCACAAATATCTCCTTGAATCCTTTCTAAAAATGCAGGTGATTCAGTTGCAATTTTGTTCATAGAAGGTCTGATGATCATTTTGCCAAGAGAACAGGCCTTACAAGGAAAATCACTTGATAATGGAACCCTTATATTCTTTAATGGGTGTCCAAGTGAGGTCTTAATGATTTTATGCATCATTACTTGGCCTGGGTGACCTAAAAGGTCATGCCACAACATGAATGTTTTCTGATCATCTAACTTTGTGTTAGAAACCAAATTTATTTCAAATGGACTAATATATGTGAAATATAGTTCTGAGGAATATGCTGGCATTTTTTCACAAATATATTTAGTGCCAGATTTAGTTGTTGTAAGACAAATATATTCCTTTTGGTTTTCATTCATGGTTTCTATGTGATAACCATTTTGACGCATATCTTTAAAACTCAATAAATTCCTCCGCGATTTGCTGGAGTATAGAGCGTCATTTATAATTATTTGTGTCCCGTTAGGGAGCATCACATATGCTTTCCCAGAGCCTTCAATGAGCTTTGCAACACCTGATATGGTATTGACTTTAGCTTCAACTAAAGTTATTTGAGAAAAATATATTTTATTTCTCAAAATGGTGTGCGTTGTGGCGTTGTCTATCAGACATAGCTCTTTATCATTTGAGTGATCCATATCTTCAATATGTGTAAATAAACATAAGCTTGATCATAAATTGTACATATAATTTAACACAAAGTACATATATTACACACATTTATTTAAAAACAAAAGAAAATGGGGAAGAAAGAAAAAGTACATAAAACTAATATGTTACAACATAAGGATTAGAGTCTAATATTTTATTTTGTGACATTTTGATTTATTGCAAAAGCATCGTCCATAATGGCATCATTCACGAAGAAGTCCGACACATCAAATTTTGTCAGAGGTGGAGTTGTGTCATTAACATAATTAGTTTCCACATTTTTGTCTTTGTTCAGATTCATGGAAGCTTGAAATAACTCCACCAGATGTTTAGCCGTGCGACATTTATTAGCCCAGTGCCCCGTCATGCCACATTTATAACAAGTCGTCTTTACCGAGGTTTTTGTAGGGCGATTTATTTGATGAGCTTTTGTTTGCCCTTGCCCTTGTAATTCGGTCTTTCGACCCGTTTATATCCTCTGTAAGACTTGTTATTATGACCACTAAAATGCCCACGTTTAAAATGCCTTCTACTGCCACTGTGTGTTGCATTTGATTCAGTGGCTAAATTATGGCCAGATGGACCATAAATCGAAGGACTAGAACCGGTGGGTCTCAAATTGTGGTTTTTCATCAAAAGGTCATTGTTTTGATCAGCTACCAATAATACTGATATTAAGTCAGAGTATTTTTTAAAACCCTTTTCTCTATATTGCTGTTGTAGCAGCATATTAGAGATATGCATAGTAGAAAAGGTTTTCTCCAACATATCAGCGTCAGTGACTTTTTGTCCACATAACTTTAATTTGGATGTTATTTGGAACATAGCATAATTATAGTCACTGATAGATTTAAAGTCCTGGAATCTTAAATTGATCCAGTCATACTGAGCTTTTGGTAAAAGTACCTTTTGTTGGTGGCCATACCTCTTGTAAATTGTCCCATAATTCTTTTAGATAATCAACCAAAAGATATTCAGATTTAAGACTTTCATTGAGGTGGTGACGGAGGAAAATTATAGCTTTCGCTTTGTCTTGCGAAGATGACATATTATTGGCTTCAATGGTGTCTTCCAATCCATTTGCTTTTAAATGTGCCAAGGCATCCACTTTCCATTCCAGGTATTTTTGACCGGACAGATCAAGAACGTCGAATTCTCTTTTGCTAATGTTGGCCATTTTAGACTACAAGATTATTAACTTAAATTGATTTAGTAGTGCTACATCAATGAAATAAAAGTATTGCAATTGTTCAAGTATAGGTAATATATACTGAATGAATACCCGTAACTTATTAATAGTTCAATTTAAACTATTATAAACTATGCATGTATTTTATATTTTTATATATTTCGTATAATATTAGATTGTAAACAAGAAATAAAGAAGAAAAGTTAATGCATGAACATCATTATTTTAAATAACATGCTACCTTTTATATATATATACCTTCATAATTAAATCTAACGGTTGGTTTGTTGTGAGCACATACTTAAAGTGCTCTAAAACCAAGATGTTTGTTTTTGTTTTAATTTGTTTACGAATTACGAAGTACTTATTTCAACTTCTAATAATTTATACTACGTATCTAAAAAGTATACAGAACCAATTTATACTTATTTAGTAAAAGTAACTAATTTGAATTTGAATGTTTTACGATCAAAATTTAAAATAGTGTTGGATAAGTGTTTGGGTAGTTGGGTGAATAAAATAAAATTCTGAAAGTTGTCAGCTATATATGTGACTGAAGCAGTTGAAATAATCACAAGGTATACTAGGACAAAGTTCACTGCCCAAGAAAGTTGTCAGCTATATGCATGTGACTATTTACAGATAGCTAATGCAAAAAAAAAGGAGAATTATGAGAACAGTGCTATTGCAACTCCAAACACCCTTCATGACGAAAACGTACTACCACTTTCAGCTACTAATGCTATTCGATCGAACTCGATTGATTATATGTAGGGTATGTTTTAAACTAAATATATAATAAGTGTGTGTATTATTAATGATTTGCTGTAAGCTACTCGAATATATAGTATATATATACGTATATCATAAACGGAATACGTTGAAGAATATAATTAAAGGGCAAACTTAGGTTGCATATATATATATATAATGGTAATGATGAAGCTAGTGGCCGGAGTTGGAGCTAGCGATGAGAAAATAAAATAAAATAATCACAAGGTATACTAGGACAAAGTTCACTGTCCAAGAAAGTTATCAGCGTGTGACTATTTATTACTCCTATTTCTTAATCGGTTCTCCTATAATTGAATGGCTTACATATGGTTATACTTAGACTTTAATTTGTTCCCAACCGGTTCTCCTCTTTCTTTCACTACTGACTACATTGGTTTTTATCTCTTTTCTTTCTTACGAATTGAAGTACTCAGATATACTCTGTATGAATGGCTTACTATTTGTCTTCATACTTGTCTAAAGAATTTATCAAGATCGAGGAGAGTAAAGTTTTGAAGGTACATACATATATATATATGTTATATATATTTTTATTAAAACACTAAGCATTTATTTTGTTGAAACCATAGGCAACGTACGTATAAGTATTGATGTTTATACCTGCAGGAGATGATGATCTAAGGAGATTTTTGAGCAAATTCGTGCTGATAACGTGTTATGAAAATGAAGAAGATGAAGACTAAATTTGGGAGATAGATATATTAATAAAAGCTCTAAATATCTTCTTCTTAATATCTTAGAATTTCTGAATTTCTGAATGAATTTACAATGCCTCCTCAAGCTCCTATTTATACTGTTTGAACTTGATGATTAGTCACTTAAGGGATGAATCTACAGATTTGGTGACAATAACAATTTGAACCATCTGTTCTAACTAGGTTACAAGGATTAAACATAATTTCTGGATTGATGACCAGGATGAACAATTCACACTTGTCATTTCCAGGATTTTACGACAAATACATTATTAACACTACTGATTTGTTAGAAAAGATGGCACAAAAAAAATAGTCGTCCATTAAAATATTGATATATCCCGTCTCTAATGCCCCGTGATCTCGAACATATACATTATGACCTAGTTAGTTTGTTCTCTATTCACCTCTAAATTGAATGTATGGGTCTCCAAAGTTATACTTAAAAAATTGAAATCTTCATACACCTATATGATTTGGTTGGTAAACATATCAATGCACGTATTATTGATAAAGTTAGTCAACTTTACCAATCTTCTAGCTTTCTCTCCTTCAATCACCACGACTCTTGGAAGATGGCATTCTCCGAATAGTGAAGGATTGAACCAAAGATTTTTATATGCTTCCGGGGTTTTTTACTTTCTACTTTTGAGGATTTGGTCTGCCTTCTTCGTTGGTCGAGAGTTTTGTCAGTTTCATGTGATCGTGTGATATGTTAATCTCCTAGCAATGTCTAGAGGTTGTGTGTTTTTCATCGGTGTAATCAATCTGGTGAATTTTCTTTGTTCATGATTGGTGAATCTTTTCCAACCTTGTTGTTATGAGGCTTCAATTACTCACCATCCACCTAGGAGTGGACTCGGGCCGGGCCAACCGGCCCGCTACTGTACGGGCCCGGACCGGCCCGGTGAACCGGTTGGTGACCGGTTCGGGCCACCCGGCCCGGTGAGGTAGGCGGTTCGGGCCTGGGCCTGCTAAATAGTGAACCGGCCCAGCCGGTTCGGGCCCGGTCCGGGCCAATTTATTTATTTTTTCTTCTTTTTTTAATTTTTTTAAGTTTTTGGGTTGGGCTGGGTATGATGGGTCATTTGAGGTGGTTTGGGTGGTTTGGGGGTGAGGGGGGAGGGTTGGGGGTTAATTAGGAAAAACCAAAAAAAAACATGAACCGAGGCCCGGATCGGACCCGGGGGTTACCCGGGCCGGTTCCGGGCCTCCCCTTTCATGAACCGAGGTCCGGCCGGGCCCGAACCGGAACCGGTCCACCCCTACATCCACCTAAACCACCGCCTCCTCTGGGAAAAAGAAAACGTTCAACTGGATCTCCTTTTTTATAGTTGGTCAAATCGATAATTCAGAAAATTCTAATTGGCTAAGTTTTCTTTGTTGGTTGATGGTCAAATCAATTCCCCCCTTCCAGGGCCGGTAAAACCCGGATTATTGATTTAGTTTGTAATCTTTTTAGTTTGGACAATTTATTGTCTTTCAATTGCCTTTTATGTAGCGGGATTAGCGAATTTGTTTGGTCTTTGGAGGTCATCTGATTCTATATCTCATCCCAATGTAGCCTCGAGCTATTTTATTGCTTTATCTCTTGTTAATTTTATATTAATAAATACGTTTTATTTTTGAAAAAGAAAGAAAGAAACAATTAATGCGCTCATTTTTTCAATCATATTTCCTCTAATAAAGAATCTAGACACCTAATTTTGACTCTTTTTAACAACATGCTAAAAAATAGAACTAAATCAAAGCTGCTTTATTGACTATGTTTCTAATTCTGCATTTATACCCTATATCATGAAATGGCTTGTTCTAAACATAAATTACTTCTTGTGAAGTTGTGACTTGTGACTTGTGATAATGGTGGTATATTATTAATTACTTTGGCAAAACTTCATAGTATTCATTTTTTTAAAATGAATATTATCCACTTTTTCATTTTTAAACGTTTTGATCTGTCATATTAAATATTATTTGTTAAAAATACTTTTTAAGGAAAGTATAATTTTTTTTAACTTCCATAAATCATACTACTAATAATCAAAAACATTGTCCAGACTCTACGCCGTAAACTCTTAGTTAGGGAGTTATTCTTAAAATTATAATTAGCATAATATAAAAAACATTAAAGTACAACAGTTTTTTGACTCTTTTCAGTAATTATAGTTGATGGAGTATTAACTCCTAGAGAGAAGTGAGAGCTAGAGAGAGAAGTGCTATAAATGCTTGCTATTAATGATTTGTGAACCTCCTACAACTACTCCAAAGGGGAGTATTTATAGAGGAAATTAGGTTTGGGTTCCCAAGCCTTGGGCTTGGGAGGCCCATTTATAATTGGGTCACTACTAGGCCGAGTACAAAGAATGTAGAAATTACTAAGTATGAAATCTAGTTTTGTGAGCTCTTTGTGGCAGACGAGGGTCTGGCCGACGGAGCCATGACCGACGGCGACACCAGGTTCTCCTGTTCTCTGGATCATATTCTGAGTTGATATCTTTCTGGCCGATGGAGGGTCATCTGGCCGACGGAGACCCCACTGGGTGACAGCTGTGTCTCTTATTCTTCTGAGTATGTGGGTTCTGGGGTCCAGACCCATATACTCCATCAAAAGTTTTTTTGACATAATAGATAATGACAAAGTATTTCCTAGTCATAACACTTTTATGACAAACTGTTGCATTCATTTTAAAAAGAAATTTAAAACTTAGGTATGACCAAAATTTTCATTTTAAAGAGGGTTTGATGTCTCACCCTTCGGATTGCGAAGTTTGGAGACATTTCGACAGTTGTCATCCTCAGTTTGCAATGGAGTCACGGAATGTGCGACTTAGATTGTATTCAGATGGATTTTCTCCTTTTGGAAAGTTCAGGAACAAATTTTCATGTCGGCCAATCATGTTAACTCCTTATAATCTCCCTCCTGGTATATGCATGAAAAGTCATTTCATCGTTTTGACTTTAATTTGTCCAGGCCCCAAGGATCCTAAAAAAAGGATAGACATTTATCTCCAACTCCTTATCAAGAAGATGAAAGAACTTTGGGCCATTAGGACACCAACTTATGATGTTTCTCGAGATGAAATGTTTATCATGAAAGTTGCCATCATGTGGACCATTGGCAACTTCCCTGCCTATGGTATGCTTTCGGGATGGAGCACACACGGTCTTCTGGGATGTCCGATATGTATGGAAAAATCGGGTGCCAATTGGCTCAAGTTCAGTGGAAAACCAAGTTACTTTGTTTGTCACCGCAAGTTTCTCCCGGCAAACCATTGATATCGAAGGGACAAAAAGCCTTTCATTAATGGAAGAGTTGTATGAGAGTATGAGACCCCCCACCCCCGAGACTTATAGGCGAACAAATTTTTAACCGGGTTCGACATATTCATACGACTGTGCAAGCGCCACACAAGGATCCAGATGGGTATTGTGATGCCCATAAGTGGACAAAGAGGAATATATTTTGGGAGTTTCCATATTGGAAAGACCTTCTCATTTGTCACAATTTAGATGTCATGCACATTGAGAAGAACGTCTTTGACAATATATTTAACATGATTACACGGTGATGGATTTCAAAGACAAAACTAAAGACAATCTTGCATCTAGAAAAGACATGACAATGTGGTGTGATAGACCCAAACTTGGTGTTGATCTAGAACATGAGGGTAAAATTCCAAAAGCAGTCTACCAACTCACAAATGCACAAAACAAAGAAATATTAGAGTGGCGTGTATTTCTAAAGTTTCCAGATGGTATTGCTCTAACGTGTCCAGATGCGTGGACATGAAAAACCTTGCCATGACGTCGAACATGAAAAGTCATGATGCTCATGTAATCATGCAAAGATTTCTGTCGATTGCACTGAGAGACATGTTTCCTCTAGACGTATGAGGCTGTATTACTGAAATCAGTTTATTGTTTCAGTCGATATGTTCTACTATTTTGGATGTTGAACCCCTCCAGAGACTAGATGTGACACTCCAAAAATTTAAATAAAATAAAATAAGTAATTTAATAAACGGTTTTAGATTAAAAAAAAGGTCAAAAGTAAACTTTTTGTGACAGTATACTAGTCGAATAGAAGTAACATTTTTATTGATAAGATAAAATGTTGACTTTATAAGAGGGACAAGTTTGGGTGTACAATTTTTACTAAACTATTACAAATGGTAATTGTCGTACATAAAATATACATGATGTACATGAGGTTCTACTTTGCAGAGCGTTTAGTCCTTTCCGACGTTCGTCTTTACGACGTTCGTCCTTAAACAGTAGGGTTTAGCCCTTTCCAACGTTCGTCGTTACGATGTTCCTCCATAAACAGTTGAGCATTTTAGCCTTTCCGACGTTCGTCCTTACGACGTTCGTCCTTAAACAGTTGATTACGAAATTTGAATAGTTTAATTCAGATATGTTTTAATAATATTAAAATATAGTTAATTATTTGAAGGTTGTATGAGTAGAGTAAATTAATGGTGATTAGTAAAATAAAAATTGGATGTTGAAGTTAATTATATTCGAATATTTTATTATAGATATTGGCTGGATTAATAAGGTAATTTGATTAATAAAAAGTGATTAACTTTAATAATTAATTAATTCGAATAACAAAAGGAGAAAATCGGGTAAAATAATTACAAATAGAATAAGTGACTAATTATATCATCATAATTAAAAAGGTGAATATTTAGAGACCAGAATTAAGGAAGAGAATTAGGAACATCAGGACTTAAGGTAAGTTTATCTGTCAATCTAAAATTGTTTCCTCGTATTATATGCTTATTATTATGCATTATGTGATTAAGTGTGAATTTTGAGTGTGTACTATTTGGGGTGACTAAGAATTTGAGAAATATTGAAGGTATATTTTGGGATTTAATCCCTAGTATGACTTTGGAGTGAATTTTTATGTAAAAGAAATTTGGAGTATTTATGAATGTGATTTTTTTGTGGACATATCTATTAAATAGATATTCTGGATGACTATATATAGAGAAATGATTTTCCAAAGAATGAATAATGTTTTATAATGATTATTGACATCTCGAGAGAAACACGAGGTGTTGGTGGTTAAAGCTATATACCGCGGGTTTATTTTAGGTTTAAGTTGATTATTGGTGGCCGAAGAAATCCCGGTAAATATTGGTGGCGGGAGAATCCCGGTATTTCTTTTGAGAACTTTAAAAGTTCTTTGGTGGCCGCGGTAGTGGTTTCTAATTACCTGGGTATCTAACCCAATGTGAGGTAGGGGGACGTTGTCCGAACTACTTGGACTTCTTAGTACTCGGAAGGCTTGGAATCCCTTTCAGGGGGTGTGCACACTTAAGGGTGAAGTTCAGTTTCCAATCGGTGGTCGGTGGGAGCCGGAATTCCGGGATGAGTCGTACACAACAACGATTAATTGGGCTCGAGGCATCTTGAGTTTCGCCCATCTTAAAAGAATCTAAGAGTGATATTGATTTCGGAATGGTGATATTTTCAGCTACAAAAGTTATTTTTGAAAAGTGATACTTCTTTTGAGAGATTAATTGTTTGGAGCTTGTAAATATAATTTTTAACTATAAGGGTATTTGAGATTATAAAGTTGATAATTGATGTTTTTGATTAAAAAATAATTTTGGGTGGAGTGAGTTTGTTTTTATATATTATTATATGAAAAACTATTTTTGACAAACCTGATTATTTTACGGGGTTGGGTAGTACTTACTTAGCTCTAAAGCTAATTTTGTTTCCTTTTCTTTGTTTTGTTTTCTGCACTTTATTTGTGCAGGTAATTATGAAGTTCATGACGTTTGACGAGCCTTGAGAGCGCTTTATAAGATTTTAGTGTAGTCTTTACTTAGTCTAATTAATGTTATTGAATTTTGAATTTAAGTTTTTAATTTGGTTGAACTCATGGTGGATAACCTTAGCATCCAGCCAAGTTGAGGGTTGGGTGTGGCGGTGACACACCCGTTTTCCATTATTGTTATTTCCGTTGCAAAACTCTATCTATTTTGAATAAATAAATCAAAATTGTTATCAATATATTATTATTTTAGGTATTATTTTGGGTCGGGAAATGGGGGTGTTACACTAGAAGACTATGTTTAATTTTGATGTGTAATTTGGAAAAAATACTGCCACCATCCTTTTTCGATGGAATGTGACATCTTATAATAAATCTTCCATATGAGGCTCTGAATGGAGATCCCGTCTTCTATCGTTGGATGTACAGATTTCAAAGGTTGGTCACAATTTCATTGATATTTCAAGATTTATTTAATAAGAACATTTGTTTATTTACAAATTTTATTTTGCATAACAGATTTCTGAGAGAGTTGAAAAAGAAAGTGACCAATAAGGCACACGTTGATGCTTCAATTTGTCAAGCATATATTCAACAAGAAATCTCAACGGTTTCATCTTTTTATTTTGAGCGTGATGTCATACTAAAAGAAAGAGACTTGCCCGGAACGATGACATTGGTGAGGATTCATATGACAAAGTAGTTTCCATTTTCAATTACTCACGTAGAGGTAAAGGAGCTATGACTTACTGTTACATCGTGGGTGGAGAATATACAGTTGCACATACTTACATCCTCATGAGTTGTCCAGAAATCTTACCATTTTATAAGTAAGTTAAATTGGTACTTATATTTGTAATATAGCTAGACATATGATCAAAAGTGTTATAATGTTTTTGTATGATTTCACAATGAATTTAGAGTAACTTTATCAGCATTTCCTAATGATGCAATTGATGCAATGGTGGACTCTGATTTTGCAACATTGTACCAATATCACGTATATATATACATTATATATACATTATATATACTACTTCCCCCATCCCATTAGAAGGTTCTCACTTTCCTATTTTGGACGTCCCGTTAGAAGGTTCTCATTTCCATTTTAGGAAACAATTAACAATCTTAAGTGACAAATTAATCATTAAATATTAAAAATAATACATTTATAACATCACAGTTATCAATACTAACTACATTATAATATATACCTATTATAATTATTTCTCAAAATATACTCGAAGTATTTTATTTAATTATTGCCTAAATAACTGTGTCGTTTTGCTATGGGAACCTTCCAACGGGACGGAGGGAGTATTAACTACTAATTTTTAATAATTACCCAATATTATCATGTTTTAATTTACAGATCAAGAGCCGTGAGATTTACGACCCTCTGCTAGTATCATTGGTGTGGGGCCCTTCTTCCCATGCAAAAGTTTGGCGGTCATATGTGATAAATGGTTACACCTATCACACAATCGATTATGGACAAGACCGGCCAACAATGAACAGCAGGTTATGTGTCCCAACCATCGGTTATAATAATTCAGAAACAATTTTTTTTGGTTTCTTGCATGAGATTCTCGAACTTAAAATGGCTTCTGGTATGCAAGAATTGTCATGCGTTTTGTTCCGCTGCACATGGGTTGATCCGATACGTGGTGTGAGAAAAAATTCAAAGTATAATATAATTGACGTTAACCACTCTCACGTGTATAGGAAAATTGAGCCTTTTATACGCGCTCAACAAGAAGCCCAAGCTAAGTTTATTATGCAGAATATCTTTCAACCAAGCGAACACGAAATCATTGGGTGTGTGGATGTACTATCCAACAACAACAACAACATCCAAGCCTTAGTACCAAAAGATATTGGGGTCGGTTAACATGAATCGATACATTATATCACCACCAAAAGGAAAAGAAAGAAAATAAAGATAAAAAAGATAAGCAATTATAAAAAGATAATATAAAAAGAGATGAATATACATAAAAATGATAAAATATAAAGGATACAAATAATGGTTATATATAAGGATAAAAAACAAGGAAAAAAGATGAGGGGAAAAGATGATACGAGATCAATCCTCCACATGAATACCCGCCGCCCTCCACTTAGCTCTCTCCAAAGTCATGCCTTCATCCAACCCCAGAAGAAGCATATCACTTCGAACTTCCATAACCCACGTCTGTTTGGGTCTTCCTCTCCCTCTCTTCCCTGCCTCTTCTCCACACATCTCAACTCGTCTGACCGGTGCATCACTCGGTCTTCTACGCACATGACCAAACCACCGTAGGCGCGACTCCCGCATCTTGTCTTCAATAGGTGTTACTCCCACCCTTTATCTGATTGTCTCATTTCTCACACGGTCCTTCCTAGTATGTCCGCACATCCAACGCAGCATGCGCATCTCTGCCACACTCATGTTTTGAATGTGACATTGTTTCACCGTCCAACACTCTACGTCATACAGTAATGCAGACCTAATTGTTGTCCTATAAAATTTACCCTTCAGTCTAGTCGGCATACCTCGATCGCATAGAAATCCTGACGCACTCTTCCACTTCATCCACCCTGTTCTGATTCTATGGGATACATCTCCATCTAATTCACCACCCTTCTGAATTATGGAGCCCGAGTAACGGAACATGTCATTGACTGGTATCTCCTTACCATCCAGACTAATTCCGCTATTACCACTGCTTCTACCTCCACCAAACTTGCACTCCATGTACTCTGTCTTGCTCCAACTTAGTTTGAAACCCTTATTCTCCAATGTTTGTCGCCATACTTCCAACTTTGCTTTAAGACCTGATTGCGTCTCATCAATCAATACAATATCGTCGCCAAACATTATGCACCACGGTATATCACCTCGAATTGACTTCGTAAGTTCATCCATGACTATGGCAAATAAGAAAGGGCTCAAAGCCGATCCTTGGTGCACTCCGATAGTAATAGGGAACTCTTCCGTCCTCCCTACACTAGTACGGACACTTGTAGTACAATCCTCATACATATCCATGATGATGCTGATATACTTGTGTGATATGTCTTTCCTAGTTAAGGCCCACCAAAGAACTTCTCGAGGTACCCTATCATATGCCATTTCTAAGTCAATGAACATCAAATGCAGATCTTTATGAGCGTCTTTATACATCTCCATAAGTTGCCGAAGAAGGTGAATGGCCTCAGTTGTTGAGCGGCCATGCATAAAACCGAATTGATTCTCTGAAATCTTCACAGTTCTTCGACGTCTTTGCTCAATCACTCGCTCCCAAAGTTTCATGGTGTGACTCATAAGCTTAATCCCTCAATAGTTGGCACATTCTTGTACATCACCTTTATTCTTAAATAAGGGATAAGAGTACTCTTCCTCCAACTCGTTGGCATCTTGTTGTTTCTCCAAGATCATGTTGAAGAAACTTGTTAACCACTCGACGCCTCTCTCTCCCAAACTTCTCCAAGGAACACCAAATGTTGTCAAAAAAGGTGGATGTAATATCCGTCCGAGGAAAATTGTATCACAGACTCAACACAATGATGTTGATCTTGATGCTTTTCAACAAGATTTTTTTCAACATACGCCTATTGTTGAGACGGTAAACTATAACATTGAGTTAAGTGATCCAAATGGCAGACATGTTGAGGTCATGCTAGAAACACACCCTCCGCGCCCAACACCTCAAACTGAGTTTGAAATTGTTCAACAGTATGAACAAGAATAAGACGATGAACATGAGGAAGAAGAATGGATAGATGATGATGAAGAAACGGAACAACATGTTATCTATGAAGAAAATAGATTCTGATAGCGATTAATTGTATTGTTAAATTGTTAATTGTATTTTTTACTGAGAATTGAAATTTTTATTTTTCTCCATCGTTATATTAAGTCAATTTTTTCATGGATTTAGTATAATTCAACTCCCAAATAATTTAATTTTACTCGACAATAATTAGTTCGAAATCCTTCACTATAACTTTTCAAGAAAATAAGAAAATAATTACATCAAAAGCTTTCTACGATTTTTTATATTATATTCTACTCAAGATAATTCGAATTTTTGTAATAATTCGAAAATGGAAAATTAATTACATTTTAATAATTTGAAATTTTTTAACATAATTCAGTCGGAAATCTTTCAACATAATTTTTTTATTATACTTTAGTCGAAAATAGTTATA
Source organism: Cuscuta europaea (assembly GCA_945859875.1). Taxonomy (NCBI): domain Eukaryota; kingdom Viridiplantae; phylum Streptophyta; class Magnoliopsida; order Solanales; family Convolvulaceae; genus Cuscuta; species Cuscuta europaea. The sequence goes on along the minus strand of CAMAPE010000010.1, from coordinate 43,465,072 downwards.
AACTAAAGTATTTACTCGAAAAGTTTTTAATTTGAATCCAATTCTTCCTCATAATAATATTAAGTCTAATTTATAATTTATTAAATTTTAATAACCATTGACATAAAGAATATAAAAAAGTATATCTTCTTGTTTCATCAAATTGACAAGTAGAAAAGACATGAGTTTATTTATTAAATTTAACAACCAACATTACTGAATTCAAATCAATAATGATACAAATTATTAGTACTAACATTACTGATAAATAAACAAACAACATTACTGATAAATAAAAAATTCAGACAGTCAAATGGAAGATACCTGTTTCAAGGCTCAAATTGAATGTTGATGCCTCTTTCTCGACGGAAGGTGCGACAGGTGGTGCAGTGTTACGTTCCAACTCAGGAGACTTGGTGGCTGCTCTATGCTTTCATATTTCGGCAAGATCTAGTTCTGAAGCGGAACTGGTGGCTTTCCAAGAGTCGATTTGTTGGTCGGTCGGGCAAGGTTACAGAGATTTTGAAGCTGAGACTGATTCCATGGAGGTTATCCAAGCTGTTGAAGACTTAGCTCTGGTCGGAAGATGGAGGAGAGTGGTGGATGATCTGAAACGTTGGTCCGTTGAGTTTGGGATAAGTTACCGACATATATATCGGGAAGCTAATTGGCCAACTCATTTTTTGTCTCAATCCAAACTTAAGGTAATGAAGGTGTTTTATGATATGTGTGAGTTGGATAATGTTACCCGTAAATCTATATGGGCTGATATATTTGGTTTAGCTTATTTTCGTTTTTAATTTTATTTTTGTATTTTTCAATTGGGTAAGGTCTAGCCTCCCAATTGTTCTGTTTTCTTTGGTATTTTTTTACTTCTTGTATTTCACGGGAAGGTATGCCTTCTTGAGAGATTTTGGTCATCTAGTCCCCCTCTCGTTTTGTATTCCATTTACGTTATTAATAAAATCTGGTAAATGGCCCCCGGCATTTACCCCACTGATTTTGGGGGTTTGCCTTCCGGGGTTAAAAAAAACATTACAACAAATAACTTCAAATTGAAGGTTTTCCCCTTTGGTAGTAGTGGTACATTTCTTTCCCTCTCCGACGATGCTTGATTCACTGCTTGATTCATCATCGTCAAAGCTTTCAAGAGGCCTATCTAACAGCTCCATAATTTTCCTCTCAGCTTCTGCATTTATCGGTTTCATATACTCTGAACATTCTTTCAGTTGTTTAAGTTTTCTACACAAGAACTTCCCCTCTCCCACGCTTCTTGAGCTTGATTCATCGTCGTCATAGCTGTTAAAACTTTCAAGGGGTTTATCTAACAGCTCGGTGATTTTCTTCATTGTTTCCGCATTTATCGGTTTCATCAACTTTGTACATTCTTTCAATTGTTGGAGTTTTCTACACATGAACTTTCAGTCAATTGGTTCTGGGTTACTCATATTTTTTGCCTTTATAATTTTAGACCGGACAACGCTTGTTTATACACAAACTAGTCAAGGATTTTGTCACGGATCCGTCCGTGACAAATTCGAATTTATTCCTCTGTCCGCGCGTCTTTCTGATGCCCTGCCATTTCGAATTTCAAGGCTTTGTCACGGACGAATCCGTGACAAAAGTCGTGACAAATTTGAAATTTCAAATCTGTCACAGCTTTTGTCACGAATCCGTCCATGACAAAAGCCTTGGTAGCCGATATGCCAGAGCCTCGAGAAGGAGGTGTTGTCTGAAGAATAAATTCGAAATTGTCACGGACGGATTCGTGACAAAATCCGTGACAAAGTGTTAATATAAAAGCAACACTTAACGAATTTTTTATCCCCACACTTCAAAAACCCTAAATTATTTCGGCCCACTCCCTTCTCCCTTCTCTCAACCTTCTTCGTCCGAACTCTACCGCTGTCCACCGCCGCACTTTGCCATACACCGACGCTCTCCGCCATCCATCACCGCTAGCCTTCGTTCGAAGTCGCCGCCGTTCCTCTCCGTTCCTCGCCGTCTTGTCTTCTTCATCAAAGTTATGTGTGTGATTTTTTTATTATTTTTCAAACGTATGTTTATTAATATTTGATTTTAAATGTTTTAAATGCCAAAAAATCCATGTTTTTATTATTATTGTTCAACTTTCATAACAGTTTATGTTACATATATGATTCCAACATCAAACATTTTAAAAAATTCGTCCCCCTCATGTTAAACTTGTAAAAAAGTTTAACATGTTAAATTTGTAATCAATTAATAGTCCAATTTTTTCTCTAAATTAATACTAAAAATATATTGATCTAAACATTAATACACAGTTTTTTATCGGTACAACAACCTGTTTTTCTAAACATTAAAACAAAACAAAAAACTTTATTTTATTATTACAATAGACTCTATTTTCACGTTCCGTGACAAACTTTTGTCATGCCCAATCGGTCACGGAAAAAATCTGTGACAAAATCCGTGACATAGTTGTTTGTCACGAATTTTTTAACTACGATTTGTGACAAAATCTGTGACAATCTCACTGTTTTTTTTGTAGTGCAAGTCTGGACGGATTATACTCGTGAATAGATGTTACAAAAAAATCGAAAAGAATAATCCTCTTGTACTCATCATGAACAATCCCCTTTGCCTTAGCTAATCGAGGTTGTTAATTTAGTTAGCTAAATTTGTGAAGATGCATTGAAACTAAATTTAATGAATAAGATGCTCAAAAAAATTCATCAAAAAATTCCACCGGAAACATCTTAAACGGCGGAAAAAGTCTCCGATAAAAGATGTGAACCGAAAACTGATGAAGTAAACCTTTTGCTTTGTTCTCTGCTTAAACCCTAACCCTAGACGTGCTTCATCATTCGCCGAACAGATGGGGAGGTCCCGAAGGAAATACAAGAGAGCGAGAACTAAGGTGCGCGTGGGACTGCCAAAGAAAAACCCTCATTTATTCAAGCCGGCGTTTAACTTGCCGCCGAAGCTACGGTCACTGCTAGATCCTCTCTCGCAGTGGGACGCAGAGGGCAGCGTTATTGCAAATTACAAGTCCTTCGGCTTTCTCTCAAACCCAAACATGCTTGGCGTGCGCTCTCGCACCTCCCACATCGTCGAAAGCGAGTCTCTTCAGGTCCCGCCGCCCGTGTCCTCCGACGGCCCTGAACCCGATGCCGAGTTTCAGCCTATTGATTCCGGCAGCGATCTCGAGGAAGATGGTTAGTCAAAAGTTCCAATTCTTCCACATACATTATGCGTTTTTGTGCTTGTTAATTTAAGCACCGCTTTTGACGGTGCCATCTATTATCGTTGTTTATTTCACGGTGATAAAAGTTCAAATGTACATTCGCGCAACTAATACTGTTCGCTCAGGCTTGATTTACGAGTTCCTGTTTCTAGATTCTTTGATTCAGAATCATTGATCAATTTGACAATTAGACTGACTTGGGTCCTATTATTTCATCTGATAGTTAACAATACATGTAACCAGAACTTGACTTTGAGGGCATTTAAATTCAATTAGACTGACTTGGGTCCTATTGGAGTATTGGATAATAATATTTAAGAACTTCTTTAACCGCAAATATATGATTTAACAATTTGATCTTGAGACGTGATTACATTTTGAAGAAGTATGAGATGCCCTTATTTTTCTGGAAGCATCATGTTAATATTATTTAGAGCCAGTTTGGTTAGGGTTGTTTAGTTTGCTAAATTCTGATTTCTGAATTTTCTGGAAGGCATTTGTGTCCCATTTCAGCAAAACAAGCTTGTAAAGTGAAACAAATCTGAACAGAATAAGCAGAACAAACCACTTCTGTCTTACCAATCATTTCCCTAATTTATTTAAATGAAGCTTGAATTGAAGTATTTTCTGCGATTGTTTGGTAAAAATTAAAAATTCAGACTGTATATGGTTTTTTCTTAAATTCACATTTCTCTTACTGTGCGGTAACAATTTTTGTGGGTCTCCAGACCTGAAGTCAGCACTTGGAAAGAAGCGGAGGGATGGTCAAAGTGCACCTCCGCAACCACTAACAGCCATTCAACGGGTTTATATCCAAAGACTTGTGGATGAATATGGGGACAATTACCAGGTATGTGTGAGGTTGCCTAGAAACGATTATCATTACTTATCATTGAAGTTGTGATGTCAATTCTTAGTTCAAAGTTTGAAACATCTTAATTTGTGGGATGTAACAGAAAATGTTCATGGACACAAAATTGAACAAGATGCAGCACTCAGTAGCAACACTGGAGAATCTGTGCAAAAGATATCAGTTGTACCGTGATAAAAACCCCTTGATTGTGGGTGTTTAGAGAACAATCAAATCTTTTGTACGTTAAACAGAACGAGTTTATTTATGCTTGTAATGTTATAATTTTGCTTTTTTCTGTGTGCTTATGATTATAATTTGAGCCTGTGGACGATGCTTTTTTGAACTGTGATTGCAATTGATAAGTAAAACTGAGCTGAGACACTTTAATTAATTATTTACCGTAAACATAAAGGATTTTATACAATGATGTTTTCCGTGTTTTGGGGAAGAAAGACTCATGTATTCATGTTTTAGAGATAACAAGGAACAAATTTCACTCGTGCACTTCTATCCAACTCGATCCCTGGGCCCTAGCCCCTAACTATGCATAAATTTCAACGTTTCCTGTCAACAGAAGACTACATTGTAGTATTATACTCTGTATATTGAGAAGAATATGTATAACTACATTTATAATTATGAGTATTAGGCCGAGTAAGTTTGTGTCGAATAGAGCAAGCCTGTTTTGACACCAGGCTTTTCACATTTGTGGAATGAAACAAGAAGGCAAGAAGTGTGGCAATGAATGGATAATATGTATAATTTTCGTAAAAGAGCAAGATTATTAGTGGAAGGCTGAAAGAAGAAAAATGAAAAGGCGAGATTTATGTCTAATAGTATACGGAGTACTTTTTACTCCCGTGCATACAAGTATGTACTCATTTGACGTTAATATGGTTGACTTGACTAATGGAATACTAATATGGAAAAATTTGAAGTCATAACACTTGATTTTAATTAAAGTCGTATCATCATATTATCGTTGATTTTCAATTTCTCGGTGTCTTTGGAAGATATCGGCATAGCAAGCGTCACAACGCTGATTCTTCCGGTAATCTTGAATTTCGCCACCACTTATCCATCGTCTTAGCATCACCGTGAAGTGAAAGTAGACATGAACGTGAGGACCAAAACAATAACCTTTCTTGAGAGTGTGGTGGATAGATTTGAGGCCGTCCTCCGTATAGAGGCAATTCCAACAACGAAGGTGTCGATAGAGGCATTGCCGGTGGCCAAGGTCGGTGAAGAAGGGGTCGACTACGCATTAATAAATGATTGAGAATTAACGGTCTTGACCGATTTGCAAGTTCAAGATGCCAAGAGAAGCCGAGGATCGAGATAGCGACTCAAAGGTGTTTTCAAACAAGGTGGATGGTGAGTTAGATTTTGTTGTCTGCCACATAAGCATTTATAAAGTTAAATTCAAAATTGTACTCAGCGCTAAAAGACAGTTTATATTCTTGTGAATATCATATGCAATATAAGAGACTCTTTACTCAGGTGTGTAATGGTTAATGTGTGCATTTGACCCTTTTCTTCAAAAAGAAGGATGGGAACTTGTTCCTGAAAGACATAAGGAAACTTTCCGAATAAGAGCTTATCATAATCTCTAACTATATTTACTAAAAGCATGACATAAAATGAATAAGAGCTAGTAGGATGGTGGACTGCCGGCAAGAGTTTAGACTGTGCCGGAGGTACGAAAAATGCAGCCCAATTTTTTGTCCAATTTTTTGTCCAATGCCCTATTGGAAGGGAGTCGGCTGGGGAATTCAAAATCCTGCAGCTCATAGTTTCCTGGTGAGGGTTGAAACGTGCTTCTCATAGGGAAATATGGCAAGCAAGAAATGAAAAGGGGTAGCAGAAGGTGGATAGTGCTGCAGAAAGAATTATAATATCTGCTAGGTTCTTGCTGGTGAGTTGGTGCCAGGCTGTTGGGTGTGGGAGGAAGAGAGCTGCGGTATTCATATGATGCGCACAGATGGAAAAGTCCAGTGGAGCGCAACTCAGAAGGAGAATTTCTGGCTAGCGGGGCGCTGTCGGGACTGAGTTGGTGTCCCCGAGGGAAGCAGAGGTGGTAAGTGTAAGTGTTTTGGGTTGGATTAAGATAAAAGGGTGAAATTGTTTGGAGGTCAATCGGATTCTTCTCAGCCTCTCAGCCTCTCAGGTAGTAAATGTCGTTCTTTAAGATGCTGGTGAATCTCCTTCGGATTAATTATTGATTATATAAATGCGATGAAAACTAACTGTTTTACCATGAACTTTTCTTATGTGAAACAATTAGCAAACCAGATAACCCACATTCTGACTGAGGTGACCGTTTCTTTGCATGAATGCATGATCAAGGAGTGTAGTTAGATGTTGCTCCTTTTTCTATTCAGAATTATCTTGATTATTATGCCTCGATTGATAAAAGTTAGTTTTATTTTCTTCAAAAACATAATTGGAGCTTGAGGTAATTATAATAACCGAAATACGTAGTGCCAAACAGTGATTTAGTTCAGAGATGCTTCCATTTAAAAGAACACACCATGCTAGTGTATCACTCATACATGTACTCGAACCAGTAAATAGTTACTGAGCTATCCAGATTTCATTCCCTCCACAAATACACAATATTGCAAAATGAAAATATGTTTTTATTATCATTAATTTTACTTTTAAAACAAGGGATAATGCTGGTTGTACAGCTTCTCTCGAAGATATGACCACAAAACATTACTAAGTTCCCGGCATAATGACGATGGGCTTTTGGTCTTCAACTAATCAGTCTGAATCTGAATCAGGATTGACAGATGACCTTACTGACCTGCGTTGATTATCATCATCTCTCTCATCATCATCTTGTTTGTTCTCCTTAATCATTCCTGGAAACCCATGGTCTAGTCACAAGCCAAATTCACCAATATAAAAAATTCTATTGAAAAAACATTACCTTTTTTTAACAAAAAGGCCTCCAGTGTTTTTGTGGAGAAATCGTCCTTTCCTCCCAACTCCTGAAACCCAACCAGCCTATCTGTAGCAATTCCATTCCTAAAAACCAACAAAAAATCCACTTTTCAGGCTATAGAACGTTATGTAGCATATCTATTTTTTCTATAACTTGAGGAAACATCCTTCACTGCCCTGGGCTGAGCACCACAACACAACCGCTCTGAAACCAGCCACAGTTTCTGAAACCAAACCCCATGGCAAACATGAGAGCACCCGAAAAGCTAGATCATCCCGTAGATTAATAGAGCTAGGGGTTGAACCTAGGTGGGATAAGAAACTCAAGAAACTAAATCTTCCAAGCACCCCAGAGGGACTACCTTGTCCTGTTTAAGTATTGTGTCTGTATGAACGCAAAGAACACACAGATGGAAGATACAACAAAACAAATATGCATGCCCACCCTTACCCCATTATGCTTACAAATTTTAAAGCTTGACCAAATTTTTTCAGGCTCTAAATTAACTAATTAAGGCTAAGGTTGACTCAAAACCCGACAAATGCTCACTCCACCCGCAGGGGGAGGGGGGATCTTAACCAACAGAAAATGAAGAAGAAAAATTGCCAACTAATGAATACACAAGCGGCTTGAAATTGTAGGTGACAAGGTACAAATATGAAAAAATAATATCACAAACATGCACATTGTATGAGATGGGATAGACCTGAAAAAGATGACACATGGGAGAGTTTTGATTCCGAGCTTTGTAACAAAAAAGGGAGCATTCTGCAATTAATTATGAAATGAAGATGAAAACAATCCTCAACTGGTAACTAAAACCAAGAAAAGGACTTCTACTCATAAATATATAAGCTTAAGTGAGGTAACCTCTGCATCCAATTTAAGGAACTTAGTATCAAAATGCTTTGGTGCAAGTGACTTCAAATGCTTATCCATTATCCTGCAAAGCTCAACAGCACAAAGTGATTTTAATTTTGCAAGAACTAACTAAAGTTATGCATGACTTCATTAGGAAAAGACAATCACCCAAAGACAACCAACAAACAGAAGCCATTTTTTGCTTGGTTCGCTGAAAGGTTAAGAAAGAGTATGAGGTGACTTATTTTCAAAGCGAAAATGTTTTCTATAGCAAGAACAGTGCTTTCACTTTAAAAATAAGCCTCCTGAAAGAAATTGAGAAAAAGAGCTTTAATTATTAAAAGATGACTTTTTGCCCTTACCAAAGAAAGAAAGCACCGGGTGGGAGCTTTAAAAAAAACAAGCAAACACTCTTAGTGATTCAACAAGAGAGCACATTTTATAAAATAACTTGCAACAAAAACCATCCCAAGTAGGCTCGAAACCAACTTCAACAAGAGATTGAATTATGATGAAAAAGTAATTGTGTCAGTTTCCTTACTTGCAACGGTAAAACTCCCGATGGGAGAAGTGACAAATCGTTTTTTCACTACCAGTAACTTCACCTAAAAAATCTCCTTCAGTAATCTCTCTATACTCTCCATGCCCTTTCTTTTTCAATTCTTGTCTCTTCTCAGCTTCTTTCTGAATAAAACCAGTCAAAATAACACATTTATAATAATAGAGTTATTCTCATTCCTAAATTAAATATGTCAAAGACTTGAGGTATCGACAAGCCTAATACTAACCCGGAGAGAAGCAATCCTATCAGCATGCAGCTTTTCCAACTCAGGATCCTGTTTATTTGACAAACAGGAAGATTAACAGTCCTTCTTAAGTGCAAATAGTGAGAAATGAATATACATAGGCAAACTTACATCCATTAACTCATCAAGATCAACCACTTCGTTAGCATAACTTGAAGTCGCTGCCTTGTCATTTGATAGCAATTCCTGCACAAAAGAATATATGTTAACATTGAGACCTTAGCTAAAGAGAGCCTCCAAGATAGAGCTACAAGAAATAATTAAGACCACATTGCTGATAGTCCAGATAAGCAAAGACCTAAATTAGAGAGAAAGGACTGTATAAAGGTGATGCATTTTCTACTTATAGCCCATTTGGTAACACTGTTTTTCGGCTTATCAGGCTTATTAGCCAACTTTTTCACCAAACATGTAATTTTTGATTTCGCGCGCTGAAATGTGTAATAATAAGAAAAAGTAAAGTTGAAGTTACTTTTCTGGCTGTATCGACTGAAGTTAATGTAGAGGACCGTTTAGCTATTTTACATATAATTTTTTCTTTATTTTATTAATAAAATATATTTTAAATGTAATTTTCTCATAAATCAACAATCGCAAAACTAAGTGGGACTTTGTTCCATAGCTTCTTTCTTAGGAAACATTAAACTAGATTCGCAAGTAATAACTTTTTGTCTATAAACTCAGAAAACTACTACCTCCCTCCCACTGAGTTTGGGACAAGAGAAGGTGGCACCATTATTAAGAAAAGTGAGGCTATGTGGTTAATATTAAATTGATAAAGTAAGAATAAAGTAAAAATCATTCATAGCCACACACTTTACCAAATTTGGTATGAGACAATCTTAGTGGGAGGGGTACTATAGAACACCCAATCTGAAAATAGTTGAATTCGAATTATCATAGTTTGTTTCTATTGTTCTTGTTGTTCATGCTCTCCAAGTATTATGCAAAATTTAAACCAAAGTTCCAACACAATTCCCATGTAAGTTTCAGGGAAAGTTAATCTTTCGAACACTATTACATTTAAAGAATGAAAAAGGTAGAATTCTAAGTTAGACAGAAAGGGAAACAGTCATGGTGACAATAGGAATATTAGAAACAGAAAAGAGAGACCTTTTGATAGTCGCGAGCTGCCGCGGCAATGACATTTCCAAATGCCAACGTAGAAAGAGTTGATTTCACCGAGTCGGGATCCATTGCTCCCTTTCTCTCTCAGATATCAGAATTGCTATTGAAATTCCGTATGATAATAATTTATACGATAATGAATTTCGGAACTCAGTTTCCGAGCAGCGCTAACTTTCGGCTTTCTTTCTTCTTTTTCCTGCCTGTGCTTATTCAAGCTTGAGTCTTGACGAGTTCGAGGTTTCGGATTTTGGGTGTTTTCTCAAGTTGGATCCAAATATCCAATGGATGGAGGAAATTTGTAAAACTGCAAAACTGGATGGGGGAGTTGAGGTCTTGGGACGGGAGGCTTTTAAGCCCTCCATCCTGTAAAACTTAAATAAATATTAGGGATAACTTTCAAATAGGTCCTACTATTGTCAAAAAGTCAATTTGGTCCTCATACTTATCGATTAGTCAATTAAGTCCACAAAGTATTAAAAAACACTCAATTGTTCCATTTAGCCGGTTGGAGATATATATTGCCGGTAATAGCTGATGTGGATGCCAATGTGGCAAAAATTTTGATTTTTTCCTTTTTCTTTTTGTCCTCTTTTCTTTCTCTCTTTCATTCTTCCCCCTGACTTCTTTTTCCTATCCTTGGAGTTGCCGCGACTGTTTTTCTTTATTTCTTTCTTCTTCTTCTTCCCGTGCACTTTCTTTTCCCTCCTCCAATTTCTTTCTTTTCCTCTTTCTTTCTTCCATTCTTCCCGAATCCCGATTGTCTTTCTTTGAGTGGGCGGCAGGTGGCAGCGGATGGAGATGTTGTGGCCAACAGGAGGGGATTGAGGAAGACATGGGAGACGGGCGACGTACGGCGGTGGCTAGGTAAGCTTTGGTTGTGGACGATGAGCGGCAGATTGAATAAATCACGGGTGAAGAGCGACGTATGACGGTGGTTGGAGAAATTCAGATCTACCGGCTAACCGGCGGTTAGAAAAGTTGGGTTTTTGTGGACGAAGGCTGACCACCAGTTGCGGATGAGGAAGACTTGAGCGGCAGTGGTTGATGTTCTTTTGTGGGAATACATAGAATAAGATATAAACCAAGAAATAAAGAAAGCAAAATTCGCAAAAATATTTGCGGGTAAAGAACAGGGAAGAAGAAGCCTGGGGAAGAAGAAAGAAAGAGAGAGCAGAGGAAAAAAGAAAAGAAAATCAAAAAAGGAAGAAAAAATCCATGTGTACCGCCACGTGTACACGTTTAACCGTTAACCGGCTCCCAACCGGCTAAATGGAATAATTGGGTGTTTTTTAATACTTTGTGGACTTAATTGACTCACCATTAAGTACGAGGACCCAATTGACTTTTTGGCAATAGTACAGGGACCTATTTGACAGTTTTCTCTAAATATTAACTCCTTTCCTCCTCTATCCATCTTTAGCCCTCCTAATTCGTTCCAAACATGCAACCATGTAGGAGTCCAAATTGTAGACCGGAGGCGTGGCTCACCCGTTAAAATGAATGGGCCAGAGAAGAGTCTCGGGTTCTATTCAAAACAATGACTTGAAATGAAATCACACTTTTTATATCAGAGTATGATCAAAACTCGATTTAAATCATGCCACATAACTGTTTGATCGGTTCTAGTGGCTCTCATATATGGAGTATCATCTTTTTTAGGAGTCCAAATTGTCCATTTTTAATATTTGGGACTCCTAATGACTTTGGACCATAAGTAGTCCAGTAGCGAGAAAGGAATGTCGACTGTCTATTCTATTGCTCGTGTATGATGTCATGATGTAATTGCCCTAAAAGGTACATTTATACTTTGGGCAATGTGCAATCATTACATATTACTTTATATCAAAATTGCATACTCCATTTTTTTGAGAGGATGCCGTCCTAATACTACTTTTGTCTTTGTTTAGACTTCTCAATTTGAATATCACACATTTTACAGAAATAAATTTATTTACTTTAATTTCGTAAAATATCCTTCACATTGAAGTTAAATCTTACTATATAGTACATTATTTGACACCTTTTAACATTATTTCATACTAGTCTTTCATTATTATTTAAAGGTAGAAAAGTTTATTGATCCTTATCACACAAGAAAAAAGAACTTTATTTTGAGACATACATGATCCTTAGTCCTTACTACCAAACAAATTACCTTCTAGGCTTCTACACTTATAGTGAATACACAAAAGTCAAGGAACCGTTCTTAAAAAACTGAAAATACTCAAACTCAGGGAAGAATGTTGAATTAACCTACACGTTTGAGCTGTTGATACTTGATTCAAGCCACAGTTGAGAGAAAAGAATATCTATGACTATGAGAACTGAGAAGCACTGGAGAAGAGATTCTTTTGAGAGAAAGTGTTGAGGTAGGTAGTAATGTAGTATGCTGCTGGTACGAAATGAAGCATAGCTTCTCTAGGGATTTTAAAACCGGTGCCTTTTCTTTTACTCCCTCCGTCCCTAAATTATCTTCAAACTTTCCTTTTTCGTCCGTCCCAAAATTATCTCCTCTTCCCCCTTTTAGCAAAAAATTTGTGGTTCACAATCATTCTTACACATTCTTACACATTTCTCTCTCCTCTGCACAACTCTCCACCACACAAATCCCACTATCTTAATAAATGTGCCCAGCCGAAAAGGGAGAAAGATTAGGGACGGAGGGAGTAGGAATTTTATTTTAGGGTCATTATTATAACTCAAACTCCATATTGGATCAAGACTACACTTTTGAATCTTTATTTATATTCCAATTGAGCAAAATTAACTAATTTGAATCTCTAACACTCCTTAAAATGTTTCTGGAAAGTATTCACCCTTTTGATCAAGAATGAAACATAACGAGAAGATTGACAGGCATACTACCCATTATGCATTTTCATGTTAATTAAAAACGATAAAGACGGTTGATAACCCAAACAACCATAGTCTATTTTTAAAGATCGTGAGGAAGTAGTTCAAATTAAAATGAAAATACAAGCATATCCATAAAATGTGAAAAGAAAAATCGAGTTTTCTGGCAGGCATTCTGAACACAAGGGTACACAGGGGTGAAAAGTGAGATCATTGACCAAATCTCAATCTTTCCTAAGCTCCATTTCTTCACGGCGAATCCCTTGAGAATTCAATATCACTATCTCCAACTTGTCACCCTACAGTACACAAATCAAATAAAAATGATCAACCACAATATGAAGTTGTAGTTACAGTACATTGCTAAAGCCTAAAGATAATAGATCTTGTGTCCCTTGTTATACCGAGGGAATTAAAATCACAAAAGCATGGAATATAAATGAAAACATGGAGGACAAAAGGGAAATAAGGAATAGAGGCTAACAGTGTATATATCCCTCTCTGTTGCTGATGCAAAACACGTCTTCACTAAATGAATAGCCTCGTTCTCAGAGAGAGGGGTAACAGCATCCTGGGTAAGCAAAATGTAATCTTAATTAGACATCAAATATATCTGGATAAGTATCACTTCCAGAAAAAATGGGTCGCTTTATTAAAAAAAGAATCCAACCTGGGCAGGCAACAAGAGGGGGCTAGGAGACTTCAGCTGGTTGTCCAAGAAAGGTGTGATCAGTGTAGAACCAGAACCTTGAGAACTGTAACCAACCCTCTCATATGATCCAACAGCATCATACGTGAAAACACACCCTTTGCCTGGAAATTTTTAAGAGTAAATAGGTGGACAAAAATTAGACTATGAGGTAAACATAAAACTAAAGTTGGACATGCAATATGTTGCTACCTTCACTATCAAGGCCACCAATGACATTGAAAGAGTAGTAAGGGAAAAACCGTTTGTAGTATAAGGTGTTTGAAAGTAGCTGAGCCATCGCAGGGCAGCTCATCTGCTTATTATGCTGGTGTTGATAGGTCTATTCGGAAAAGCAAACAACAAAAACAAATACAAATTATTATTTCAAATTCAGTAATAACAGCGAGTACTCAATCCCTACATTTGCACCCCACTCAAAATTATCTATTTATTCTCTTTCAAGGAAAAAATTTACATTTCATTTCATTTTCATTTACCCCAGTGCCGCAAAGGCTCCCACCTACGGTGGGGTTAGGGGGTCGGATGTACGCAGTCTTACCCCTGTACTAAAGCACAGAGAGATTGTTTCCGGATGACCCATAGTGAAAATCCCGTCCAAAATTGCATGGACTGACTGTTGCTTCATAACAAAGAAGCGCAGACAGTTTAGTGAGCCATTTTGCTTTATTCCATCATAATCTCGAGCCAAAAAAATGAATCTTTGGCTCCATTGCAAATGATGGAAAAAGGAAAAAATTTACATAGTGTGATTTATTTTTCTTTCCTATCTAAATAAATCTTAACGACACAATTTCATTTTCTTAAAAAATGTGGCAAAAGAAAGCAGCAGCTAATGTGGTGTTTCTTAGAGTTTCACAAGAAAAACAAAAAAATCACCATCACCCTAGTCAGGATCAGACTAAAGCTTCATGGTATCATTAACAGAATATTAGAAACCCAACAACACGGAGATATCAGATTCTGAAAAATGAGACAAGTGGTATTGAAGATATCCATGTCTCTTAGGAGATTAATAAGAAGCCAAATCATTGTATCTATAATGTGAAGATAGTTTACCAAATGCCTGGATGCCAAAACCTTTTGCAAAGCTCTGACATCAGCCTGAAACCCTGAGGAAGCCATCACACATTTATCCGCTCTGAAACAGTAAGAACAAGTCAAAATTTGAGAATAATCCATACATATTAAAAACATCAATCATGAAAACTATCAAATGCCATCACATGAGCTAACTTTACATAAGTTTATCAGCTAACTGTGCTCCTAGGTCCAGCAATGTTAATGCGGTTGTGGGGAACCTGTATTGTGCATGTGTGGATGGGAGTGGACACTATGTTTGTTTTCAATTTTTAATGATTTTTTCTTTGATGGGGATTTTTCCCAATAAGAATGAGCTTCCTTTTGCTATTCAAGGATATCAAGTAGCTTGATGTTCCATGTATGACACTGCCTGATGAAAGACTCAGCTAATGTTTACAGTCTGAGTTGGGCACCAAATACAGTAGGTAGTTTTTGTAACTCTATTGGCTCTCTTTGTGGTGAAATCTTAAGATAATACAACTCTAAAAGTTGACAACATAATAATATCCCACATGTAGGACTGTAGTGGCATAATTTCATGCAGTTGTAGTCTTGTAGATGATATCTATTACTGCAATTGGTTACAGTAAAAACATTCAATAGTTGAAACATATTCCACCATTTCTCATTGATATTTACCAATAAGATGATATACCCAGGAAACATAGAGGACTTCTTAGCCCTTGTTTCATTTGGATATTTGGATGGGAGGGTGAAAGTGGTTTTACTAACTTATTTGCTTTGTACGAGGCAGAAAGTATATTCTTAGCTAAATAATGTGTTCCTTTATTTATCATTTTTACTTTCCATCATTTCAAATGGAGCCAAAGACTCCCTATTTTTTGGATTGGGAATATGATGGAATAAAGTAAAATGACTTGCTTAACTGTTTGTGCTTCTTTGTTATGAAGCAGCAGTTGTTCCATGCAATTTTCGACGTGATTTTTATCATGGATCATCTGGAAACAGTCTTTTTCTACTTTAGTAGAGGGGTAAGGCTGCATACATCTGACCCCCCTACCCCACCATAGGTGGGAGCCTTTGCGGCACTGAGGTAATGTTGTTGTATCCAGTCAACTAATGTAAGAGTCAGTTAATAACATAAATATTACTCATTCCCTTCCCTCCACACTGGAATCCCCCAACCATACAAGTTTCATAGCTAAAATTTCTCTCGATGCTATTATGCTCATACAATTGGGAAAGCAATGGACTCCTGTCCCTGAGAGGGCCTTCCAATTGAGGCAAAGTCTTACCTCTTGACCATAAACTTCCCTCAGAAGGTATGAAATCTATCTTGACTAAAGTGGACTGTGAACATATGCTAAAATTTCAGGGATAACTCTCATGTTCTCATTTATTTGGGGAAAAAATTACTCTGCATATATCAAAAAAAATCAAAAGGGGGGGATATTCAGCCTTTGCTAGGATTAGGACGTGAAGTCTGCCTCCCCACCTCAGTGCCTCCTATAGTCCAATTGGGTGAAGATCTAATGTTCCAAGGATATAATTATATTGCTCATTATTCTATAATATTTAGAAGTGACAGCATGCACTTGTGATAAAAATATTGTGCATCCCACAATAACTGATGTCCTTATTTTCCTTACAAAGAAGCATACCAATAATAAGTACTTAAACTTTCTAATATAGACATGCGCAGGAGTTGTTCTTTGGATGGTAAAGCTAAAGTCTGCCAAGGATGAGATTCAAGATCAAGAAGAAGAAAATCTTCATCACACAACTTTTAATATGTTCAAGAATTGTCATACAAATATCATTAGTTCTTTCTACCAAATTGATTACAGGTTCTAGTCTTTTAAGTTTCTACTATCAAGTATCAACAGCCATAAAATGTAGGATCCGCTTGAAAGTAGAAAACCTTGTACTCCGTATGAAACTATGAAAGATAAGAAATGGAAAAAGTCTGCTCATCATATCTTAATAGCATCTTTAAGTCATGCGGAAGTTCATTTTTTATGCTACAAAAAAACAAGCGAATAGCCCCTTCAAGCTAAAGATACTTCAATTTCATTCTCTTTTTGTGCTAAATATCACAAGCAGAAACACGAGCATGAAGAAATGAGTACCATGAAACTGCAAACCAACACGAAACTGTGTCTATTATTGGGGTACTAGAGAGTCGAGAAACCTAAATCTAATAGGGATGCTGGCAGATCCATACTGTGGCCAGAGAACGTTCCCCTCTTGAGTTGAAAAGGAATATTTTTAGAGATGCAGTAATTTATTATATAAGCAATTAAGCAAGCCCTCTGATTTGACTTAGATTTATACATACAAGCCTGCTGATATTTGAGTTCAAGATTTTTTATACTTCATCCCAAACCTTTTTTCTGCTTCATAATTACTATTAATCATTTACACCGTAGCCTGTACTTCAGTGTACCAATCAGTTGCAGTATCGAAGGTCTCCATTCATTCAATATCTACCATATTGAAAAGACCAGAAAAGGAGAGATTTTTATGCTCCAGTGGAATCTTTTTTATATTAAGAAGGAAACGATAATGCACTGCTTCAAATTTTAAGTGAAAGAGCAGTTGATTAGCCCCTACAAGCTATAGGCATTGAGAATTCATTTATTTTCCTGCGCAAAGTGTTACTATTAGTAAAGCAAGCATTAAGAGCGTGGAGCATTACAAGTAATGAGAACTTCACATCAAAATGTTTTAGTGATTATTATGATGTATATACTATGTTAATCCCTAAACACCAAAACCCATCAAAGAGTATATTGGATGGAGGTCTGCCTACTGAAACAAAAACGAAAACCAGACACACACAAAGTTTGAGAATCTAATTGCAATCAAATATTAATTTTGAGGATGGGTTCAGAGAGTAAAAGCATGAAAACGTCCCCGTTTCTCTGGAAATGAGCTAAAAAGAAGAAGGATTCCTTACAGCTTAATGATTTTGGAGTAATCGCGAGTGAGAATGTTATATCCAGTGGACATCCGAGTATCCGCCGCAATCACACAGTAATCCGCGCCAGCTACCGCCACGCATGTTCTGTACAAATTGTTCGTTTTTAAGATACTAGCAATAGTAATGGAAAAAACAAAAATATACCACAAAAAGGAAAAACTAATGGTAGCGGAATAAAAGTAGATGTTACCCTCCATTGTTGTCGTAAGGGGACCAGTTAGCTTGCTGCTTCGTCATGGAGATCGGGTAGAGCGAGCAAGATGGAAAGTTTTGAGATGAAGAAAGAAAGTTTTCTTCTTCTCCAATTCTTCAATCTCTTTAGTATGGATCTCAATTCTAACTGGGCTTCTTGTTTAATTTAAAAGGGCACCATCACATTGTATTGGAATAATAAGCACACCTCTTCCAATAGTGCACCTCTTTCAAGTTATTCTGATACTCTAATTTAGGATGTTTTACTTGTACCGTAACTTTTGATGGTCTAGTCTGGTCTGATTTCTTTGTATTTTTATAACTATTCAAGTCTGGTCTGGTCTGAACTGATATGGTCTAGTCTGATCTGATTTGGTCTTGAGGAATTACAGTCCAAGTAAAAACATCTTTACTCCTAGAATCAGTTTTTTTAGAAGCTGGGGGATGACCAGCTTCTGAAAACTGATTCTGATTCTGCTTCTACTTTAAAAAAGAAGCAGAAGCAGAATCAGTTCCAAACACCCCCTAACATTATATTTGGCATAACGAGCTGAAACTGAAAACTAATATCTGAATTAGGGGTTATGTTCTGAATTAGAATTATGTCTGGATCTGAACTCTAAAATACTGAATCTGTGTCACTAGCTGAATGGAGTAGATCCGTTTGGCAAAAATAGCTAAAAAGTGCTAGATAAAATGAAATTACGTTAAAGGGCGTGTGATTTATTAATAGAATGTTTATTGTAATCATTTTTATATTTTCAGCCTTTAATGTATGTATGTATGTATGTGTGTGTGTGTCTATATATATATATATAATATTTCTGAATTTAAGTTAAAGGGCTATTGGAATCACTAGTCCACGTCTCAAAAGGGTTCCATTATTTCAATCTTTTAACCCAGGGTATGCATCAATCTATCTCTCTCCATCCAAGCACCACGTGATTTGATGACATCACTATGACACTCCCACAAAGGAGGTCACATGTTTGAAACTCATCTCATAGAAGGATGTTGGCATTTAACAGAACAGCTATTGTAAGAAAAGGAGAAAGTGCAACAAAAAAAACATCTACTTAGTCTAAAACGACTAAATAATTAAACACATAATGTCCTTGTTAGACATCGAGTGTGTTCGGTAAGACTATGAAGTTGTTGAATCTTTTAAATGTAAAAACTTGTTTGGATGAAATGGAAGAGTGCATCAAGATTTCTTTGTGATTGAGGTATGCCAACAAAATTGAAGGATAAATTATATCAGACATCAATTAGACTTGAATTAATGTATGTTGTGGAGTGTTGAGCGGCGAAACAATATCACATTCAAAAGATGAGTGTGACTGAGATGCATATGTTGTGTTGAATGTATGCAGAAGTCTTGATTGTGTTGGTTTGATCATGTGCGCGGAAGACCAAGTGAAAGACCTGTGAGGCGACTTGAGGTGTGGGGAGAAGAGGCGGGAGGAGAGGGAGAGGAAGATCCGAACAGACTTAGATTAGAGGAATCAGAACTTATATGTTTCTTCTTGTGTTGGATGAAAATATAACTTTTGAGAGAGCAAAGTGGATGGTGCATATCTATGTGGACGGTTGATCCATTTTCTCTCTTTTCACTTTCTTTTTCTTGTATCTTTTTTCTTCTTTATATTTCTATATTCTTATGTTTTTTATAATTGTTATAGTTTTTTATCTTCTTATATTTCATCTTTCTTATGTTCTTATATTATTTTTCTTATATTTATCTTTATCTTATTCATTTTATCTTACTTTATCTTTTTATTCTTTTTATCTTTCTTCTCTTTTTGGCTTTGAAATAATGGATTGATTCATGTTAGCCGACCTCAAATTGAAAAACTTTAAAATATGTATAAATGTGAAGATTCCTCCTACCTTACATGATAACATTTCCGAACTCTAAAATTCTGGTTAAATTGACTGAATCCTTTGAGAAGCCTTCAAAATATGTCAAAAATAATATATTTAAATAACTTAAAAGGGGTATGTAAAAGTAAAGATAACCGTAAAATATTCATCTATAAGGAGTTAAAAGTATTTCATGTGCTTTTTTAATTATTAACCAACAAGTAATAAGCCATAGTTAAAATCAAGGCCTACCAAACAAGCTTATAATCCTATGAAAATGCTAAATTAATTTGGGGTGCATTCAGGTGAGCAGGTTGTCCTGAAAATAAAAAATCCCACAAATGAGAAAGTCTATATATTTAGGGCTAAAGAGCTTATTGGTTGGAACTCAAAGTGACCCTTATGAAGGATCTCCAGATAACAGATAACGGTGCAATACTTTAGAAGTTCTTCTCACTACATGTGCTTAGCTTTGATGTGATTGAAGTTTTGGCAAAATATGGCAATTGAACAAAACAATTTGACCAAGCTTGCAATAAAAAATCAGGAATCTTTCTTTGTTATATTTCATTTTTTGTATTTCAGACATCCAAACACTTATTACTTTATGTAGAAACGAGCCTCTTATTAAAGTATATCAACAAGAGCGCATTTGTGATGACAAAAATGTTTATTTATTTCTTTTAAGAAAACCATACATAATTCAATTTATATCCAAAGTCAAAGTTTATTTAAAGATATAAAAAAACAAATAATGGCTCATTTCGTATGTTCATTGGGTACCAACGATTAAAATTTATTGAAATTACTACAAATTTGAAAATTCGGTTTTGGCTAAAGTAGGTCAAAACTTGTGTGTGTTTGATTCGGTTCTGGCCTTGTTCAGAACCACCATATTGCTTTCACACCAGTTCCAACTATTATTCAGCTTTTGCCCATTTGAAGGAAAAAAACAGATTCTAGATTCATGTTTCGTAAAAATAAAAACTGAAGACCAAGTCAGTCAAATATTAAGGGAGCCATAGTATCAAAAAAAGTGAAAAACCATACACTGCATAAGCTTTTTAAATTTCTAAACTTAAAAAGAATAACTACTTGTGTTGAAGATCATTTAATTGTGAATCAAGTTTGTCACCTATCTTGTAATAGATTAGCTTTATTATTATTCCTTGTATTCAACATGTGTATTTATTAGGTTAAAGAATATGGGACCAAGTGTCAGGCCCATATCAGGCTGAAAGCCTTTTACGCCAACCATATACCTGCGCATATAAAAAGGCGCCTCAGGTTTAGGGTTGCGTTAACTTTCGTACTCGTTCCAAATAGCCTTAGCGCAAATACTTCTATGTACGAGTTCACGGTATATCAAGGAAGGTTTACATCGATCTATCTGTGTTCATCTTTACTGTTAATCTTCTACTTGTTATACTGTTATTCTTTGTTGTAATAGAAAACAGGGACTAACAAATGGTATCAGAGCCGATCGAGAGCTGTTCAGAAGAACGTCTGCAGAAACCCTCTGTTTTTCTTTACGCTGTTATTTCTGTCGAGTTCTTACTCTGTAATCTTGTTTCTTGTTGAAAAGTTGTAAAAGTTATACCTTTAGAATCGTCGTTTCGAAGCGATCAAGGTGTATACTTCAGATTTGTATTTCTGTAATTTTTGCACTTGAGATATCTCGAGATCCATAAGTCGACATCTAGGTTTTGAACAGGTTCTGCCCAGTATTTCGAGCTGAAAATTTCACCTGAGGATCTCGACATCCTACTCTACCAGAAACTACCTTCAGATTTTGATTATCTGATTTTTTCACTTTGCAGGATTTCGACATTGAGGATCTCGACATCCAAATCTAGAGATCGAGGTTTCGATTTTAAGGTCTCGACTTCTGGTCCTCGACATTTGACATCTCGACATCTTATCTCGAGTTTCATTTCTCGACATCTCAAATCTCGAGATTTGCTTCTCGACATTTGAAATCTCGAGATTTCAAAACTTAACATTTGATATCTCGATATCAAATCTCGATATCAGGCCTCCTTTATCGAAATCTTGGATCTCGATATTCAGATCTCGACATCTGAATTTCGATATTCTGCCTTTGAAAATCTTTTGATCAAATATCTCGAACGGTCAGTTTTCTACAGCAATGGCTTCTGAATACATTGCCCAAGGGAACAGCAGTACTCCTCCCAGTCTAAGGAAAGGAGAATATCAGATGTGGAGGAATCGATTCCTAAATTTCCTCGAACACAAAGAAAATTCCGTTGCAATGCTTGAATCTTTGCTTGAAGGACCAGCTGAACTGATGATTTCAGTTGGAGGAGATCCAGAAAACAACCCACCTATCCCTCCAGAAAGGAGACGGAAAATACACCGAAGCTGACAAGCTCAGGCTTCGAGGTGATCTCATGGTCAAGACGTACCTCCTTCAAGCCATCCCGAACG
This sequence comes from Cuscuta europaea, assembly GCA_945859875.1. Lineage (NCBI taxonomy): Eukaryota > Viridiplantae > Streptophyta > Magnoliopsida > Solanales > Convolvulaceae > Cuscuta > Cuscuta europaea. The sequence continues at coordinate 43,443,174 of CAMAPE010000010.1, read as the reverse complement.
AAGTATATGTGCTCATCGACAGCATGCAAACTGCAAAGGAGATGTGAGATGAGATTGAGAAACTGCTCCAAGGCACAAGCGTCAACCTTAAAACCAAGAAAACAACAATCCTTATTGCCTATGACTCCTTCAAAGCTGCCCCTGGAGAACCATTGAACGAGACATACAACAGACTCGTCCAACTGGTCAATGAACTAAGGAAGATCAAAGTATTCAGGACCAACTTGGAACTGAATATAAGATTTCTCTCCAGTCTACATCCTGCATGGGAAAAGACAGTAAAGGATGTCAGATCACACATTGACTTGAATGAAATTGATCTCTGCACATTATATGAACACTTAAAGCAGTTTGTCAATGATGTTGCTTGTGTCGAGGATCAACACAACACAAATCCCCTGGCTCTAGTGATGGAAACTCAGCCCCGAAGGACAACCACACCGCTGAAAAAGAAGAAGAGGAAGGTGGTGGTTGAATCAGATGAAGATGAGAGTGATGATGATAAATCAGACCTGGAGGCTGAACTTGCAGACCTACAGAAGAAAACGACACTGCTTGCCAAAAGATTTGCTAAGAAGAATAGCTCCTCCAACAAGCTGAGAACCTCCTCCTCAAATTATAAACAGAAGAACCATGATCAAGGATCTTCTAGAAAGCCATCAGCGGCTGAAGATGCCCCCAAATGCTACAACTGTGGAAAGGCTGGACATGTCATCAAAGAGTGCCGTCTCCCAAAGAAGAGGGATGCAAACTTCTACAAGCAGAAGATGTTGTGGAATAAGCAGAAGATGCTGATGGTGCAGAAAGAAGAAGAAAATTCTGCAGTGCTTGCTGAGAATGATCACTGGGCAGAAGACACTTCTAATCAGGAGGAGGAGGAGGAGGAGGAAGAAAACTATGCCTTGATGGCACGAGTGGAGGAAGAAGATGAAATAAAGGGTGATGCTGCGATCCCCGGAAGTGAATGCTCTACAAGCTCTGTAAGTACCTCTTATCTCCCTTTAAATAATCAAAATCAGTCCTTACTTGAGAAGGACAATCTAATTAAAGAACTAAATGAGAGATTAGACAATAATCACAGGGTACTGAAACAGAATCTAGACCAAAAGTCTTCTCTAAGTGTTCAACTTGAAATTGCGAAAGAACAGGTCAAAAAGGTGTCCTCAGATTTTGAAAGTTTTGAACTTAAGATAGCTGAATTAACTAAGAAATTTGAGGATAGTGAACGAGAAAAAAGCACAGCAAAGGCTGAATGCGATTTTTTGCATAATAAAAGAAGAACGCTATTAAACAAAGTAAAAGAACTAGAGGGTCTAGCTGTTATGAGAGGTCAATCTGAACAGACAATTTTTCTAAATCAAATAAAGGATGACCTGTTCTACAATCTTAGAATAGGACTAAGCATAACCAACCCATGTAATCTAAAGAAAGTTAATTGTCTTCAGATTTATAACAAAGATTACATGGGACTAGGGTTTGGTGAGAAAATGTATTTTAGAAGTGATGAAGAAAACGCAGAAGCAGAAGAAGAAAAGAGAAAGAACCCTAAAGCTGTGATTTCTTGTGATTATCCTTCTGTAAATGAAAAACAACTCACACACGGAGAACCTAGTTCCTGCTTTAGTGAATGTCTTGACCCTTATGCAAAGGATATTCCACACATAGGACATCCTCTAGACCCACCCCCAAGAGTAGGTATCTCTAAATCTGGAGAGGAACCCTGTATTTTTTCTATGGCACAAAAACTCAAAAACCTCCAGAAAACTCTTGACAACGAGAGAGAGAGATTTGAAACAGAAAAGAGAGGTTTTGAGAGTAACTGGCACGAACTTCTTCATAAGTTCAATGAATTAAGTGAGCAATATCATGCTAAAACAACCTCTCAACCCGCTTCTAATAACAAGTCTGAAAATTCTCACACCTCACCTGTGAAAACTAAGCTTTCAAAAGGTTCGTCCACTCATCACTCTTCTCCTTTGCACACAGGACAAGAAGTGAAGAAGGAAGGAGAAGAGAAGGATGAGTGGAGGAAGAAAAGGAAGGAAATTGCTGAAGGCAAAAAGAATTTTTTTGAAAATAAGACCAGCACTAGATCTAGTTCTATTTTATATTCTAAAGTTAAATGTAATTCTGTCTCTGTCAAACAAACTCCTAGTAGTTCAGTCTTGAGTCCCAAGCTGAATATTTCTGAGACATCTTTTGGACATCGTTCAATTCATAATTCTAGTATTGCTTATAGTTATTCTGTTCCAGATCCTCATAATTATGAATGTGATGTGAATGTTGTTAAAGCAAAGCCTCACAGAAAGCTCAAACCGAGAAGGGAAACCGAGAACAGAACTTCTAAGGGAATATTTTGTATACCTGATATGAAATATCCCCTCCGAGTTCATTCAAGGAAACATCTTAATCGGCTTTCTAAGGAGGAAATTTTTAAAACCCAACTTAAGAAACAACCATTCAATCACAAAGCACGTGTCTACTCTCCTCCCACAACAAATGACGGGTGGGTCCCCAAAAATAGACCCACCAAAACTGAAACTGAAAGGTGGGTCCCCAAGATCAGACCCACCAAGCCTGAAACTGAAATGTGGGTCCCCAAATTCAGACCCACCAAAACTAAAACTGAAAGGTGGGTTCCCATGAACAGACCCACCAAGACTAAAACTGAATGGTGGGTTCCCAAAAACAGACCCACCAAAATGGAAACTGCTAAGTGGGCTCCAAAAACCAAACCCACTACAAAAGCAGAACTGGCTATTAGAGAGCCCGCGAGAGAAAGATCTTTAGTTGAGAAAGCTGCTGACCTTGGATCACAGCTAAAAGCAAGATTTAAAAAGGTGTTTTTTGTTGATAAGGAAGGACCCATTCCAAGATGGGTACCTAAACATGTTTAATTGTTTTGCAGGACGGTCATGTGTGGCACTTAGATTCTGGATGCTCAACCCACATGACTGGAATAAAACACCTGTTGAGCAACTACACCAACTGTTACGGAGGCAATGTCAGATTTGGGAATGACGCCTCATTTCCTATTCTTGGATATGGGGACGTCATCTGTGCCAGTGTCACCATCAAAGAGGTTTCTTTTGTCAAATGGCTCAAACATAATTTACTGAGCATAGGGCAATTCCGTGACAGCGGGATGGAAGTAAGGTTCTTTGCAAGACAATGATGTGTTCTAGACAACATGGGGAATACATTATTAACGTGCTACAGAACTTCAAATCTGTACACGATTGATCCGAAAAGCGTACAATCCACCACTTCCATCTGTCTGCTGTCCAAAGCTTCCACAGAACAGAACAACCAGCAATCCAGTTCACCACTCCCGCACCAAAACACATTGATCTGCGCTATCACTTCATCAAGGATCACGTGGAGAAAGGAGATATTGATATGTACTTTGTAAGCTCAGAGTTTCAACTGGCTGACTTGTTTACTAAGGCATTGGATGAAAAAAGATTCCAGTTCATAGTCTCCAAGTTGGGCATGTTGAACCTCGAGCCTGTTTAAATTTCATCTCCACTGGTCTGAAAAGTGTGTGTGTGTGTTGCATGTGTCAACGGGGAGAAAACCCAAAAAGAACAAAAAAATAGTGTGTGTGTGTGTGTTGCATGTGTCAAGGGGGAGAAAACCCAAAAAGAACAAAAATAGTGTGTGTGCGCTGCATCTGTACATAGTGATTGTTGCATTTTTCGGGGGAGAAAAGGGACAAATTTTTCACTGTTTGAGGGGGAGCTCTAATTTTTACTGTTATTCAGCCTCAAAAATCCTTTTCAATAGGCATTTTGTGCTAGCCCATAAATTCGGGCTCAACTGTTTCGGAAAAGGCCCAGACTTCACGCGTTTATAAGCCTCGGGAAACCCTTCATCCTTCCCATTCTCAAACTTTTTCGCAAACCAGAGGCACAAATTCCTTTTCGCAAAACAGAGCTCCTCAGTTTTCATTCGTCTTCTTCCCGACATTTCTCCTTCTCCCAATTCGCACTACGACTCTCACTACGAAGGTAGTTAAACGGGAGCATCTCATCTTCTTGCTTCACTTCTCCTTCGCCATCGCCATCTACTCTGTTTTCAAACAAAAAAAACTCTCGAAATCGTTCGTCAAAAATCAAAAAAGGGATTTTAAGTTTAATTTGAAGGTCGAAATCCATTTGTATATTGTTTTTGCATTTCTGTTGTGTATGTTTTTGCAGGTGGGATCGTCTTTTCAAGTTTTATGATCTCGAGCTTCAGTTCTCCAGATCTCGATTTCGTCGATTCGTCTTCGAGAGAGATCTCGAGATGTAGCTCTCGACATCTGGATGTCGAGCTTTAAAACTCGAAATCTTGATCTCGAGACCTACATCTCGAAATCTTGATCTCGAGATTTGAATCTCGAAATCTTGATCTCGAGATTTGAATCTCGAAATCTTGATCTCGAGATTTGAATCTCGAAATCTTGATCTCGAGATTTGAATCTCGAAATCTTGATCTCGAGATTTGAATCTCGAAATCTTGATCTCGAGATTATGAATCTCGAGATTTGAATCTCGACATCTTGATCTCGAGATTTGGATCTAGAGATTTGGATCTCGAGATTTCGACTTACATTGTTTTTCCAAAAAAAACCCACCCGCACCCATTGTCTGAAACTTGCAAACACCAAATTTTTTCAATCTAATCTCAAAGCAAACAAACAATGAATCAATATGCTGACCGCCTGCTTTTACAGTTCATTATGGCAGGAACACATCAAACCCAGATTGACGACACCATCTACCCAAAAGGGAAGTGGATCAAGGTGCTGGATAACAACTTCCAGCTAGACCTCACCGTCTTCAAATGCCAGAACCCGGTCATTCCCGCCATCATGAAAGGTCACTATCTCTGGGCCGCACTCCACAATGCCAAACCAGTGCCAGAGATATACCTACAACAATTCTGGGGCCATATGCATACAGAATCAGTGAAGGATCGCTCCAAGATCAAGACTAAGCTGAATGGTATGCGCGTAATCCTAACGTCGTCTACACTGCGATCCACTCTAGCGCTACCAGTCCACGACACATATGATCCGCTGCCATCCATTCCTGATCTTCTCAAGGACGTGGCAGCTCTCGGCTACACTTCACTTCTTCCCCAGCTGTCAAACTTCAATGGAGCCTATCTCCATCGCCCGTGGAAGAGCCTGTTCGGGTTGGTGAACAAATGCCTGTCACCGAAGCATGCCGGGTTTGACAAATGCAACAAGCAGATTCTACTCATCTTTCACGGCATTGCATACAACAAGAAATACGACATGGCTCAGCTCTTCTTCTCAGAGCTCATGGACCTCGTAAAAGCAAAAGAGAAAAACGGGTCAGGCACCATCCCATACGCAAGGTGGCTGGGGCTGATTATCCATGACTGCATGCAGAGCACACCTTCATTCCTAAACGCAGTGCTGGTCCACACTTTACAGCCCCAAAGCTCCAATATTTCAAAGCTGACAAGAACGCGGCTCAGGGCATGCGGATTCCTGGGTTCCTGCTAAATCTCGTATATCCGACCAATCCTGAAGTCCAACAGTACCGCGAGAGTGTTGAGAGAACTGTCCCCCTATGGTTCAGCAAAACCCAACTGGACCTACCGCGGGGACAAAGTTGAGTGCACGTGAGGGTCCTAAGAGAGCCCAAAAGCCACAGAAACCAGTGGCCGGTTTGCCCCATGAAGGAAAGTCCGACAACTCTGTCGAGACGAGTCAGACGGCTGAGGGCACCGAAACGGACGCTGAGGAATCTGCTGATGAATCGTCCAGTGATGCCCAAACTAACACTGACGATGAGGCATCCGATAGCGTGGGAACGAATGGCGATGAGTCAGACTCTGATGACGATGATAATGACAGCGACGACGTTGAGCACACCTATGCTCTGATCAGAAAGGGTAAGCTGCCTGCTGAATCTCCAAAGAAGATAACCGCTAAAGACGCAGCACCCATAATCGCCGGCAGACCCAAGATCTTCACCATCAAGGAATTACAAAATTCCAAGAGCGTTCACAGAGAAACCAACAGCTCCAAGGCTGACTATGATGAAGCAGCTCACGCCATCAAGAACTCTAAGGATGCCATCATTCGTGAAAAACGGGCTAAAATAAAGAATGACAAATCTGCTAAGCCAAAGCCAAAGCCTCGCATCCGAAAGAGCCTCATAGATAAGGCCGACGAGCACATATTCGCTGGCTGTGACCCGTTCATCTAGATAAGCCGAGCCGAATCCGTAAGTACAGGAGCCAATCTTTTCGGTTCCTGAGTAGAAGCCGCAACATCTGGCTCAACTGCGCATGCATAGTCCTCATCCAGCCACTCGTTAGCCTCCCAACAGGCTATCGTTTCAAAAGCACGGGACTCACCCACCTCTCTGGTTTCTTCCGAATCAGTTGAGCGAACTATTGACCAATCGCCCGAGGTCAAAACCCCTCCTTCAAACACATCGAGTCTAGGTGTCACATTTCCAAAATTTTCTTCATTTTCTAGGACACCTACACTATTCACAGCACATACAGGTGCACCCACCCTGAACGCAACGACCAGAGCGCAAGCTATGACGGTCGGAAGTCCTGCTATGCCTTCAATGATTCCATCATTGCACGCAGGCCACACATCAGCTATCTTCACTGATGCTGTGACAACAGTTACAACCCCCGTAACTGGCCACCCCACCTTTGAAGATGTCAACGTTCTGCTGAATCGCTTCCTGGATTCCACCATCAAACCATGGATGCAAGAAGCAATGACCGCTCTTGCACAGGAATTTAGGACCACCCAAGCGGTTCAGCCTGAACATCCCACACCCCAACCTACACCCGAACCCTTCCTCTCTCATACCCAACCAATATCTTCCACTGCCCTCTCTCACCACTCCATCAACCAACTACCCATCCCTTCACCTTCTCGGGGCACCCATGATACAGAACCAGTATTATCCCCACGCCCGACCACACCTTCCATCGATCTCCCCTCCTTACCATTCGAAACCCTGGCATCGGCTTTGCTGGACCATCTCCTCAACATCCCCGAAGCCAACCTCACCCTACACCAGCAAGCCATCCTCGATGCCCTCCTCTCTTCCCCTGAAACCAAGAGCAAATGCAATGATAGTCCTCGTGGTCGCAAACGTTCCCATGATGACCCCGACGATTCGGATCCTCATGAGGGGGAGAACAAGCGGCCACGAACACTCGAGCAAACTGCTTTAGCCAGCCACATTCCTCAGCCCGTTCAACCTGAAACCTCTACCAACCAACAGCCACCCGTAACCAAACTTTCTAGCCTGGTCGAGCTAGATGAAACATCCCGAGGCGTATCTCCTAAAGATACCAACCGAGGAGGGGATGGAAGTCCTGATGATGCTACTACTGGTACATCTTATAAGTCAAGCCATCAGTTAGAACCTCGTTCGAAGCTGATGACAACGGGAAATCCTAGTGACCCCGGTGTCCCAGTTAACAGGTCTCCGTCACAACAGGATCAACCAGCTACTACCATTCTGTCATCAGATGAAATGTATGATCAACTTGAGGATATCATCATTCACGACAGATGCCCCAGACAGTGGACGGAGATGGATCAAATCATGCAGGATGAAGAATGCGAAGATATGCAAAGGAGCTGGTTCTTACGAGAACTCATAAACAAATGTGCAGAGGACATAATCAGGCTCGAGGATGATGAACGAAAGGAAGGGGAGAACTACAAGGAAACTCAGAAAGAACTTGAATCTGTTGTCAGATAAACGGCGGGACAACTTCCCAAGACAGAGAAACCTTGGGAAAATGTACGCATCAAAGCCCCCTTCCAAGAGGAAATCAGAGAGCGTATATGGCGTAGACCAGAGAAAGTCAGACCTCTGAACGAACTAAAGCTGCGTGGACTCACCCATCTCAAAGGAAAGCAGGCGGGAGGTCATCTTCATATGCTGATGCAACGGTCAACCGGGACTCAACGAGAGCTGATGGAACAGGATCTGAAATCCAACATTCTCCTAATTCATCAAATCCTACAGGTCAAGTCTGAGGATTATCATGGAGTGAGATTCTACTCTTACAAGCTTCAACGCACCGATGGGAGTGAATTCACATGCCAGGAAAACGATTTCATCATGCTCAAACTAGACGACATCTATCAAATGTTCATGGCGTACAGATACCTCCCGGTCAGACAAAGCAGAACATACAGCGAAGGTCTCGCAGCAATCAAGAGGTTCATGCTCAGACAAGTCAGGGTTCACTCATCCCACGATCTACAGATGGCTATCGAGTGCAACTTGACAAAAACAAATCTAACAAAGCCAAGACTGTATGGTCCAAAGCTCAAGGACTTCCCGGCATACCACATCTTCTTCACACCGCCAGCAGTCACATATCTCAACCACAAGAATGAAAAACGCCTGATGATGGTTAGCGAAGTTGAGAAATACTGTGATGGAACGCTGAAGATCATCAAAGAACAGCTGCTGAAGATGAAGAAACAGCTAGAGCAAAAACTAGAAGAGGCATCGTCATACATTCAAAAGGAACATTCCACACTAGAAATCATTCTAAAAGCCATCGACGATCGCCTAGACAAGAGAAACATGCTAAGGCAATATGAGCACGCGCTGAATATGAGGAAGCACTACTTCAAAGCTCAGAAGCAATAACAAGGTGGCACTTGATCACAAAGGGGGAGATTGTTGAAGATCACTTAATTGTGAATCAAGTTTGTCACCTATCTTGTAATAGATTAGCTTTATTATTATTCCCTGTATTCAATATGTGTATTTATTAGGTTAAAGAATATGGGACCAAGTGTCCCATATCAGGCTGAAAGCCTTTTACGCCAACCCTATACCTGCGCATATAAAAAGGCGCCTCAGGTTTAGGGTTGCGTTAACTTTCGTACTCGTTCCAAATAGCCTTAGCGCAAATACTTCTCTGTACGAGTTCACGGTATATCAAGGAAGGTTTACATCGATCTATCTGTGTTCATCTTTACTGTTAATCTTCTGCTTGTTATACTGTTATTCTTTGTTGTAATAGAAAACAGGGACTAACAATTTGTACACATATCTAAGCACTAGAAAATAAATAGGAAAGATACCCTCTCCGATCCCTCGCTTTCTTCACCGCGACTACCAAATACATTGCACGCATACAACTTCAGCATCATATGCATATTGGACTAATACATCACAAAGTTGAGATAACATTAGACTAATAGAGTTAATAAGAGTACATGAAAGGCCTCTGATAGAGCAAAAAAAAACTCAGTAGCCTCATTCATAGTCAAGAAACTTAGTGTTCTCCCTCCCCTCGCCTCCCCCTCCCTCCCCTCTTTCTTTCTTTCTTTCTTTCTTTCTCTTTTCTTTCTTTCTTTCTTTCTTTCTTTCTTTCTTTCTTCCTCTCTTTTTTTCTTTCTTTCTTTCTTTCTTTCTTTCTTTCTCCATGTTCAGTTTCTTCTTGGGTATCTACTTTCTAGTGAAATAAGCGGTTTCAGAATATCCTACCAAAAGAAGTCTAAGTAGGGAAAACTAAATCACATCAATAGTAGAGAGCAGGAAAGCAAGGGGTTGTATGAAAGAGGAGGGTCCAAGATCCAGGCCTCTGTCGGTTTACTGCATGTGGGGACGTGTTTGAACCCACCTTCGTGGGTTGGTTCTAATTATTTTAAACAGTTTTGATTATTCCTTTTATTTTGTTTCCTATTATAACTTGTTACCTAATATGGTTTGATTAGGACTTCTATTCTTATTCGAATTAGAGGTTTCCTATTCTATTTAGTTTTCTATAATGGAATAATTAGGACTTCTTTTCTTATTAGAATTAGAGATTTCCCATTCTATTTAGTTTCCTAGTATGATGCAATTAGGATTCATATTCCTATTAGAATTAGAAGGTTATTTAAAGCCCTAATGATGGTTGTTGGATTCATCAATTAATAATATTGAAGCTTTAAGCTTTGGCAACTTTAGCTAACCGTCGATTATTTTATTTCTGCTCTCATCAATTGGTTTGACCTGTCGGATCCCGTCCCGCCGGAACGACGAGATCTCACAGCGATCGTTTGAAAGAGATGGAGGCCTAGCAAACCCCAATGAATGAGAAACTTGATGCCCAAGGGCAGAAATTGGGGGAACATGGCATCCAACTGGTCGAGATTGCCGCATCCCTGGTGGCGCTCACCAAAGCGCTCACATCATTGGCGACGATCAAACTCTCGTTGACCACAGTCTCCAGTGTCACAGCTTCTGCACGCACTTGCGAAGGTGGATCCCGCAGCACCGCACTCACCTTGCTGCCCTCGTTCGGTGGCGAAGACCCGATCGGTTGGTTCGCTAGGGTTGAACACCAGTTTGAACTAAACGGGACCCCACCGGAAAGAAAAGTGAGAACGGTTGTGATTGCCATGTAAGGGGCTGCCCTATATTGGGTGAGCTGGTTGAAAGCGCGGAAACCAGGCATGGCCTGGGAAGAATTCACTGGTGGCTCGGTTCAAGTGCAGCTGACCAGCCGAGTTTTTGGGCTATCCGATGATCATTACTTATGGTATTTCATGAACGTGGCGAATGGAACGATTCGTGGATCCTCACCGTTGTTGTGGCCAAGCAGCCTGCAGATAGCAATGGAATTGGCCAGAGATAATGAGTACAATTTGTCCTTTCAAGATGAATGCCGAAAAGCCAACCCTACAACCCCATATAAGGTTCGAGCATTTTTTCGCAACCAAGTGGGGGTAACGGCACGACCATGAATGGTTGCAACATAAAGGGATCACGTGGCAGCTTTCCTAAAGATATTGCACAGTCCCTGAGGACAAATTCGGGGCTGTCTGAGTAGTCTACTGCATGCTCCAAGTTCACTCAACTTCCGCCGAAGGTGTTAGAAGAATTGCAGGCAAAAGGGTTCTGCTTTAGGTGTAAGAAATCATTTATATCGGGACATGACTGCCCATTTAAGCAGTTACGAATAATGATAACTGAGATGGATGAGAGGTTGGACCTTTAACAGCATGATTATTGTGATATAACCTGCCAAGAAAAGGTTCAAGAAGGCCAGTGGGTTCGAAAGGAGATGAGAGATATTTTTCAATCTATTATATGACTGAAATTTTCAGCCCTCGAACTATGAGACTCTGAGGGGTGGTAGCGGGATGCATGATGACCACTCTCATAGACAGTGGCGCAAGCCACAACTTTATCTCCTCGCCCTTAGTCCCCCTATTACGATTTCATCCGGACAAGACTGGCAGATTTGGGGTGCAACCGGGAGATGGGCATAGACTGATAGACAAGAGTCGAAGGGTGTGTGCAGACAACTTCCTATCGCATTGCCATAGTGTGTTGTTAGAGCAGATTGCTATGTATTTGCCTTGGACATGGCTGATCAATGGCATCATTTTGGGAGTAGCCTTGTTGCCCATGTTGGGAGAAGTATGGACAAATTGGGAAACATTGACTATGAATTTCGAGTTAGGTAGTAGCCGAGTCGAGTTATGGGGGGATCCGACGATTAATAACGAGAGGTGTGCCTTTGGTGTCTCAAGGGTGATGCTACTTGGATGAGTAAAGAAAGTTATGTGAGCCAGTTTTCATATTCCCCCAATGTTATTTTGAAGAAGGGTGGATTGATAGAGAACAGGGGAGCAGGGGGTTGTACGGAAAAGGAGGGTCCAAGACCCAGGCCTCTGTCGGTTTACTGCAGGCGGGGACAGGCTTGAGCCCACCTCCGTGGGCTAGTTCTAGTTATTTTAAATAGTTTTAATTCTTCCTTTTATTTTGTTTCCCGTTTTATTTTGTTACCTAGTATGGTTTAATTAGGACTTCTTTTTTATTAGAATTAGACGTTTCCAATTCTATTCAGTTTTCTATAATGGTTTAATTAGAACTCCATTCTTATTAGAATTAGAGGTTTCTTATTCTATTTATTTCCCAGCATGATTTATTTAGGATTCCTATTCTTGTTATATTTAGAAGGTTATTTAAAACCTTAATGAGAGTTGTTAGGTTCATCAATTAATAATATTGGAGTTGTAGCTTTAAGCTTGGGCAGCAGTTGCTAACTGTTGATTACTTTATTTATGTTCTCATCAAAATCTTGAGGATAGACAACGATTGCATAAGATAACTTGTATAGCAATAATCGACATGAATAGAATAATACATTAAGCAAAAAATAGCACAATGTTGAATATGCAATGTTCATGTTAAGCACACAATTGCACAAAAAAAGAGAGAAAAAGAGTACCCTCTAATTGGGATCTTGGATGACAATGATCACATAATCTCCGTGAAGAAACATCATGTTGATGAACCTATCCTTATTAACAAGTTGAGTTTTATGTTTTCCTTTGACAGTCTTGGGAACCTGCACATAAGATGAAGACGTAAATAAAAGCAAGACAACTCAAAGGAAAAACATTTAAAATCAGTATAGCTAGAATAAGATTCATATAATATATGTACGTAAATAAAAGCAAGACAGCCCAAAGGAAAAACGTTAAAAATCATTATAGAATAAGATACATACTTCCTCCGTTCTTTTTTAGTTACAACATTCATTTTCTCACGCTTGTCAATGCACAACTTTGATCGTCATTATATTTAATTCTCTAGTAGTAATTTTTTTTTTTAAATCAGATTATGAAACTTCGCAATGAGATGAATTCAACAATATTTTTCAAAAAAAAATTATTCACATACATTAATAAATAATTCACATACATTAAAAAATAATTCACATACATTAATATTTCCCATTGAATTTCCATTTTTTTTGCAACTTTCATAGTAAAACAACCCACAGGTAAATTAATAACTTCAATCCAAAAAATAGCCTTATTAAGACAAATTGTCAAGGGCAATTCACTTGCCTGTAAAGCATGCAAGACTAACAAATTTTGCTCAAACAACCACGGGCCATTCTCAAGAACATGGTTCATATCAACTACGTGGAAGAAGGTAAATATATACCTTATTAAATCGATTTCTTTTTTATTGAAACCTTTCTCGCCAGATTGATGCCATTTGATCTCTAAAATAAGGGAACTTCACTGATTTGTCAGTAATCAACCCTCCAACAACCGCAAACCCTGTCCCGTTATTGCCTCCTCCCGATTCCTCGTCAAGATCAATCATAGTACATTCATTCTCCTCCTCAAGGATGAGTCCTGATAAGTGTGCACCAAAGCCTCCATTAAACTCGGTCGCTACCTCTGTCTCGGCTGCTTACCGCTTCTTCTTCTCCCGTCTGAGAAAGCCACGCCCAAACCGCCGTGCACCACCCTAAATGTAACCTCCAAAGCCAAGAAACCACGCTGGCCAAATAACAAAGAAAACGATCAAACTGAATATGTGAAGAAAACCACACGATTAGAACAACGGACTATCTAACCCTACATACCTTAGGAGCTCTTGATGATTACTAAGCAAAGTTTCAGAAACGTTCTCAAAGATAAGTGAAAGAAAAAAGAAAATTAAAAACAAGTAAGAAGTACTATCTTCCGTATCGTATTAGTTACAACATTGAAATTTATACACTATTCATGTACTCTACTTTGACTACACTTTATTTATTAACGTATGTGAATTTTTTTTTTAAAAAATTGTTGAATTCTTCTCATTACAAAGTTACATAATCTGATTTTAGGGAAAAATTACTAATAGAGAATTAAATATAATGACAGTCAAAGTTGTGCGTTGACAAACGTGAAAAAGGGAATGTTCCAACTAAAAAAAAACGGAGGGAGTATAAATTAGGGAGTTTTAAAACTACTTTTACAAATTGATTTTGCTTTATCAAGAAACACTTTGAACTCTAATCACTTTATTCATTTTATCTAATGGGGATTGGATCGAATAACTTTTAAAAAACTAAAAAGCCCGTTTGGTAATACATAAATCAGCTGGTCATGCTGAAATTTATGAAATTCTGGCTGAAGTGACTGAATTGGTTGATTCTGATAATTTATGAAATAATTACATTTGAAATATATTTTGTTAATAAAATAAAGAAAAAATTATATGTGAAGAATGAAGATAGCTAAAACGATCCCCTACATTAATTTCAGCCAAATCACCCTGAAAAGTAACTCCAATCATATTTTTTGTTATCGTTACAATTCAACGACCGAAATAAAAAATTACTTATTTGATGAAAAAGTCGACTGATAAGCCTAATAAGTTGAAAATTAAGATTACCAAATGAGCTCTTAATTCTACTTCTATTAATTTTATTCCTAAAATACCCTCACTCATCAGATACCCACGCTACACATTCCACAGCCTAGGGTAATATCACTTCTTCACGTCTTCAGACCAGAAAAGCTCATCTTTTCCGACCTACGCAAACCACCGTTTCCAGCCGACGCTTTTCTTCTCCAGCACAGGCAAACCATTTTAATCCAGGTAAGTTTCAATAGTTCATTATCTATGCCCTGCCGTTATTCTTTGCTGCACTACGTCCAACCTAATAAAGTCTTGAGAAAAAATCAAGTCTGGTTTCATATACCTGGATATTGATTAGGGCTTGGGGACCCTTTTTATGGTAACTGGACCTCACACTTACTTGAGTTCGTTAAAACTATAGTCAGGAGCTCAGGCCTATTATTTGTGAACTCTAACGGGTGATCTCTCAATACTGTTGTGTTTAACTTGTATTCGTCGCATCAGTGTTTGGAAAAAGTTTACGTTCTGTAATTTGTATGTTTTGCTGACTTGTTTTGAAAAACAAAACAAGCTTGCGTTGTTATTTATTCGTTTTTGTCTCGATGTGCTGCTAGGGTTTGGATTAGTTTTGCCAATTGGGGAAGAGATGGCTCCATTTCAAAATGTAAGTTGTTGAAGTTGTTTTCATTCAGCTTCATTTTGTACTTGTTGGTAAACCTAGATTAAGAAAGGGTTTATTCTGTAATAACATATTTGAGTAATTGAAATCTCAGAGAAAAAGGAAGTTGTCTGTAAAGCCGACCATTCAGAAGAAGCAACATAGTGTTGATCATATAACAGGAGAAAAAATTCCCAAGAGCTTTGTTTTTTCGAGGGGAAAGTTACCGGCTTCTCTTAGACAGCTGCAAATGGACTTGAGAAAATTGATGCTTCCCTATACAGCTCTCAAGCTTAGGGTAAGACTTTCATTCTAGACTTTCATTTGCAATTTACGTTGAATGTTAATGTGCAAAAGGTGTCAGAAAAGATTACAAGATTAGGGGTTTAGGGTAAACATTTCCTTTTAGCCTTTCATTCATAATTTATGCAAAATGCATGGAATAGATTACAAAGTGGAGAAGACTTAAAAGGTAGAGATGTCGTTAAAAGACAAGAGTCAATTGATTTGGTGCGAACCAGTAAGTGTAGATTTTCTGACAACTGTCACAAATTGTCAACTGTTTAGCATACTCATATTATTTATTAGGTCATAAAAGTAACACTAGGCCCCGTTTATAGATTTAATGGGCTGATTTTGCTTATCAGTAGAATAAGCTGAATAATCACATTAAGTAGTCTTTGTTGGGAGGGAGTCATATTTATATTTGTAAATCTTACTGTATTGAGTTGCTAAATAACTGCTTATTATTGAGAAAAATGTATTATCATTAATGGAAACTCATCTAAGAATTGATTATGGGTTTTACATGTATTATTTTCTGACAAGTTTGCACTTCTATGCTTTTGTGTTGCAGGAAAAGAAGCGTAATAATCTCAAAGATTTCTTAAATGTTGCAGGACCTATGGGCGTTACACATTTCCTCATGCTGTCAAAAACCAAAACTTCTCCTTACTTACGTGTTGCTAGGTCTCCACAGGGACCAACTCTTACATTTAAAATACTTGAGTATTCATTGGCTGCTGATGTTGCCAAATCTCAATTGCGCCCAAGATGTCCTCCGGATCTCTTCAAAAACCCTCCCTTGGTAATCTCTTCCAACTCCACGTACTGTCCCAAAGCATACTATAACTATTTATGTTGCTGATGGACAATTTGCTCCAATGGTTTTACAATACTTCCTTAGACAAACAAAAAGTTACTCACGCCTTCCCAAAATGTAAGATACAATTGGGTGCCATACGGGTTTTTAGAAAATAAAGGAGACAGTTGCTATTTTACAATTCTAATCTTTGAAATGAGAGAAAAAATAGTACCGGTCCAAAGTAAAATGTGAAACGATTGATAGGAATATAAATTGGGAAACTTAAAAGTAAGTGGATATCAAGTTAGGAAGTTTTCATACGAGTATTTTTTTGACAGATGAAAAGGAAAGCATATCTTACAAAAGGGACAAAGCAAATAGTGTTTTTTATGAGATTGATGGTTTACAGGGGTTTTAAAAGTTAATCAGTGCGTAAAGGAAGTTTAAAAATAAACAAATTTCAAACTATAAATGAGTTTGATGATTTACAAGAGTTCACCTCAACAAAATTTAAAAAGTTGTATCTTGATGAAACATCATCACTTTTTGGGACATGAGGAATATTATACTACATATTAAATTAGAAACCCTGATGCTCTAGATACATTTATGATTTATCATTATTATTCAAGTAATTCTAGAGAGACATGAACAAGAGACATAATTAAGAGACACTCTTATTCCGCGTTGCGGTATAAATACTCCCTCCGTCCCACAAAATTCTTCCCACTTACCATTTTGGGATGTCCCAAAAAATTCTCCCCATTTCCTTTTTGGAAAGTTTTGTGTGGCTAATATTCATTTACCTTTTTCTTAATCAACCACAACCATACATTTCCACTTTATTCCCACTTTCTTAATAAGCGTGCCAAGTCAATCTGGGATGTATTTTCTGGGATGGAGGTAGTATATTGGTTGTGATCATATGGCTAACCTCCCATCATATAATGTATGTGCAACACATTAGAATGTCACTTAAGAATGTCTCTGTAGACTTTATGTTGTCATTGTTATTTTTGTTGTTTTGTTAGCATATCTGCTCTCAGTGCTATGCTCTTTGGATTAAATGTTGCAGATTGTGCTCTCTGGTTTTGGGACTGGAGAACAACATCTGAAGCTCACAACTATTATGTTTCAAAATATCTTTCCAGCCATTGATATTAACACTGTGGGTGAAACTCTTCATACACACATCTGAGATTTCATTTCTCCAGAATTATAGTTAATCATGTAATGCACAATCTTTATTTCCTCCTAAGTAATCATTAACGATGTTGCAGGTCAAGCTTTCTTCTTGCCAAAGGATTGTGCTTCTTAACTATGACAAGGAGAAGAAACTTATTGACTTTAGACATTACTCAATCCGACTGCAGCCGGTTGGTGTTTCACGTAGGATAAGAAAATTTGTGCAAAGCCATCAAGTACCTAATCTAAGCAATCTTCAAGATATGAGCGACTTCGTTACCAAGTATGCTTGTTCAGTTTTTTTGAACTTTTTTCAACCCATTTCCTATAAAAAACCTTCAGGCACCTCAAATTGAGGGGTGACAAGGATGTTCCCTTTCTTTAAAGTGATCAAGTCTAATATATACTCTATATGATTCTTTTGTTTTGAATCTTTGCTGAGTTCAAGCAGTTCTCTCATTATTTTGGGAGTTGATATCAATTTTTCCTTTGACTATAGTTGCTTTACCATGTATGGTCTTTCTCTTAAAAATTGACATGATCTGATGAATGTTAGTGGCTTTTTCCAGTCTAGTCATCCAGTTCTCTAAATTTCCTCTAATTTTAAGGTGTACATGTAATCACTCATGTTACATTAACCCGAGATTCATAATGTTCGCTGCCTAATGGCTGAAAACTAATCATCCTTTGTAGGAACCAATCTCCACCATAAGGTTAAAATAAAAGGTGGAACTTCAAAAGACATACTACGTATATAGCTTTTTTCCTTCTTCCCATGGCATGAACAATGGGGTTTTTCATTAATTTGGTTGCCAAAACCTAAACCATTTCAGTTCAATCAGTCACACATTGTTAACGGGTAATGAGGCCGTTTCTATTCAATTAAATATTAATTGGTTGACTCTTTTTCTGGCATTGTGCTTTTGTATATAAGGGCTGGTTATGGATCAGAAAGTGAAGCAGATGATGAGGCAGCAATGGTAAATTTACCAACTGATCTTGGTAGATTAAACAGAGCCTCAACAAAAAGTGCTGTCAAGCTTCAAGAAATTGGACCCAGGATGACTCTCCAATTAATGAAGATCGAGGAAGGATTATGTTCTGGTGGAGTCATATTTAATGAATTTGGTAATGCTTCTCCCCTCCAAAAAAAAGTATTCTCTTGGCAGAAGATATTACAGAGTTCTTTCTACTTGTAAATTGCCAACAATTGGAAAAAGGAGTCAAGTTACAACAAATAAATTTTTAGAAGTATTAACTATTAAGTATTCATGATTTATAAAAATGAATACCTTACTTAAATTTAAAGTTGTACGTTGGTCAAAGAAGACTTAATATGGACATAAGTGAAATCTAAATCTTAAGAACCTACAGTTGTTGGAATATACATGCAAATGCGGGTTGGGCTTATAAACAATTTTCCATTCTTTGAGAAAGCAAATGCAGCCCTGTATATTCATTAGTATCGTATTTTCAAACGTTCAGGAAATAGTGCTGCTGAGAAGCAGGATGGAAGCAAAAGTGAACCCAAACAAGAAAGTGCAGATGAGGATGAGGAAGAGGAAGAGGAAGAAGTAGATGAAGAGGAGGACGAACAAGAAATCGAGGAAGATTGAGAATAGCTTGTTTGTAAATTCAGCATCAATGCCTTCAAATGTTTTGATTAGTTTCTGTAGCTCAACTATGTTCTTAGTTCAAATTATGTCAATTTCTGTGTACTAAATTTGTTGAACCACAAGAATGAAAATTTACATGACTTTCCTTGGAACACATGGTTGACCCTAACCTGAATTGGGTGAAAAATGTAGGACAGAAACAGGCATGCTTTCAGATCTGAAGTGCAACGGATACCCAAGAAACTGGTCCAAAACGGTTCTGGTTCTTCTAAAACAGGATTGGAACTACACAGTTGCGGTTTCTTTTCTATTTCTTTATCAGAACGGTCCCTAGGAAACAATGGGGTCTGGATCTGGTCAGCGCTTGCTCCTAATACAGTAATTGGTAGTACTCTGTAATATTCAACGCCAATGTGGAATGTTGACCCTTTATTTTAATCTTGGTTATAAATATTCAAATTTCACTAATTTTAACTCTAATAATGTTAATTCAAATACCTCTGAAGTCTGAATCTCTGATGTTTCAAAATAGTGTAAGGTTAATCTTTCATTGAGAACAGTATCGGGGAACTGGAGAAGTATCACGCTGATAATGTTTCAAATGATAAAGCTTCGTAACTAATAGTTACAATGTTATAAAAAAACAATGTTAGAGAAAATACTCGATCTTCCTAAGGATAATGTTCCATTTTACTGTGTTGTTTCATAAAACATTACAAACGAGAGGAACAGTATACATGGATTTTTTACGGGAGAATGTCCAAAAATGACATTAAAGTTTTTAATTAATGAATCTCATATTGAACATTCAAGTTTTTAATGAACCAAATTAACCCAAATTCAAACTTATTCATTGCTTTAAGCCACCAACTAACATTTCCTTTAAACGGCGTTTCACTTGAAGAAACTTGACAACCACAAAGGTAACAACGGACGTTAAATGTGTGATGTCTTTTTTTTTGAGGGAAAATGTGTGATGTCTACTCAAGTTCTTTTTCAAAGAAACGGCAATGTCTTCCTAGTCCGTCGTCATCCCCACCATGCTTAGAGCTCTGAAATAGAAGATATTAACCACCTGATGTGTTTCAAAAACCTAGCAGACCCACCAACGAAGGATGGTGTTCAAAGGTCAAATTTTCTCTTCTAGGAAACATGATGCTTGCAGCACAGATGGATCCACCAGTAACCCACGCTTCATTGAGTCGAATTCTTCGATCCAAACCGCTAAAATAATGCGAAGTCTGGTTCTGCATCCAAGAATAACGACTCTCCTTGTAATTCGTCTAGGACGTCCAATCTAGCTACTAAGATTGGGAGAAGCTCGTTAACGGCAAGGATTTCACACTCGGAATTCCTAATCCAAGTTCAGGAGGAAGGGATGGCTTAGGTTCTTCAAAGCTTAAGAAATCAGGGCTTAGGTTATTTGTAGAGACGGAGGAAGAGACCTTAAAACATGCCCATCCATAAATCTAAGTGAAAATTCCCCGGAATGTTTGGAGTATTTTGTATTAGCTTTGGATTTTCTAACGGCTTGACCCATTACATTATCTTGAATTGAGAGTTTCAAGGGGGATTCTATAGAAAAACTCTTGAAATTGTTGTAGACAGAACTTGGTGCTAGGCTTTCGCAATCCACTGTGATAAGCTGAACATACTTTGGTTAGTCAGTAATGAACCTTATATACAGTCTGAGTCCCCTGACTCCCCTCCTACCAAGAACTATTAGAGCTCTCTATGTGAGGAAAAGAATAGGCAGGAGAACTCAAAGTCTAGTTTCACTAAGCCATGTTGGACATGAGGAGCAAAGAAGAGTACAAGTGATGAGCAATCTACCTTGTTGAACGGAAAGAAGAAGGGCGGTGTGAAGGAGGAAAGAAAAACAAATGAAAATTCTGGATGGGTGGATCACGAAAGTAATCCGAACAGTATGTAAAAAAGAATCCAGACTTTTCCTTTTCCTTTAATATTAACTTGTAGAATTAGTAACCTACTAACCTTAGTAATGCTTATTTAACGGAAATGTTAGTAGGTGACTGAAAAGCAATGAATAAGGTTGAATATGTGTTAATTTGGCCTACTAAAAAGTTTAATATCCGATTCGAGATTCATTAAAAACTTTAGTGTCATTTTTGGCTCTCCTCCCTATTTTTACGGACTCATATTTTAAGGAAATAATCTCCATCCCATTAAGTAAGGGCCAACCGAGTTCCTTGGGCTTCAGGAGATTCTAAAAGCTCGGCCCATTAAGTTTCATTAGGACCATCATCAGTTCATCACGGTCTCTCTACTAGGACGCCATCACTGCTGGGATCAAATTACTTCCGCTGAAGACGAGAATGGCGTCTGGTTGGGGAATCTCGGGGAACAAAGGCCGCTGCTATGATTTCTGGATGGACTTCAGTGAATGTATGTCCACTTGCCGGGAGCCCAAGGACTGCACTCTTCTCCGAGAAGACTATCTCGAGTGTCTCCATCACTCCAAAGAGGTCTCCTTGAATTCAATTTATTCCTGCTCTTAAATTTACACTCCATTTCGTTCCTATCGTATCCTGATTCAACATTCGATTTTTTATCCTTTACACTGTAATTGTGTTTGTTAATAAGGTTAGCTACTTAGCTACCAGCACACCGGATCTGAAAAGGGGCCTTGGGTCATGACCCTTCACCGCTGAATTGATTTTCATATTTTTTGAATTTCTTTCTTAAATATGGACATGTAATAACTTCAGAATGTAATTAGTATGTAATAATTGCTAATTTAATATTTATACCTCACTCAAACTTCTGGAGACTCTCCATCTTCTACCTGCTAGACGAATTTTGTCCTGAGATGTAGGGTTTCCTCATAAGATTTAGGGAAGATTCCATAAATAGGAGGACTATACATACACATTTCTTCAAACAAGACCATATGTTTTTCAATATTTCCTGAATAGGACTAATTTATTGTTTTTTCTAAATAAGACTAATTCACCCATAAAAGAAGAATGAAAGATAGCAAATCTATTTTAGTGATATGCAACCTGTTTTGTTCTTTTATTTTTAGGGCAGTGATATTCTTAGCTGAGAAGTCAATGGCTAGACCATTTTTCTCGTAGATTATGCCATTCTCCAGTGTTTCTATGCTAGGGAAAAATGGTAATTTGTTACTCTATGATGTTTCAAATATGAAGTCCATATCAGTTCTGCTTTCTGTGGTTAATATGAGTATTAACATAAACCCGCAGTATATCTTTTGTAAGATTACTAAGATGAATTTTTTGGGTGCTACTGCTACCAAGAAGTTGGGCACATGGTTTTGCCAATAGTAATCTTGTTCTTATTGCCAGAGAGAGCTCTAGGGTGCCTCCAAGAAGTTGGGAATCTGTTTGTGCCACAGTAATCTTGTTTTGCCAATATTTAGTCATACACACGAATACATGATAACCACAAAACCAGCATTATCCGATTTTAAGCAGGTGTATGAATTATGGATATTTTTGGAAATGAGATTGTTTGACATAATATTTGGATATTCCTATTCAACTATTTAAACCTTTTTCAAATATCATTAAGGTTGTAGAATGCACATGTATACTACTATGCTCAGGTTCCTAGGTATTTCTGTATTTTGTCTCTGTTCAGTTGGCATATATGCTCTGTTTATCATTGTAAGGAAGATATATTATATATAAAGCTTTATGTGGTTGATATAGATCACACATGGTATGGCAACTTTTAATAGTGAAACATGGTTTTTTATGATATTAGCTTTATTATTGTTGTTTTTGTAGTACAATTTGAGAAGTTTTTTTTGTTAGAAAACCTGAATCTCTTTTTTGTATAACTGGAGAAGAATCACAGCGCCCAGAGTACTACTCCAGCGAAGGCCCAACAGGCCCAAATCACAGCGCCCAGAGTACCAAGCAGCCCGCACTACGCGCCAGGGGTGCCTTCGGCTCCCTGGCCGAAGGGTCTAAACTCTCACAGAACGGGTTTCTCAAGCAAACTAAGAAACTGGGAGAAAACGGCGAAAACAGCAGCCCTCGGTACTGTGAGCCCTCGGCACCAAGGTGCCCTCGGTTGGAGGAGCCTTCGGCTACTGCTCTATGGCCGAAGGCATCTCACTCGACAAGATATCCGCCTCACATGCGTACAGATCGCCGTACTCTGCATAGACGTCCCATCCAACAGCCGCATTAAATGCCGCCACATGCGGCTGCCAGCGCCAACCAGTTGAGGTGACCCCTCGGCCAATGAGCGCTTGACACGTGTCCCTGCCCGGCATTTATTGCTACTATAAATAGCACCCCTTTTCCCCATTTGTAACCAAGTCATAAAACGCTGAAAAGTGATAACACACTGAATACACACTCTCTCTACTTTTATTTACTTGCTCTGACTTCTCTCTAAATTACTTCCCGCAATAACCCTTCGGATATATACCCCCGGGTAGACTATCCATCATTTGGTGCTCTCGTTGAGAGGTTGAACAATCGAGTAAGAAACCCTCCCCCTCGACCAAACACAAAACACTAGCCCTCTATCAAAATGGTGAGGACAACACGTGCCAACTCAAAGAACGTAGAAGACAAGAACCTGGCCCTCGGCGACGTCAACGCCCTCGAATCCTCTCACAGGGCTCACGAGGGCGGTGTCATCGCTGGGATGGAACAGGCGGCTGTCGACCTACGCCTTCAGATCCAACAAAATGCCCCCGATGCCCGCCTCGGCATCGAGGCCAAGAAGAAAAACCGGAGCGATGACCAAGTCAGCCCTCCGGTTCTCACCATCGACGTACAATCGGCGCTCTCCGCCTTCATCCAAACGCTCACTCAGAACCCGGGTGCCTTCGGCACCCTGGCTCCAGCTCACCCTCAGATCGGGGAAAATATCATACTTCCCCCTCTGCCACACCCCTTCGGAAATCCCACCCCTCGGGTGAGAAACGATGAAGGGGTGGTGGCCCAAGAAACGTCCTCCCAGGAAGTTCAGTCCCGGGACCGCCATAATGACAACAGGGAAAGGCCCCGAACTTCCGCCCTCAACCGGCTCGGAGGAGGGCCAGACCGCCGAGGGGTCCAAGACCGCCTCGGGGGAAAAGCACTCCAAAGGCCCCAGGAAAGCGGGGGATCTGTTTCGAGGGCAGATGAGGAGCGTCCCCCTCGGGACAAAGGCAAGGCACTCCTTCATGCCGATGATGCCCGACACCAAATCAACCAGGCTCACTCAGCCCGGGTTCTTTCGCAGGGGGCGGAGATCCTCCCGAGGGATCCCCGGGACGAGATTATTGCGGCCCTCCAACGCCGGCTCGACGAGATGGAGTCCAACAAAGCTCACGCCACCACCTCCACCCCTCATTCAGATCTCAAATACGAGGCCATGATGGCCAAAATGGAGGAGTTACAGAAGAGAGTGGCCGAGGGCTCCGGGGAACCCGTCATCCAGCTCCGGACTCGGACCCCATTTACCCCAAGGGTATTGGCGGCTCGGATCCCGGAGAAATACCGAGGGCAACACATACAGCCCTACAGCGAGAAAACGGACCCCCAGGAACACTACAGCAAATACCAGAACAACATGATGATGGTGGGGGCATCAGACGAATATTTGTGTCGATGGTTCCTCTCCACCTTAGAGGGACCGACATACGAATGGTTCAACAGGCTGCCCTGAGGGCTGCATTGATTCGTGGCAAGAACTCGCCCAGCGATTCTTGACACAATTCGCCGGGAGGCGTCGCACAAGGAAGCACTTCTCCCACCTCCTAACAATACGCCAGAAGAAGGATGAGACCCTTCGGGATTTCCTGGAGCGCTGGAGGACGGAGGCCGACAAGGTCGACGGTGCTGATGACGGGACCCTCCTGGCCCTCCTACAAACCGTCCTCCGCACCGGTAACTTTTCCAGGAGCCTCATCATTGAACCCCCCCGCGACTACATAAGGGCTTTGCAGCGGGGGGACCGATATGCTGAGGCCGAGGAGGTGGAGAAGTACCACCAGCATCCGGACCAGCAGCCCCCGAGGGCTGACAACAAGCACAACCGAGGGCCGGGGGCTCCTCCAAATCACCCCAAGGCTTCGGGACCCTCTGATGACCGCCCTCGGCAAGGCCAAGCCAAGCCCGGGGGAGGTTATAAGAGCAACCCTAAGACTTGGGCCCAACCCATTCTCCTGGACCGCCCTCGGACACCATTGACGCACCCCGTCAGCATCATCCTCGATTTTGCCGAGGAGAGGGGCCTCGTTGAGCGTGACTCTCGCGCACCCCCGGAGGTGCACGCTATCAACCCTCAGTTCCCCTACTGTCGCTTCCATCGGCACCAGGGGCACAGAACCGATGACTGCCATCAGCTGAAGACGGCCATCGAGAGATTAATACAGGCGGGGCACCTGTCCCAGTTTGTCCAGAGCCCTCGGCAGGAGGGACCTTCTCATCGGGGCCTCCCCGAGGGCACCATACGAAGGTAAATGCCTGGGTAAATCCGAACACCATCCCCCTCGGCAAGAAGAGGGAGATCGGGAACTTGGAAGAAGAGGAGGAGGAGTACTCCCACTACCAGGAGAAGAAACGCCACATCCTCATGATCACCGGTGGCAATACAGGGGGCGATTCCACTAGCCAACGAAAGAAGTGGGCTCAATCGCTTTACGTGGGGGAAGTCACTCATATGCCCCCGGTAAAGCGACTGAGGGAGGAACCCATCACCTTTACCAACGCAGATCTCCCTCCTACTTCTTCTCCTCACAGGGATGCCTTGGTGATTCGAACGGAGATCAACGACACCATTATTCACCGAACTTACATTGACACGGACAGCTCCGTCAATGTAATGTACCTCAGCACCTTCAGAGAGCTGCATCTGGAGAGGGGGTCCCTTCGGCCCATTAAGACCCCTCTTGCCGGCTTCACCGGCGATACTATTGATTCCGAGGGGGTAATAACCCTCCCGGTGATCTTTGGCGACGGGCTCCATAGAGCCCAGCTCGAAGTGGAGTTCGTCGTCGTCAACATTGACTGCGCTCACAACATCATCCTCGGCCGGCCAGCCCTCGAGGACCTCGAAGCCATCATCTCCATGAGGCATCTCTGCCTCAAGTTTCCCGCCGAGGGGGGCATTGGCTACTCCCGGGGGAACCAAAAAATTGCCCGCGCCTGCTATCTTCAGGTCACTAAGAAGGTCAGCAAGACGGAATTCCGTGTTGACACCATCACCGGAGCCGTCGACCAAGAGGAAAGAAGGCCGAGGGCTGAACCGGCCGAGGACGTAGAAGACTTTGCGCTCGATGCGGCCCAGCCGGAGAGAGTCGTGAAGATTGGAGCCCAGCTCCCTGAAGATTTGAAGACCGGCATCACCGACGCCCTCCGCGCCTACTCCACTGTCTTTGCATGGGGGCCGGAGGACATGTCAGGAATCAGCCGAAGGGTCATCACCCACCGCCTCTCGGTGGACCCTTCGGCAAAGGCAGTGCAACAACGAAGAAGACCCCTCTCCGCCGAGAGAAGGGAATTTGTGAAGAAGAAGGTCGCCATGCTCCTCTCCATTAAGCACATCAAGGAGGTGAAATACCCCTCATGGCTAGCAAATGTAGTCCTCGCCCAGAAGCCCCCTACCTTCCGCATGTGCGTGGACTACACCGATCTCAACAAAGCATGCCCTATGGATCCATTCCCTCTACCAAACATTGATCAATTGGTGGATGAGACCGCGGGGTGTGAGATCATGTCCTTCCTCGATGCCTTCCGAGGGTACCATCAAATTTTCATGCACGAGGAGGACGCCGAAAAAACTGCCTTCATGACTCCCGAGGGCATCTTCTGCTACCTGGTGATGGCCTTCGGCCTAAAGAACTCGGGGGCCACTTACACCCGGATGGTGGCCCGGGTCTTTCAAGCCGTCCTAGGGCGCACCATGGAGGCCTATGTTGACGACATGATCGTCAAGAGCAAACAATCTTCCAGCCATGCTGATGACCTCCGGGAAATCTTCGCCATCATGCAAAAATTCAACCTTCGGCTAAACCCGAAGAAGTGCACCTTTGGCGTCCAAGGAGGCAAATTCTTGGGCTACATGGTGAGCCGAAGGGGTATTGAGGCCAATCCCGAGAAGATCCAGGCCATCATCAACATGGAGCCCCCACGTAACGTAAAGGAAGTTCAACGGTTGACGGGCCGCCTGGCAGCCCTCAACCGCTTCTTATCTAAATCAGCGGAGAAGTCTCTACCCTTCTTCCAGATCATGAGGAAGACGGCTGGCTTCCTATGGACTCCAGAATGCCAGGGGGCTTTCGACGAGCTCAAAAGATATCTATCTTCACCTCCTGTGCTCTCCAAACCCAAGGTAGGGGAGACCCTCTACCTCTACCTTGGGGTTAGCCCGGCGGCCATCAGCTCTGTGCTCATCCGGGAGGAAGACGACATCCAACATGCCATCTTCTACGTTAGCAAGACCCTAAGGGAGGCCGAGCTCAGGTACTCCCCTGTGGAAAAAACGGTGTTGGCCATCGTTTGGACTGTCAAGAAGTTGGGCTGCTACTTTCAGGCTCACCCAGTTCAGGTCCTCACTCATCAACCCCTCGGCGCCCTCATGAGGAGCCCCACCAGCTCCTCCCGCATGGTTAAATGGGCTATCTTCTTGAGCCAGTACAACATTGACATTCGTCCAAGGCCTGCCATCAAGGGCCAAGCCCTGGCGGACTTTGTGACGGAATGTACCGCAAGAACAGCCACGGACGGGGAGCCCTCGGCTGCCTCGGACGACTGGTGGACCCTCTACACTGATGGCTCCTCCGCGACCAAAGCATGCGGGGGAGGGGTAGTCCTCATTACTCCCGAGGGCTTCAGGGCCTACTACGCAATCCGCTTCTCCTTCAAAATCTCCAACAATGAGGCCGAATATGAGGCCCTCCTATGTGGCCTTCGGCTGGCCGCCAACATGAGGGCTCGGCAGATCCACATCAAATGCGACTCCAAGTTGGTCGTTGGCCAAATCTCCGAAGAATATGAGGCCAAGGAGGGGAGAATGAAACAGTACAAGGAAGCGGCCAAGGAGTTGCTTAAGGTATTTGAGGCACACTCTCTTACTCAAATACCGAGGGCTCAGAACTCCGAGGCCGACATATTATCTAAGCTCTCGGCCGACTCCCCCGAGCACATCTCCAAAATTGCCAAAATCGAGGAACTCAGCCTCTCAAGCATCCATGCAAGCCCCGTGATGAACATACAACAGCGTCAGGAGGATTGGATCTCAGATATCACCACCTTCATCTCCACAGGGCAGCTACCCGAGAATGAGGCCCGCGCTAAACTGGCAAAGCTGAGGGCTCCTAGCTACACCATCGAAGATGGGAGGCTCTACAAACGATCTTACAATGGCACGCTACTTCGGTGCCTTCATCCAGATGAAGTCGAGGTCGCAATGGAGGAAGTACACAGTGGCACTTGCTCAGCTCACCAGGGACCCTTCTCCATGTCCCGAAGGCTTATCCTCCAGGGCTACTTCTGGCCAACCATGGCCAGGGACTGTGCTGACTGTTGATAAAACGAAGAGACATCATTAATCTAGGATTTATTTTCCTTATTATTACTGTAATTATGTATCTTTAGTGCTTCAGGTTGTATTTAATAGCTGCTGTCTTTTCAGTTCTCAATCATTTATGTTTAGTATTTAGACAGTCACCTAGGGTGCTGAATAGACTCTCTCAGGATTCCTATCTGTATAAATAGCTTATGTACTTCTTGTAAATGTATTCAAGGAAATAATATTCAGAAAACTTCATGGTATCAGAGCGGCCAAGGAGTTGCTTAAGGTATTTGAGGCACACTCTCTTACTCAAATACCGAGGGCTCAGAACTCCGAGGCCGACATATTATCTAAGCTCTCGGCCGACTCCCCCGAGCACATCTCCAAAATTGCCAAAATCGAGGAACTCAGCCTCTCAAGCATCCATGCAAGCCCCGTGATGAACATACAACAGCGTCAGGAGGATTGGATCTCAGATATCACCACCTTCATCTCCACAGGGCAGCTACCCGAGAATGAGGCCCGCGCTAAACTGGCAAAGCTGAGGGCTCCTAGCTACACCATCGAAGATGGGAGGCTCTACAAACGATCTTACAATGGCACGCTACTTCGGTGCCTTCATCCAGATGAAGCCGAGGTCGCAATGGAGGAAGTACACAGTGGCACTTGCTCAGCTCACCAGGGACCCTTCTCCATGTCCCGAAGGCTTATCCTCCAGGGCTACTTCTGGCCAACCATGGCCAGGGACTGTGCTGACTGTTGATAAAACGAAGAGACATCATTAATCTAGGATTTATTTTCCTTATTATTACTGTAATTATGTATCTTTAGTGCTTCAGGTTGTATTTAATAGCTGCTGTCTTTTCAGTTCTCAATCATTTATGTTTAGTATTTAGACAGTCACCTAGGGTGCTGAATAGACTCTCTCAGGATTCCTATCTGTATAAATAGCTTATGTACTTCTTGTAAATGTATTCAAGGAAATAATATTCAGAAAACTTCATGGTATCAGAGCTTGGTTTCGTCTAAGCCTTTTTTGAGTCAGTCTATCACCTCTCCAACGGTCATTTTTTGGGTGTCTCTACCCTTCTCTCTCTTTAACTCCCGGTGGAGTCTCTTCATCAAGGGTTTTATCATGTCTAAAGAAGCCGAATCAGCCTCAAGTAACCTTGATCACTCAACCATTGTTTCAGCTGCTACTGCAGCCGCGTTTGCTCTTCGAAACCAGAAATTTGATCTCCCTTCTATCCCGCCATCTTACCGTCTCAATGGCAGGAACTATCTTGGGTGGTCAAAGCTGGTTTACACTCTTCTACGTGGCAAAGATCTTGAAGATTATCTCACTGTCTCTACCCCAGAAGAAGGAGAGATTGATGCTGCTATTTGGGAGAAAACTAATGCCAACGTACGGGTCTGGTTATGGGACTCTATGGATCCCAACATTAGCAGTACATGTTTATACATGGACTCGGCTAAAGAAATCTGGGATTTCATACAGCAGTCCTACTCTGTTGCTAAAGATGGCGCTTTTGTCTATGACTTATGGCTCAAAACAACGAATCTTAAGCAAGATTCACAATCTGTCACAGATTATGCAACTGACCTCCAACGACGATGGTCTGAACTTGACCAGTATCAAACGATGAAGTGGTCGAATGCTGCAGATGCAGCTCTTCACAAGAACTATATAAATCAGCAACGTCTATATTGCTTCTTGTCTGGTTTAAATCCCGAATATGATCAGACTCGGGGTCAAATTCTTGGCATTACTCCTCTGCCTTCCATATCTTCTGCCATTGCCACTATCAAACATGAAGAGAGCAGACGCAATATAATGATGAATACAAATCTGATTGACAGTACAGCTCTTGCTGCCAAATCTACTCCTTCAGTTGTTAAGGAAACTAAGGGTAGTAAGGGAGGAAGATGGTGTGATCATTGCAAGCGGTCCAACCATAATGTGGATACATGCTGGAAACTTTATCCTCATCTACAGAAAGAAAGGAAAAGCCAAGACAGACGTGGAATGAGTGCTGGACGTGCCAACTCAGTCACTCCCACTATTGTTGAGAGCTCTACTAATCTTTGGCCCATTTCCCAGGAGGAATTAAAGCAAATTCGTATGATGTTACAGTCTCTTAATAACTCAAATGGTTCTAGTCATAGCTCTTTGGCCCTGCAAGGTAAAACCTCTACTATTTTTTGTCTTAATGCTTCGGAACAGAGTTCACAATCCCAATGGATATTAGACTCAGGTGCCACATCTCATATGACTGCCATACCCTCTTTACTCTCTAATTATCATCCATGTTTTACATCCACGCACATTACTACTGCTGATGGGACACCTACAAAGGTTGCGGGACTTGGTACGGTTGTTTTTTTCTGAAAAATTAAATCTGAAAAACACCCTACATGTCCCAAACCTGGCTATGAACCTTGCTTCTATTTACAAACTCACAGTTGATCTTAATTGTGCTGCCATTTTTTTCCCTTCCCACTGTTTATTACAGGATCTACACACGGGGAGGACGATTGGAATTGCTAAACAAAGAGATGACCTGTACTACCTTGATGCACTGTTTGTCTCCAAACCTCCACAAAAAGCTCTTACCACAATCACAGCCAATACCAACACTATTTGGCTTCACCACAAGCGTCTTGGTCATCCCTCTTTTCATGTCCTAAAAACCATGTTTCCCAGTCTTTTTAGTAGTATTGATGTTTCTACATTTCAATGTGATGTCTGTGAACTTGCTAAACAGTCTCGTGTATCTTTTTCCAGAAGTAATACAATCAGTTGTTCTCCTTTTGATATTATACATAGTGATGTCTGGGGTCCTGCTCCAATTGCTAATATATCTGGTGCCCGGTGGTATGTTACATTTATTGATGATTGTACACGTTTTATGTGGGTTTTTCTGCTAAAAAACAAGAGTGAGGTGAGTTCCATCATTCCTATCTTTTGCAATATGATTCATAATCAGTTCTCCGCCACAATAAAACGCTTCCGCACTGATAATGCTCTTGAATACTTCAATCAAACCGTTTCCTCTTATTTCCTCTCAAAAGGCATTGTTCATGAGTCCTCTTGTCCGTACACACCACAACAGAATGGCACAGCAGAAAGAAAAAATCGCCATCTCCTAGACGTCAGTCGGGCTTTATTGTTTCAATCAAATATGCCTAAACACTATTGGGGGGAAGCCACACTCACAGCATGTCATCTCATCAATAAAATTCCCAGTCGGGTACTCCAAAATAAGTCACCCCTTGAATCTCTCCGTCATTTCTTTCCTCAAACCAGAATTTCTTCTGATCTTGATCTAAGGGTGTTTGGGTGTACTGCATTTGTTCATATTCCTCCACCTCATAGGGGAAAATTGGACCCACGATCTATTAAGTGTATCTTTCTTGGTTATTCTCCAACTCAGAAAGGATATAAGTGCTATAATCCTACAACCAGAAAGACATACACCAGTGCAGATGTGACCTTTCACGAAGACACACCTTTTTACACTCCTACTTCTCTCCCTGTATCCCAAGATACTCCACATCCTTCACCTCTGCCCACCTATACTATTACATCTTCTCCACCACATACAATCTCCTACCCTCCTAAGCCTTTATCACCAGACATCCCATCACCACCACCACCACATGATCATCCATCACCTTCCTTAGATGTGTCAGCAACCTCACCTACTTCCCAACAGTCTTCAACATCACCTGAACCTCAATCAAATACACCACCAGATCATCCCATTCCTACACCTACTAAATCCACCACTCATGACCCATCTTCTCCTCTACCAGTGACAAAAGTGTACTCAAGGAAAAACAGGTTCACTCCATTGTTGACGCATGACCAATTGGCTGACCCAGGTAATGTCTCTTCTTCTCCACCACCATCTCCGCCAATTGCTTTACGCAAGGGTGTACGTCAATGTACCAAAACACCTCTATACCCTCTTGCTAATTTTGTTACCATTGATAACTTCTCTCCTTCACATGCCTTGTTTGTTCAGAGACTTAATGAAATTCCCATACCCAACTCTGTTTCTGAGGCATTAGGAAAGAAAGAATGGAGGGATGCTATGCAAGAGGAAATTAGAGCTCTTGAAAAGAACCATACTTGGGATATTGTGACTAAACCTCCTGGGAGGCATATTGTTGGTTGCAGGTGGATCTTTACTGTCAAATACAAGGCGGATGGATCTCTTGAGCGGTACAAAGCTCGTCTTGTGGCTAAAGGATACACTCAGACGTATGGGATTGACTATCAAGAGACCTTTGCTCCTGTAGCTAAGCTCAATACTGTCCGTATCCTACTATCCTTGGCATCTCACTTTGATTGGCCTTTATTGCAATTTGATGTCAAGAATGCTTTTCTCCACGGTGACTTGCATGATGAGATCTACATGTACATTCCCCCAGGCTTTAATAAAACATCAACAAGAACCTCTACACATGTATGTCATTTAAAAAAAGCCCTCTATGGTCTCAAGCAATCCCCTCGTGCTTGGTTTGACCGCTTCACACAGGTTGTTCTTGCTGCTGGGTATAGTCAAAGCCAAGGGGATCATACTCTTTTTTACAAACACTCTCGCCCAAATGGAGTCACTATTCTTTTGGTATATGTGGATGACATCATTGTGACGGGTAATGATCCAGTTGAGAAACAACGTCTTGAGGGGCAGCTGAAATCCAAATTCGAGATGAAGTCTCTTGGCCCTCTAAAATACTTTCTTGGAATTGAAGTTGCTCGCTCATCTGAAGGCATCTTTATCAGCCAACAAAAGTACATTACAGATTTGTTAAATGAGACCGGTAAGAGTGCTTGTCGACCGGTTAATGCACCTATGGATCCTAATCACAAGCTTGGACTTGCTACTGATGAACCCAAGGTTGATTCATCAATGTATCAGCGCTTGTGTGGCAAACTTATCTATCTCTCTCATACTAGACCTGACGTTGCCTATGCAGTTAGTGTTTTGAGTCAGTTCATGCATGATCCAAGGAAACCACATCTAGAAGCAGCCTATAGGGTTCTTCACTACCTAAAAGGAAGTCCAGGGCAAGGGATAATATTCAAGAAGGGTGGGCAATTATCAGTCCAAGCCTTCACTGATGCAGATTATGGTGGCTCCCTCGTTGACCGCCGGTCAACTACTGGTCTCTGTGTTTTCCTAGCAGGAAACCTCGTGACATGGAGAAGCAAAAAACAGAATGTTGTGGCACGATCATCTGCTGAATCTGAGCTAAGAGCTCTTGCCCATGGCTTATGTGAACTTCTATGGATCAGAATTATTCTCTTAGATTTACGAATCAAGTGGAAAGGACCAATGGAATTGAGGTGTGATAACAAATCAGCAATCAACATAGCTCATAATCCAGTCCAACATGATCGGACCAAGCATATTGAGATTGATAGGCACTTTATCAAAGAAAAGGTTGAAGGAGGTCTGATCGAACTAAGCTACACTCCCTCAGAAGATCAAGTTGCAGATGTGTTTACCAAACCTCTGCACAGTCCTAGGTTCCAGGGTCTTATTGTCAAGCTAGGCATGACGGATATCTACAAACCTAGCTTGAGGGGGAGTGTTGATAAAACGAAGAGACATCATTAATCTAGGATTTATTTTCCTTATTATTACTGTAATTATGTATCTTTAGTGCTTCAGGTTGTATTTAATAGCTGCTGTCTTTTCAGTTCTCAATCATTTATGTTTAGTATTTAGACAGTCACCTAGGGTGCTGAATAGACTCTCTCAGGATTCCTATCTGTATAAATAGCTTATGTACTTCTTGTAAATGTATTCAAGGAAATAATATTCAGAAAACTTCACTGACCTTGCCCGGAGGTGCACCGCATGTCAACATTTCCAGAAAGCTCCCGGCAGGCCAGCGGTCAACTATGCCCCCATTAGCACCTCTGTCCCTTTTTCTCGATGGGGGATAGACCTTGTGGGCCCTCTGCCGAGGGGTACCTCCAACAACAGGTACATCATTGTGGCCGTCGATTACTTTACCAAGTGGGTGGAGGCTGAACCCCTCGCCAGCATCACAGAGGCGAAGTGCCGTCACTTCGTCCTCAAGAACATCCTCATAAGGTTTAGCGTCCCCCAGCAGATCATCTCCGACAATGGGACACAATTTGAGGCAGCCCCCTTCTGTGCCCTTCTGGAGGCATGGGGCATCAAACACACCTTCTCCTCCGTTGCCTACCCTCAAGGCAACGGGCAAGTAGAGAATGCCAACCGGACCTTGCTCGAGGGCCTAAAAAAGAAGCTGGAGGCCGAGGGCGGTGGCTGGGTAGAAGAACTCCACAACATCCTTTGGGCCTATCGCACCACCCCTCGGCGAGCAACAGGTGAAACACCCTTCTCCCTCTGCTACGGTTTTGAAGCCAAAGCTCCTACGGAAGTCACCCTTCCCACCCGAAGGGTGATCCAATATGACCCCGAGGTCAACGACAGCAACATGGCCCTCGACCTCCACCTCATTTCAGAACGCCGGGAGCAGGCCTTCATCCGAGCAGAAAACTACCGAAGGCAAGTTAAAAGCTACATCGACGCCAAAGTTCGCACTCGAGAATTTCAAGTGGGGGACTATGTCCTCCGGAGGAGGGAAGCCAGCCAACCAACCGAGGGAGGAAAAATGGCACCAAAATTCGAAGGCCCCTACATCATAGCAGCCATCATCAAACCCGGGACCTACAAGCTCAAACGCCCCAATGGGAAAGAAGTCCCTAGGCACTGGAATGTACACCATTTAGTTAAATTTTATCAATAATGTAAGAGCGGCCAAGCCCTCATAACTAGTGAATGTACTATCCTATGGCCCAAGGCCTCCAATTTCGAAGAATGAAGATACATTCAAGACATCAAGCCCCCATACCGGCTACAGGCCCCCGGCCTCACCACGAGAAGAACCCCCTCCGGCACCAAGTGCCGAGGGCGAACACCATCAACACCTACAACAACAATGAAAACGCCGCGTGTTTTCAGTCAAGACCGCTCGGTACCAAGTACCAAGGGTACATCCCCACCTCCAACATCAAAAAAGAAAAGATTAGAACACCAAGTGTTCCTACAGAAGACCCCTCGGCACCCAGTGTCGAGTGTACACCTCCATCATCAAACATCAAAACAAAGAAAAAACACCAAGTGTTTCAAAAAGAAGACCCCTCGGCACCTTGTGCCGAGGGTACACCTCCATCATCAAACATCGAAACAAAGAAGAAACACCAAGTGTTTCAAAAAAAAAAGACCCTTCGGCACCCGGTGCCGAGGGTACACCTCCATCATCAAACATCGAAACGAAGAGAAAACACCAAGTGTTTCAAAGAAGACCCCTCGGCACCCAGTGCCAGGGATATGCTCTCCTAACAGCTTCCAAACATCTATTGGGAAACACCAAGTGTTTCATTTGAAGACCCTTCGGTACCAATTACCGAGGGTAGACGCCTACATCAACTACAACAAAAGAGAACACCGAGTGTTCCTACAGAAGACCCCTCGGCACCCAGTGCCAGGGAGATGCTCTCCTGTCAACTTCCAAACATCTATTGGGAAACACCAAGTGTTTCATTTGAAGACCCTTCGGTACCAAGTACCGAGGGTAGACACCTCCATCAACTGCAACAAAGGAGAACACCAAGTGTTCCTACAGAAGACCCCTCGGTACCAAGTACCGAGGGCTACACATCGAAACTAACACCAAGTGTTGTTTCTAAAAGCCGTACCCCACGAGGACGCATATACCGAAGGCGCCACCATCGGTGCCGGCGGCACGTAGTGCCCCCGGCCATTTGCAACTAGTGTGCAAATGAAAACCCTTCCTTGAAACGCTTTCCGCGTCACTACCCCCAGGGTGTGACAGGCATGAGAAATGCCCATGATTCGACTTTCAAAAACGGAACGCTATCCGCGTCACTACCCCCAGGGTATGACAGGTATGAGAAATGCCCAGGATTCGACTTCCAAACCGAAACGCTCCCCGCGCCACCACCCCAAGGGTGTGGCAGGCCACAGACTATGTCTAGCGCCGAGGGGACGACTTTCAAAAATGAGGCGCTTTCCGCGCCATCCCCCAAGGGGAGGCAGGTTACGGACCACCATATCTTGTGCCCAGGAAACGTCCCTCGATCCTCTCGGCACTCGGAAGGTTAACCCGAGGGAGGAGAGCCATTGGTGTATTCTGATGGTCTCCTAATAGGCCCAGCCTTACCAAGAAACCAAGTTTCTTGATGCCTTCCCTTCACCACCAACCAAAAAAAAAAGGGGGGGGGGTGAAGGGGAGTAGACTCAGCGAGAAATCAAAGAGTACACTCCAACAATATCACAACATGCCGAGGGCTCCCCACGGGAACACCTCCGGTGATTGAAGACTCCTATTTCCCGAAGGATACTACTCAAATAAATATCATCAGGAAACGGCTAAGTCCACTACCTGGTCACCTCCGGTCACAAAAAAACCGAAGGCTTCCACAATACAAAGGGACTGGACTATCCAAGGCCCACTAAACGGTACTTCAAACAGACACCGAAGGCATCTGTTATGCACAAATACCGAGGGCCCTTTCCCCACGACAAGGGTCAAATTCTACAACTTTTAAAGTGTATGCCGAGGGCACACACTCCTCATTGGCTTTCTTCACAACAACATGATTCAACATCAATTTATGCTTAGAAAAAATTCTAAGTCCTGAAGGAGCAGCCCCCGGGCACCCGAAGGCTACACAGGGAAGCAGCACTTGAAAAAATTCTAAGTCCTAAAGATTGGGCCCCCGGCCCAATCAATATTACAGCCAAGGGAATATGGTGGCCGAAGGCCATGCAATACAACAACACTTAAAAGGAGGGTATTATGTCCTAAATGAGTAGCCCCCGGGCATCTCACAAAGTGATGTGGAATCGGAGGGCACCTATCACCCGAAGGCACCCCGGTCAACTACTCTTACATCAAGGAGGGATGCCATCTACCGAAGGCTCCCAAAGGAGATTTTACACTTAGAATATTTTCTAAGTCCTACATGTTTTTCCCCGGTCAACTACTCATACATCAAGAAGGGATGCCATATCCCGAAGGCTCTCAAGGGGAAATCTACACTTAGAAATTTTTCTAAGTCCTAGGATTTGGGTTACTACAAACACCCGAAGGCCCCATGCTGTGCTACACTTAGAAAGATTTTCTAAGTCCTAATTCCTACTGAACCCTCGGTTGCATATCCAGCAGAGGGTGCCCAACTACCGAAGGCTTCCAAGGGCAAGCTACAATCGAAAAATATTCTAAGTCCTAGGCATACATTCAAAAATACCGAAGGCATACACTCAAGGAAAACGAAGGCATACATTCAAGCAGAAAGGAATAGGAAAAACAATTCATATATACAAAGCCCGAAGGCATTCAATCATTCATCACAACAAAGAGTGAATATAGTTATTACAATGATTAGGTCGAGGCCATTACAAAATTGTTCAAATTACAGAATACATATCAGATCATGTCATTCCCGGGGGCGGCCTCCCCCGATGGCTTCGAGGAAACTTCTGCATCGGCCTCAGGATCGTCGCCCTCGGCTTCCCTTCGGAGCTCGGAATCCTCCAGGTCTGGCCTCTCGACATCAGGGGGGAGAGGGACACGGATATCTGGCTGCAGAGGGGGGAGCCCGTACGCCGCCGGATCAAAGTCCTTCGGCTCAACCTTCAGATGGCGGGCCATCCTCCGGTAGATGAGGGCTTGAGTGAAGAACTCACCCCCATCATAATATTGTTTTCCCTTCCGGGCCATCCACTCCTCCCCCGGGCCCTCGGACCATTCATCAACCGAGGCCTCAACAACCGAAGACAACCATGCCTTGTGCCCCTCGGTCTTCCACCCCCCGTCCAGGAACCCGGAGATGGCCTCCTCCCGGGCTGTGGCGACAGCCTTCGCCTTGGTGGCCTCGGCCTCCTCGGCTGCTCTCCTTACGGCCTCCGCAGCGGCCGCCTCAGCTTCTGCCTTCTCCTCCCTGAGCCTCTCGGCCTCCGCCCTCGCAAGCCGGAGGTCCTCCTCAAGCTGGGCCATCAGCTTCGTAGCCTGGGAGTCCCTAAGGATCAGCTCCTTCATCTTGGCATCTTGCCTGGCTTTGTGGAGGCGCCATTCCTCCAGTCGTCGGAACTGCTCCCCGAGGGCAACGCAAGTCTGCAAAGATAAGCGGGTTGTCAGGACCAAACGTGATTTCTTAGTTCAAAGTGGGAAACAAAGAAACAAACTACAGTGAACTCACCGTGAGGGAAGACCGGAGGATCCTGTCTTCAAGGGCTTGATCATCATCAGCCCTGAGAGCTGCCCTGTCGATATCGAGGGTTATACCCCTCAGGAGCGCCCTCGGGTCGGCTGTGCCATTCAACACGGCCGTACCAGCCGGAAGGGAGAGCGTGAGGACCTCGAGAGATGGCTCCCGGACCACCCCCGGCACCTGTTCCGTCGGCATCACCGGAGGGTCATCTATAATCACCACCAGGGGGTCATCCTTCGCGGCATCCCCCTTCTTTAACTTTTTAGGGGCTTGGGGGGGCTCCTCTTAGCCGCAGCAGCATCGCCCTCGGGCTTTTTGAGGGGCGCACCGACGGGCTTTTGGCCACCTGCGTCCGGCCCCTTCGGATCCTTGGCCGGTTTGTTCTTGAATCGGGCGAGGCCTTTGACGTTCATCATACTTACCGGAACACCTGCAAAAAAAAAATGAGGGGTTAGGATCGAGGGGTCACTACTAAGTGGCATAAAGGATTAACAAAACAAATGGACAAACGTGCTAAGATGAGGGTGAGAATGCCCTCAGCTACTACCTTCGGAGGCTCCCTCAAACACTGGGAACTTCTCATCAGTTTCCCCCCAGGAACCGGTACCGCCGGAACCCGAGGGTGTAGAGATCTGCTTCTTTGGTGCAGTCCTTGATGGAGATATTCTTGTCCCGGCCCTCCGGGATCATGGCCAGAATCTTGCCATCTTTCTCGAGGGCGGCGCTCCTCCTCTTCTCGTGCCTCCTGAAGCGGTCACGCAGTTCCCTCGGGAAGGGGCTCTCGGCTAGCTTCACATAGCACCACCGGTCCTTCCACCCCTTGTTCGAGGAGGGCGCCTCGGTGAAGAGTTTGAACACGGATACCTGCTGCAGATTAGCGAATCCCTCGGCATTTGCGTGCCCCCCCCCCCCCCCCCCCCCCCGGCACAGGTTGAAGCTCTGGAAGAAGAGATCCAGGCTAGGCGTCACCCCCCGGGACTTACAGAGCTGAAGGAAGCCAGTGATATAAGAATGGCTGTTCGGGGTCAGCTGGCAGGGAACCAGGCCAACGAACCGGAGATACTCCCGGAGGAAGGGGTGCAGGGGGAAGCGGAGCCCCATGGATACTGAGAGGACGTGCACCGCAATGCAGCCCTCGGGAGCCCGGGAGAGAACGTCATCCGGACCCGGTGTCACCACGATGGCCGAGGGGCCCACGTGAAGCTGGGTGACATAGATGTCCGCCGCATCAACCTTCGACTTGATCTCCAATGCGGCGGTGTTGAGATAGGAGTACCCCTCGGGCATATCGAGGGGCTTCCCTTGATCTGCTACGCTGCCCTTCTTCTTGGGAACAGCGGCCTTGGCCTTCTTCTTTCCGGGGGCCACCCGGAGGGGGACCGCATTCAGCGGCCGAGAGGTGCTGGCCTCCCCGGCACCCCGAGGGGGGAGCACAGCAACGGTGACCCTCTCGCCTTCTCTTTGTGCCTCGTCTTCAGCTGCTTGCCAGGCGATGGCCATCTCTTCGTCCTCACATTCTTGTTCAAAGCCCTCGACCTCCGCCTCAGCTACGAGGGCTTTCTGCAACTCCAGGGCAATGACGGCATCCTGTCCCACCGAGGACTCCGCACTTGAGGACTCCACGTCCGAGAGGACTTCATCCTCCACCGAGGGCGCCCCCGAGATATCTTGAGAATCACTCTGGGACGACATTCGCACTCTAGTTCGAGGGCTCGTAGACGGTAGTGTTTCCTAACTTTTCTATCTCCTAACCTAAGGGCACAGTACAGCTATGCTAGAAGGAGAAAGGCAGGGAGCACTGACCTCGAAAGCTGAGTTAGGACCGAAGGCTAGAGTTTCTCTCACTAGATTTTTTGGCAGAGCTTCGCTAACAAAGTTTTCGCACACGGAGGAATGCCTGGCCTTGGAGTATTTATAGGCGCTGGAATCCGGGCTTGGGCCTGGGTTCCGGGCCTCCGGATGGACGCCATCATTACTCACCGCGTCTTCGCCCAACCGGTGACGCCGCCCACGGACAGCCAGCCATCACACGCCACGTGTGCCCCCCCCCCAACGGCTATATCCCGTCGTTACATATTCCATCGGCTATATTTCCAACGGCTATATTTTGGAAGCCCCCGGGTTTTCTACTTCACTCCACTTCATCAAGGATAGCCTCCGGGTCCCGGGTTTTCTACCTCACTCCACTTCATCAAGGATAGCCTCCGGGTGCACTCACCCAGAAGTGCCCCCGGGTTGTGCCCCACACAGCACATTACACACGCCTTCGGGATCACTCCCTCAGAAACTCAGGGCTTCATATCAGGGCACCCCTCGGAGTTTCCCCCTCAGCACTGCAAAACCGGGTAGCCCCCGGGGAGTGCCTCATTGACGGATGGCCCAAGGCACACAGGTAATGGGAGCCCTCGGGTATCTTCATCACCAACTAATCAACAAACAGTGGACCCCCCCGGTAACAACTTCGCTGCTGCCCCCATCTGGCAGGCCCTCGATCCCTGGATTGAGGGGCTCCCCTTCGGCACCACCAGGACATCAACAGCAAGCCTTCGGCTAATCAACACAGGAGCCCTCAGAAGAGAAAGCCTTCGGCATTCCCGCCATTCTCCATTTTCACCAAGGTTTGACATTTTCGATTCATCATTGGGGGAATTCGGTGCACTCTTTTTCCCTCATTAGGATTTTTTCCCAAAGGGTTTTTCCTAATGAGGTTTTTAACGAGGCATCCCCCCAAAATGAAACGAAAAGCGTAAGCCTTCGGCCCACAACAGCAACATAACTACTTTACTCCTTTTCACCACTTTACAAATGCCTCAAGGAGTGGGGGACTGGAGGACCCCCTCGGGAAAATCATTAAATTACAAAATCTGTGAAATTCCAACAAACAACAAAGCAAGCCCTCAAGTCCCGACATGTGGGTAACTGAGGGACTGCCTTCGGCAGGGACACAAAAGCAACGACTCCTCACCAACTTCAGAGATCACGACGGGACAAACATCAAAGGGCAAGCACAAACTACTCCTTTTCCCTCAAGTACCTTTCGACAAAAGGAGTGAGGGACTCCTGATGGAGTATATGGCCCGGGAACCCCTGGCCCACAGATTCCTACTACTCCAGCGAAGGCCCAACAGGCCCAAAAGGCCCGACAGGCCCAAATCACAGCGCCCAGAGTACCAAGCAGCCCGCACTACGCGCCAGGGGTGCCTTCGGCCC
Source organism: Cuscuta europaea (assembly GCA_945859875.1). Lineage (NCBI taxonomy): Eukaryota > Viridiplantae > Streptophyta > Magnoliopsida > Solanales > Convolvulaceae > Cuscuta > Cuscuta europaea. The sequence continues at coordinate 43,401,464 of CAMAPE010000010.1, read as the reverse complement.
CCTGGCCGAAGGGTCTAAACTCTCACAGAACGGGTTTCTCAAGCAAACTAAGAAACTGGGAGAAAACGGCGAAAACAGTAGCCCTCGGTACTGTGAGCCCTCGGCACCAAGGTGCCCTCGGTTGGAGGAGCCTTCGGCTACTGCTCTATGGCCGAAGACATCTCACTCGACAAGATATCCGCCTCACATGCGTACAGATCGCCGTACTCTGCATAGACGTCCCATCCAACAGCCGCATTAAATGCGGCCACATGCGGCTGCCAGCGCCAACCGGTTGAGGTGACCCCTCGGCCAATGAGCGCTTTACACGTGTCCCTGCCCGGCATTTATTGCTACTATAAATAGCACCCCTTTTCCCCATTTGTAACCAAGTTATAACACGCTGAAAAGTGATAACACACTGAATACACTCTCTCTCTACTTTTATTTACTTGCTCTGACTTCTCTCTAAATTACTTCCCGCAATAACCCTTCGGATATATACCCCCGGGTAGACTATCCATCACATGATAACCACAAAACCAGCATTATCCGATTTTAAGCAGGTGTATGAATTATGGATATTTTTGGAAATGAGATTGTTTGACATAATATTTGGATATTCCTATTCAACTATTTAAACCTTTTTCAAATATCATTAAGGTTGTAGAATGCACATGTATACTACTATGCTCAGGTTCCTAGGTATTTCTGTATTTTGTCTCTGTTCAGTTGGCATATATGCTCTGTTTATCATTGTAAGGAAGATATATTATATATAAAGCTTTATGTGGTTGATATAGATCACACGTGGTATGGCAACTTTTAATAGTGAAACATGGTTTTTTATGATATTAGCTTTATTATTGTTGTTTTTGTAGTACAATTTGAGAAGTTTTTTTTGTTAGAAAACCTGAATCTCTTTTTTGTATAACTGGAGAAGAATCTTGGGCTTTTTGAAAGATCTTTTGTACGTAAATTTTGTGACCCACATAAGTGTTTTCAATATCCCTAATTTTTTAAAAAACTCTTATCCTTGCTTATAAGTGTATTTGGGGTTTAAACAACTAATGGTACTTTGTTAGTAAGCATACTCTTCATATAAAAAAATAGCTTGCTTATATAAGTACTCTGGTTTTAAAATAGCCTCTAGCAATTTTTCATTTTCTTTTCGAGAGGGGTGGAGGATTGAGCAGTTACAATAGCATCTTAAAAACATGATTATATATCAGGCCAAAATGCAGTGACTAGATAATACGAAGATCTCTTATAGAAAATGAGGTTATAAAAAGTGTTTCATTGTATCTAAAGTGCATTTGTATATTACAAAAGTGCAACCATGTCTAAACAAAACATGCATGACTGAAAAAGTACGATATCATTTTCGTAATAAGACATAAGTGCACTGTTTTGTGAATGTTGTAACCAATTTTTAAAATATATTATTTTTCTTCAAGGACCACTTTGAAACAGAGCCAGTTCAGTGAGTACATGTATATAAATTTAGAAGCACTTCTCATGGATTAAAAATGGGATTTTAGAAGTAAGGGTTCCAGCTTCTACAAATAGAGAAGTGATTTTGTTTTTTATTCTAACCATTGCATATTAAAGTTCCACACATTTCCAGTTCTACACTGCATATTTTGATGAAAAAATAGATCACATTCTTCCATTGTTACTGAAGAAAGATCTAAAATTTTTTCCTATTTATTGCTACACCCTGGAACATCTATGGTTTCCTAGGTGTGGTACGTTAGGTAATGTCAAGTATGTACTTCTACAAAACACTTCCTAATATTACATTACGCACTGCATCTCCAATAAAGAACTGTTGAAAGTTCTGTGTAATCCAAAGAAGGTCTTGATGTGGCTCATTGTCTTGATTTACCCATAGGTTGGAGGAATTTTTTTATAGAAACTTTGCTAAATGTGTATGGACATGCATGTTAAATGTACATACTGTTTATTTTTACTCAGACCATTACTAAATGTGTATGGGCATGCAGAGGATTTAAAATTATTCTTACATCTTGAGGACTAAATTTAAGAACGTGGAAGAGTTCTTTTTGAATCCACTATTATCTTCTTTTAATTGGCAGAGGATTTAAAATTATTCTTACATCTTTTACTTAAGGAATTTCTGGTTATTGCAGTTTCAACGTAGGAATAGGGTATACAAGGAAGAGCAGCGTCAACTAAGAGCAGCTGCGCAAAAGGGAAAAGAAGGTGAAAAGGGTGGTGCAACTCCCCATTGATTGTAAAACTTTTCCTGTATGGATATCTGGTTTTTGGCCATTTGAAAGCAAGTTGAAGTGGATGCTTTCAGAATAAAAAGGTCACTCAATAATTCAATTGCTGTACTATATTTCATGGAATGGTAAAAGCATTGCAAGATTGTATGGTAAAACACTATCTGCTATGTGCCACTTGCTGTGTGGGCATTTGTCGTTTTTATTTTTTCATCTATGGCATTTCATACAGCTAAGTTAGCATTCTAATCCATAAATATGGCTAAGATAATCACGTTTGTTCAAAGTCTTGCATTATGGTGTATTTTAGTATATATATGCTCACATTATGAGGAAAATAAATGAAAATCCATTATATTAATAATTAATTACTCCATCTGTCCCAAATTGTGACTGCCTTTGTGATGCCCTAATTCTTACCTCTCAAGTCCCAAACATTTTTTGGGTACATTTCTCATGAAACACAAAATGCAAATATACAAATGATAGCTCAAAATAATAAATCAAGCAATAAGATGCAGGCATGGTAGAATAATTAATGAAATAATTAAAAATATGAAAAAATATACTTAAAATAAAAGACAGTAAAAATTATACTCCGTAACCTGCTAAATGCTTTGTCACTATATTTGGCTGATACGTAGTACATGGCTATGATTGTAGCCATTGAACTCCATTTAAAATCAACAAGTGGAACCCGGTTTAACTTTAATCTAAAAAACTTTTCATTCTTAATTAGGACTTACGCTTAAATTAATCATTAATTCTCAGATTTTATTTATAACATGAAACAACTATGCATCCATTAATCATATAGTGATAAATAACACACATTGTTTTTTAGACGGAGGTAGTGTCTTTCCATTAATAAAAAAGGAAAGTCAGTATTGAACATGAAACACTAGTATGTTCACATTGCAGAACGATATTGTACCACTAATATGTTCACATTGCAGAACGATATTGTACACTACGACCCTTCCACCCGCAAAAATAATTCCTGTTTGATGATGGCTTTGCTCTTCTTGTTGGTGTTTTCCCCGGGGTAGGAGCCGGTGAGAACTCTAGGGAAGTGATAAGTGTATCATCATTTCCATTTCCAGACCGCTTGTCAAGCCAAGAAATGATGTCTGAAAACACAATTTCTATGTTGTTATCAGGCTCACCGGACGTGAGGCCATGCCACATCCCTGGATACAATTTGATTGTCTTGTCTTTACTACTGGCTTCTTCATATAATGCCTTGCTCACTTCTGGATCTGTTACCTTGTCAGCTTCCCCGTGTAGCACAAAGAAAGGAAATGTGACCTATCAAAACAAGATCTCATACTTTTAGCTCTATTTTTTCTGCAATATGTCAAGAGTAAGGTTGCACGGTTGCACCTAAGTCAACCCAATACTTACACACCTTTATCTGGTCAGTACAATTTTTTTTTCTAAAAGGTTTTCGTTAGGCATGGACCGGTTCCGGTTCGGGCCCGGCCGGGCCTCGGTTCAAGAAGGGGAGGCCCAGAACCAGCCCGGGTAACCCCCGGGTCCGGGCCAGGCCGGGCCTCGGTTCTATTTTTTTTTTTTTGGCTTTTCCTAGTTAACCCCCAACCCTCCTCCTCACCCCAAACCAACCCTAACCACCTCAAATGGCCCAAAATACCCAACCCAACCCAAAAACTTAAAAAAAAATAAAAAAAAAAAAGGCCCGGCCCGGGCCCGAACCGGCCGGGCCGGTTCACCTTTTGAAGGACCCGAGCCTGAACCGCCATCCCACCGGGCCCGGAACCGGTTCACCGGGCCCGGAACCGGTTCACCGGGCCGGGCCGGTTGGCCCGGCCCGAGTCCCCCCTAGTTTTCGTGACATCTCACGAATTGGTGTGTGTGTGGGGGTGGGGGGAGGGGGTGGGGGTGGGGTTGGCATTGATTCAAAGCTTCAGTGATTCACATTATTTTTGTGCACAACTTAACTTCATCAAGTGACAATAGCGCCACACACACTTTGACAAGGTAGATCAGCTTCATGCATCTTTTTTAGTATTTTATTAAACTACTTGGTGTTTTATGAGGAATTTCATGTATCTATTAGAGCATATCCTATTGAATATGTTTCAATCTTGTTACTCCTAATCTTATGGTCATACAACTTTGTTTAGTTTGCACAACTTTTCGCATATAGGATTTGCATTTGGTTGCAAGTCGGCTGATTTTGGTACGATGTTATGAATAATGTTAGGCATGACTCAACGCCAATAAAAACTCTCAAGAAGTGAGGATGGTCCAATACATATTAATGAGTTCATTAATTCATATATAGCACACCATTGAAAATATGAGTGTTATATACAACTATGTTTACCTCGTGTAACCTTTCCTCAAGGTTCAGGCTAGTTCTTAGCACTTCCAAAGCTGTTTTCAGTCGGGGCTTCTCTTGGTATATCAGCTTGTTCCCCCTTATCTGTGTTTGTTTTATATTAACAAGATATTTATTTTTCAAAAAAGAATTGGGTATTTGAAAATATAGAGGGGTTGCTTATATGTGTCAAACTCACCTCTTCGCGTTTCACTGGATCCTTGAACGCAGAGTCTATGATGTCTTTAGTGGGAACTATTTTCCACTTCGGTATGACATCTTCAACTTTAGTTAGCATGCTTATGACCAGAGGATGTGGCTTCACCTTCTCGGATATCTGAAAGTATTATACAGATATGCCAGTTATCAAGGGGCAAAGGCAAACCTCATATTTAGCCGATTTGGAACAATATTGAATATTCAATACTTCTTCCATTTCTTAATAGTTTATCTTGTTTGATTGACACGACACACGAGGAATAAGAAAATGAGAATTAGATGGTTGATTGTTGTGCGGATGAGAGAAATATTAAAAAATCCACAAAGCAGATGGAGTATATGATTCACATCAATGGTAGTAGCATACGAGTATATGAATTTAGGGATGGACCGGGCCCGGGTCGGGACTGAGTTCGGGTCGGGCCTTGGGCGATACTGGGTTTGGGAGTTGGAGGCCCGGTACGGCCCAGGTAGGTTCCAGGACCGGCTCGGGCCTAGGCCTTGGTCGGGCTTTATATATATATATATATATTTAAATTTTCTTATTTATTTCTACCCCCAACCCACCCCCAAACCACCCGGCCCAACCCGCCTACCACTCAATCCATTCGAAAAATAAAATAAAAAACATTTTGGGCCCGGACCGGCCAAGCCGGTTACGTTCCAAGAGATTTGCAGTCCGTGACCCGCCCCACCCCACCCCCCGGTTCGGGCCCAAGGCCCGGTCCCGGTCAACCGGTCCAAGCCGGTACCGAATAGTGGCGGTCTGGGCCGGCCCGGTCCATCCCTATATGTGATTTCATATGAATCTCATTTCATTCTACCTTACACATAGGGGCAACAAGAATTGCGCCATGCCAGAAAGACGGGTCCATTTTGTGCAGTAGTAGGGTGACTGCCCCTCCCATTGATTCCCCATACAAGAACCTTCTCTTTTCTTTGTACTCCTCTAGGTCTGGTATCCAAAACAACATGCTTTAATTTAGACAAGGAGATGAAGCAAATGGTGAAAAACTAGTCATATCTTAATTGAAGAAACAGAACTAGAATAGTTGTTGTTTGGGAAAAATTAAGGCTCACCACAAACTGATTTGAAGAAGAGACAACAATCGTTGACAATATTGTCAAACCTTTTGATGTAACAGCGAGAACCCATTGACCGTCCATGTCCTTCATAATCAATTCCAAACACGGCATAACCATAGCTTGCAAGCTTGGTTCCAACACCTAGTTTATTTATTATATTATTATAATGACAAATATGGAGCATATTATAAGATACTATACCGAGATCCATGATGTTCCTTTATCTTGTTTATACTACTTATTACCGACAAACAAATCTCTATTGGATTATACACTTTATTATTCATATATATCATCTATGGACCATTATTATATGGTATAAGAGGTGTGGTTCCTAAATTTATTACTTAATTTTTAAGGTTTAGATGTACGAAACCCGCTAGACACATAAGTGTTTGAAACTCAATGGAGTGAGTTTCAGTCCCGATTACTCCAGACCCTCCACCCCCTCCCTCATACGCCCCATACGCCCCTTGGAGTAAAAAAAAGGTTTAGGTGTACGAATTGAAGTATTTAATACGTAGTAGAAGAAAGTAAGGAGGTTCGTTGACCAAATGCTTATTCCTAGCTAGCTGTATCCTAAAGCACTGATTTGAATTTTAAATTAGTCAACCAAGCTGATGTAGTAGATGATGAATTTCCCGACTAATTAACTAATTACTAATGTGTTTTCCTGCATATATTAAATTACCGAAAGATAATAATTTAAAATTATCTACAAGTACAATTTAATTACCTATGTATTATCCTACTATACCCTAACTTGTGCACTCATAGGTTCGAGATGATCATTATGATTCCCTAAAAAGCATTCTGAAGGCCTAAATTGATTTATTTTGGACAAGCAAAACCACGTAGTAAAACGCAAAATCAGTTACTATTAAAATGGTCTTCTATTATTAGGAAGGTCTTCTATTAAATGGTCCACACAAAATCTTAAGCATTAACGGGCTATCCTAAATTAAATTATGGGTGCAGGTGTACAATAAACCATTAAATTATGCATGATCCAAGACAGATTGTGTATAGAAAATACAAATCAACAAAGATTATTGGGATATCATCCCAATACTTAATAGAAACAATTTGCTCTCTTTGATTGTTTTACCACCAATTTGATTGTTTCTATAATTGAGTTAAAGAAACAATAGATAAAGAAGTAAAAGAAAGAAGTAGAAGAAATGGAGGGATCAAGCACTTTATTACCTTTCATGAAGCCACTGCATTCCATGCCATACCCTGATCAAACCCTCTTTTTAATCAGTAACATAAATACTCCATATAATAATTACTCGTATATTACTAAAAAGAAACCAAAAAGAGAAAATTAGATTAAAATAACAGTAGAGAAGCTTGAAAGAATAGAGGGAAACCATGGCAAAGGAAAACAAGGGCCTTTGGAGAAGAGAAGGGCAGCCATCTGCAAGTGAAGAGCTGGACTCCTCTCGAATTTCTTACATATTCCTGTACGTAATAATAAATTTAATTAAATAATATTGAATATATATGTATATATATATATATAAGAATTTAATTATATTGCTCATGTAAAATATAAAACATGCAAAGGAAGAAGAGAGAGAGAGAGTAGCGACCTCTTGATATTCAAGAGCCATTTTTTTCAGAAAACAGAAAACCAAAAAAAAAAATGATTATAATAACAGCACAAAACTCGGCATTCACGGATAGAACAGATCTGTGACGGCGAAAGGGGAGAGATTTAGGAGAAGCTGATGGATGAATGAATAGATATAATAATATATGGGTGGGAGGTGGTGGTGTACTAGTAATGGTGAACTTTGATATTGTTTCCTATTTTTATTTATTTTAAATTTGATGATTTCAAGAAATAATTAAATTCAACTGAAGCTTCCATATATACTAATTCCTTACCGAAAAGATTTGACAAATTGACTTTTCATAGTTAATGATGACATACTTTGAGTAATGATTTTAGTTATTATATCTGTATATAATTTATAAATTTCATATTTTTATGAAAATGTTTTCAATAAGGAATATTTTGATATACTTTTCATATTCTAAATAATTTCGTATTAAAATGTATCATTGGTCAAAGTTGATTGTCTTTAATAAAGAAAAGTCAATTTGTCAAACCTTTTCAGGACGAGGAGTATTAATTATACGCTAAGTGACGTGTGAGCTCAGCTCAGCTCTTCCTCCCCAACTTTATTTATTTAAGAAGTACGGAGTATATATTTGTTTTATTAACTTTTAGATAAACCGCAGATTTCTTCCTTTTAATTTAGTTTCTATTCTTTAAAATAATATATCCCTTACCCAGCATGGCCTATAGTGCTTGTCCAAACAAAATCGAGTACTACTTTCTAATATTAAATTAAATAGACTAGATGATTGCATATTAATTTTTCACTTCCTTTTTGGTAATAAACATCACATACGCTTTTACAAATAAATATCTTTGCACCCGAATTCAAACATCTACCACTACATTTAATATTGTGTTGCTTTGGAAATCAAGATCTAGAGAAACGGTAATAAAAAGAGACGTAGTAATATTTGAATTTAACTAAACAAATTGCATCTCCAAATAAGTGTAATTTTGTACACCCTCACTAACGAGGGTGATGTTCACACCCTTTGTTCTATGGTTGCCATGTGTCATTTCATCCCATCTCATTCCATTGTGAAGTATTGCCTTGCCACATGGGAGACAAATAGGGGTGATGGTGAATAAAATTGTGTTCTCTCCAAACACGTGGAGGGGTATTTAATTAATAAATTTATAAAAATGCAAGGCTAAATTATTTATTATATATGCAATTAACCTTATTACCTTAGTGACAATAAACAACTAGCTAGGGTGAGCACGTGACAGTTATGGGATGGTTCATACTAAATAATCGATACCATCCCATACTTTATAAAAAGTACTATTTTGAGTTATGTTAAGTGCACACATTTTTACGTACATTTTTTCTAGATTCGTTTGTCTCACACAAACAAAATTGTATGTCCACGGACAACTCTACAGAGTTGTCTGTGGGACAGACAACACTGTCTGCGTGAGACACACGAATATCCAAAAAAGTATACAAAAATGTGTACATCAAGCATTTTTGTATTATTTTGGTTTTGTTGGTTCTGACTATAATAGTGCTTTTGATATGGAATGAGTAATTCGGATTCGTGCCCAGCTCTATCACCAACTGATACGTGCAATCTAGACTCATATTGAATGACACCGTCACTTGAAACATTTAAACGTAGTTGTGGCATCAATTTGTTTCATCAAAAAGTTAAAGTACCTAAATGCATCAATACCAAAGTTATGACACTGTCTATGCATTTTACACTACAAAAAACTTTCAGTTTGTCATGGATTTTGTCACGAATTTCAGTTCAAAAAATCCGTGACAAAAAATTTTTGTCACGGACTTTGTCACGGTTTTATCCGTGACAGAAAATGCTTAACTAAAAAGTTTGTCATGACCAATATTCCGTGACAAACTTTATCACGGATTTATCATGGCCGGCATCCGTGACAAAACACGGCACCGGAGGAACGCCGATATTTATTTGTCAAAGTCTAGTAAGCCCAACCTAGACCCAATACTCAAAGTCTAATGCATGGTGACTTAGGGAGGGGTTTCGACCCAATACCATGTCACCTATCTTCACCAAACACTATCATTTTTATATAGCATGAAAATTCAACTATGACATTGTAATGAACAAAGAGGGCAAGCATATATCTTATTTTGGTCTTAGTTTTTACTAATTTATAAAAATAAATTAAGCATGCATAAAATTGGTACTATAGTAATATCAATGTTAAATTGTGTTGGAAAAATGTGTTGAAAATTGCATTAAATGGTGATTTTGGGGCAATTATTTGAGTGGGGCCCACTTCCGATTTGGGTCGGGTCAAAGTGGTTTCGGATTGTCCTTGTTAAGGGCTACAATTCGATATGTGGTACACTCAAAACGGATAACGGGTGAATGCGAAATTGATTCTCGAAGTTCACTCGTTGAAATGGAAAAACTGGGAAAATGATGGGTTTCTAGTGTGTTTTATCCCACATCGGAAAACTCAAGGGATTTTCACCCCCTTATAAAAGGAAAGCCTCTTTTAAGGAGTTAAGATTTCTAAAGGTAAAGGCTCTCTCTTACGCGCAGGGGGGGGTGTCGATCAAATCCCGAAACGGAGAAGAAAAGTCGCGACTCGTGTACGCGGGCGACCTGCGGACACGAATGCCTTCCAAAAATCTATCTCTCAGGAGATACGGTTAATAAACGTTTATTTTTCCCCCGAAGTGCAACAAGACACAACACACAATACTTTCCTCACGTTTTCTTGAGCTAAAAACACTTCCAGCTACTCCGAAATTTCCTAAGTGTTCTGATGGAGTATATGGGTCTAGGCCTCAGGACCCACATACTCAGAAGAACAGAAAGTACAAGCCACTACGCAATGCCCTCGTCGGCCAAAGGACCCTCGTCGGCCGAAGAGGGACCAACTCAGAATATGATCCTGAAGCCAGGGAACCGGGGTGTCCTCATCGGCCGCGCCCTCGTCGGCCATGGAAACTTCACAGGACTAGATTTTACACTTAATCATTTCTACACACATTGTATTCAGCCCAATAGCGGTCCAATTGTAAATGGGCCTCCCAAGCCCAAGGCTTGGGAGCCCAGCCCGTATTTTTTCCTATAAATACTTCCTCTGGAGGTAGTTGTAGGGGTTACAAAATCATTCTATTGAAGCATTTACTTGCACTTCTCTCTCTAGCTCTCACTTCTCTCTAGATATATACTCTATCATGTTCATACTGTGTTCCAGTTCACCGGAACTTTCGTTTGTTTGCTCAAACGATCGTTCGTTAGCCACCGTATCCTGGGAAACGGTCGTTGCAACGCTCCTAGCACCGTGGGAGGCGACGAATACATTTTAAGGACATCGTGCGTAACACAAGCTCTGACTAAAATCTGCTCTATCTTATTTTCTGTTTTCTTTTAGCTAATTTATTTATTAATTAATTTTATTTAATTATTATATCTTCGTTCTTTCCGAAACACACCCAACAAATTGTAATTACAAGCACGAACGTTTGTACTCCGTCTATAAATATATTGAACATGTGCAACCAAACGAACCTATATAGGGCTAATCCAGTCCTATCAAATGGCACTGTTGGGAGAACCAAATTTAAATGATGTGACAATGCAAGTTTTTATTCTTAACAAAATGTGATAGGAGAAAGAATTTGATAAATGCCCCATCTTCAAATCCCTCATTAATCAATCATACTCCCTATTGGAACCGGACGAGAACATATTGATTTAATCACAATGAGCTGAAATTGATAAAATTTTGACTGAATAAATTGAATTATTTGAAGCAGATAAATTGTGAGTAAATTATATTTATTGATAAAATTAAAAAAAATTATATGATAAAACAATTTAAATGATCCTCTCTAGTAACTACTTCAACAAAAAGTAACTTTAACGTTATTTATTTTAAATACTTCTTCCGATCCTTAATTAAGTTTACGCTTTGATTTCACACATATTGAGGAAATAAATTTGACTTTACTGTAGAGTATACTGTTTGGCACTGTTTGGTGTAGATTTGTTTGTCAAATAAGACAAACGAAGTATAAAGAAGCGTAAAGTTTAATATGAGACGGCCCAAAAAGGAAACTGTAAAGTTAATTAAAAACCGGAGGATATACACACAAAATGAAGGTTACGTGCGTTTGTATAAAAGTTAATGTAAGACTCATAATCTAAAAATAAGAGTTACCAACCAGCCTCTAAAACTACAAGACATAACATATCATCAATTATGTGTGACCATCATAATTAATACCTCACCCGAAATAAATATGAACTATGACCGATAGTCATTTTTGCCATTATATCTCCTCTCCCAGAGTAAGAATATAAACTATGACCAACGTTTTCAAAAGCAACTCCACAAAAACAAAAACGTAGTCATCCGGTGGTGGAGGACCTAAGGGGGCTAGGGTAGCTTCGGACCCGGAAATTCACTGATAGCACTTAAGGTAAAAATCAGTGCTCCGTTTCGGAGCCGAAGTTTTTGTTATAGACTAAGTTTAGTGTTTAGTGTGTCCCGTTCTCACAAATCTCTGAGTCCGCCGCTGTAATCCTCAGAAGTAAATTTTTAACACGAGATACCTGTTGGGGTAGTTGATGGACAATAATGTTTTCTACCAAAGTACCTAATAATAATTTATTACCAGCCCTATACCACGTTTGGCTGAACTTCGTGTAACATCAATTCCTTTAGGCCCGCGAATCACTTCTACCCATTAATTCTTTCACATTTAATATTCCGACCATTATAAATCTCACAAAAAGTTCCACGCTCCCATGCATGGACTCCGGCAATTAATCGTGCACAACTACTACACACCGTATTTTATCATTATATAATTTAATTATAAAAAAAACATTGAATCACAAAACCGAGGCTTCCTAGCTAACTGCCGCTGCTCCCAAGAGTTTTAATGGAAATGGCAATTTATAAAAAATACTCCTATACTCCTATAGTTCAAACACGTAAATTTTGATTTCCCGTGTTGAATTGTGTAATAAAAAAAAAAATAAGGTTGAAGTTACTTTTCCGGTTGTATTCACTGAAATTACTGTAGATGACCATTTTAACGTAACTATTTTTTCATATAATTTTTTCTTTATTTTGTTAATAAATATGAAGTATATTTTAAATATAATTTTTTCATAAATCAGCAGAATCAGCCAATACAACCACTTCAACCAGAACTTCATAAATTTCAGTAGAATCGGCCGATTCAACCAATTTCAGTGTTACCAAACAACCTCTTAGTAACCTCATCAACTTCATAAAGCAATTAATTACACATAATTTAATCACAAATTCACGTGAAGTTAAAATTATCAAGTAAGATTGTTTAACCAAAATTCTAAAATGGTACAATTCACTTATGGTAGTAATCTGCTTCATTTAAGAGGTGGGATCACGAGAGATTGAATACCTCAGCCTTGTATGTACGAAGTACTGGGTATTATAATAACGTTAGAAGCATTGAACTCGTAAAGTATGAATCAAACAGGAACTAGTCCCCCCTTATATAGCACTGGATGGATTTATCCTTCTTGATTCTTATTACTCGGTTCTTACAACAATGGCTTTTTTTACTTGTATGGTTTGGAGTCTTCATTAACTCTGTGTAATAAACACACAAGACCAGTTACTCCAGCTACTTGTTTCCACTGTCGGGGGCCACACAGGACTGTGCCTACCACAACGCCTGCTGACACCACATTAATCTGCATACCAAACTCAGAAGTTGAAGTTTACATTTAAACCAGCCAGAAATGTTTTTCATTTTCATTTTCATTTGGGAGTTGGTTTTTGGGAGAGAGGGGAAGACATGTGAGGATTGATGACCCTCCTATTTGTGTTTGAGATAAGAGTTTAAAATGTGGAGGAATGGTTTTGGAAGATTTTGGTTGCCCAATTCAAAATGAGGGGTTTTACAGCATAACTAACTAAACTAACTAAATGATAATTTAAGCTCAATTTAAAATGAATATCAGTTAACTATTTGAATTCATCATATTTCATATATGATTTTCATTTATAATTTCATTTAAGGCTGTCTTTTTCCAAATTTACTCCTCCCAAACGGGAAGATCGGTTACCTTCAAAGTTTTTCCCTTCCTTTTCCCCAAAATCCCAAACATGCCAGTCCCCATCCCATGACTTGGCAATAAAGACATGTGAGTCTCAAGAATTCTTGTGGGACCGCATAAGTTTATTTGCACATTTGGTATTGGTAATTGTTTGACCACATAAAAACTTGTCCCCCATCGGAAGGGAGCCATTAATAAAAAAGGTTCTCATTTTGCTGAAAAGGTAAAAACAGTGAGGTCAACAACTAAGCACGGGAAGGAAGACTAGAAATGTTGAAATGAAAATAATGAAGAGATAATGTGAGAAATATATGAACCAACCAAATCAGCCCTCCTCCTATATTTTTGGACACCACAATGAGTGAATGAGAAGATTGCAGCCAAGAGTCCTGAAGATAAGAAGCCGAAGCACCCATAACAAGATAATATAAACAACAAACAATTCTAAAAGATCATGACAATGTGAATACACAAATCCAGAAGTCACATCTCACCATCATTCTAAAATATGATGATTTTTTTTAAAGCATGAGAGAGATTCAAGGCTAATGATCGTGGAGATTGAATGTAGACATTCGAATGAATTAAATATGATGAAAATTTAGACATGTGATCATAATCCAATTACCGTAGTATATAATGAATTAACAAGAATCAAGATTAGAAGTTCAACAAGGGCTTGTTTGGTCACGCAAGGGGAAGGTCGATACAACCAAACATTCCAGCCCAGTTGGTTGAGAGGTTACCGTGCCTGGTGGGAGGTCTCGAGTTCGAAACCCGCTAGGCACATAAGGGTTTGAAACTCAATGGAGTGAGTTTCAGCTCTGATTACTTCAGGTCCCCAGGCCCCTCCCCCCGACCCCCTGGAGTAAAAAAAGGGGGGGGGGAAGGTCGATACATATTTTTCATATCATTTCTGCACCTCAATGGTTGAAATAAAATGAAAAGTAACTACATGGAAACAATGATCTAAAACTATATAGTTATATTCTGTTTTAAAACTAACAAAATAGATAAATTGTTACAACATGAACTCAACCCTCCCTGTCCCTTCCCGCCTGAATTCCTCGAATGCAACACGCTCCAAAGCTCCCAATCTAGACAGAACTTAAGGTCCAAGGAAAGTAGTACAAAAAATTGGAGTAGAAGTACCCCTTAAGAAAATGACTCAGTAATGTAACAATGAGAAACTCGGCTACTCAAACAATCAAACTTACTCCACTCAAATCATAAACAGAATAATGGATTCAGCACTCAAAGTTCTGCAGACTTGACTAGTTACGACATAGAAACTAAAGAACACTGAAAGATAAGCAAAAATTAATTCTAGGATACTATATTCCTTACCCCATTGGAATCCACAATGACCAATTGATCTGGCCTGTATACAAAAAGGGTAAACAAGAGAATATTAAGAAAAAAGATCAGCTGTCAAATTGTCAAAGGTGTTATAAGTTATAACCAGGCTATGAAACCTCAAGAACTCAAATGAACAATTGAATGATAAGCATTTTGCTTACTTAGATATCAAAATCCAATATATTCCACATGAACTAATAATTCAAGTTATAGATTTATTATTCATGCTTTATAGCATCTCAGAATTTGTCTAATAGTTGCTTATCTCTTTTCTCTACATTTATCATTTTTTTCTAAATTCCCCTTCTTCATCCAAAAAACCATTTTTTACAGTGTTTAATGCTTGTCTGATTCATGGATTTCGAAGGAGTGCTTCTTAAACTATTCTTACATTTAGATGGTAAAAAACAAAGTGAAGATAATAACTCTACTAAGATACATTATTTAACTAATCATATAGTTATTTCTAAGATAATAGTAACAAATAGAGATACATTAGTAAAACATAAACCAATCTCCCTCTCTTTGAAATCCCCTAACTAGAAAAGCCTTAATGCTTTGAGAAGCTTGCCCAAACTCAATGTCAAATACTGAACAGAACACATTTTTCAGAAGAAGTAATCGCTTTAAGTAATAATGCATATAAAACAAATGGGGAAAACATACTATGAACGGCACGCGAGCAAGAGTACTCAGACCTGTGGAAATTTTACTGTAAATCGAATTAAATAAATTCAAATGACAAAACCAAAACCAATTATTCAAGCAGTCGGCACCAAGAAGTTTTTACAACCTTGTTTTCCGGCGTCACGAGAGCCTGTCAAGCCGCCCCAAATTAAGCCAGCCTGAGATGATAATTTCGCTGGTGGATTCAATCTGTTTGATAAATATATATGCACAGAGATATTACAAGGAGTTCGAAAAGAAGAACATACTGTACCGATACGAAGGACGGAATCGACAGCGATCGAAGAGCATGGGAACTCGCCGGCGACGTCTGCTTCCATTTTGGTTCAATTGCCGTCGTCGCCCGGGTGCAATTTAGGGGCTGAAGGCCCATTCATTGTTGTTACATAAGCAGGCCCAATATATCATGTTGGTCTAACGCAAATCACTCCGTGGGCTGTCATTTTGGATCTAGCAATTGAAAAACTAATTGGGCCGGCGGCGACGATCACCGGGTTGTGAGTGGTTTGGCTGCAATCCCGGCCACCAGGAAAAAAGAAACTGGGAATGCAAGTATCCAGAAGTAGAAGAAATCTGATATCTTCAAGCCACCCCACTCTCAATCTCTCCTATCCAACGCTTGAATCCTTTGTCTGGAACAATCTCATTCGTGCCCATGGTAAATCATCAGATTATTCCATCACCCCGCTCTCCATTTTCCTGCGCATGTGCTCCCATGGCGTACGGCCCGATTCCCACACCTTCCCTTTCCTCCTCCACTCCTTCACCTCCCCGGAATACTTCTCCCCTGCTCGGTCCATGCACTCACTCATTATCCAACTCGGGCTGTCGGGAAACCTGTTCGTGAAGACATCGCTGGTCAACATGTACTCGTGTTACGGATCTTTACCCCTTGCCCAACAAGCGTTCGAAGAAATTCCCCAACCGGATTTGGCGTCTTGGAATTCGATGCTCAACGCCTACGTAAAAGCTGGTATGGTCACTGCTGCACGCAAGGTGTTCGACAGGATGCCAGCGAGAAATACTGTGTCGTGGAGTTGCATGATGGAAGGGTATGTGAGAACGGGTTTGTACAAAAACGCATTGCTCTTGTTCCGCAAGATGCAAACACTGAAGGATGCCATTCCAAATGAGTTCACCATGTCCGTTTTGGTTTCTGCCTGTGGAAAGCTGGGTGCCCTAGAGCATGGAAAGTGGGCTCATTGTTACATTGAAAAATGTGGAATTAGTATAGGGAACGTGTTAGGGACTTCATTAATCGATATGTATGCAAAATGCGGGAGCATTACTAGGGCAAAATCTTTGTTTGAAAATTTGGGTTCGAATAAAGACGTGAAGACTTGGACAACCATGATCTCTGGTTTGGCCATGCATGGGCACAAGGATGAATGCCTATCTTTATTCTCAAAGATGATCGCCTCTGGCATAAACCCTAATGGAGTTACATTCATCGGCATCCTCTCCTCTTGTGTCCACTCAGGGTCTGTGAATCAAGGAAAGTCGATCTTCGAAACAATGCGAAACGAATATCGTATTCCTCCCACACTCCAGCACTACGGTTGCATGGTTGACCTTTACGCAAGAGTAGGGCGACTTGATGAGGCATGGGATCTTGTGAAATCAATGCCCATTGAACCTGACGTGCTCATATGGGGATCCCTCCTAAGTGGGGCAAGAACGTCGGGAGACATAAAAACATGTGAGGCCTCCCTCAACAAGATTATAGAGCTTGAACCCACAAACAGCGGGGCCCATGTTCTTCTCTCGAACGTATATGCTAAGATGGGGAGGTGGAAGGATGCTAGGAGGGTCAGAGGTGTTATGGAGGCGAAGGGGATAAAGAAAGTCCCCGGGTGTAGTTTGGTGGAAGTGGATGGGAATGTTCACGAGTTCTATGTAGGAGACGAGTCTCGTGAGGACACAAACGAGATATACATGATGCTTGATGAGATTTTGAATAGGATAAGAATGGAGGGGTATGTTAGCAATATCGATGAGGTGCTGGTTGACCTTGAGGATGAGGGGAAGGAGTTGGTGCTTTCGCGCCACAGTGAGAAAGTGGCAGTTGCATACGTGATTATGAAGACTAGGCCAGGAGTTCCAATCCGTATAGTGAAGAATTTAAGGATATGCAGTGATTGCCATGCTGCAATGAAGATGATCTCTAAGGTTTATGGGCGAGAGATTAGTGTTAGAGACTGCAATAGGTTTCACCTTTTTGTGGGAGGTAAATGCACTTGCAACGAATGCTGGTAATTTAGAAAGCAGGAACATTACTAAATACAGAGTAATACATTAGTGATGAGTATGTAACGAGATTTTGTTATCTTGAGTTTACATTTTAATTCAGCAAATGATTAGTTAGTTTTTTTTAATGTTGATATTCTATGATTTATGGATTAGTTGAAAAACTCGAGCAACTGAAGTACTGAACTTCAATTTGTAGCTGACTAGCTGTAAATTGCCTCAAATTGATCTTACATTGATTGATACAGCCTTCTCAAATAACAATTGTCTCGGTTAATTTCAATTTCAGATTTAGGACACTGGTATTACCAATGGAAAAGCCTGTGACACAAAAGAGATCCTTTTTAAGGAGCACTTTGAACTTAAAAGTGATCAAATAAAATGCAAATAAAATGAAAACAGAAACACAACTATTTTGGATCTTCCATTTGGAATTGTCTTTGTTCTATTGAAACTCTTTTTGCTCTAATTCAAGTCCATGATACTTTCATGTTTGTGGTTAAGATACGTAGTATTTATTTTAGTTGATTGAAATTTCATAGCTTCAAACAATTGTTATATCTCTTAAAAGCATTTTTCCATGGCAAAACAAAATACTTTTGAAAAATATCTTCCAAAATGACTTTTTCTACCGCACGCCCAATCCCATGGAAAGCACAAGTCATGGGCTCCCGGCAGCTCCTATATCATAGTGTACCTATACATCACGCATTTTTGTAATTTTGTTCAACTTTGATTATTTTGATTCCTTGCTTATTTTGTTGTTTACCTATTGCTTTTGGACTTCTGGCAAAATGATCGGCCCACCTAAGCAATGCAAGCGGCTAGTAAACTTCAAACGGCAAATCGGTTTTGGTGGTGATGTTTGCTTCTTCGATTCTTCCCACTTATTTTATATTTTGACTTCCCGTAACTTTTTTATTTTCATGTCAATTTTCTACAAGATTTCTTTCATGCAATTAATATGAAAATCATACTTTGTTAGTTGAGCATCAAGAACCAAGCATTCCAGCCCAGTTGGTTGTGAGGTTACCATGCTTAGAAGCTGTTCTCTTCGTCTTAATCTTATTACTTATTCCTTATTCTTATTTTATTCAGATCAGATCAGATCAGATCAGAAAGATTCAGATCAGATCAGATCAGATCAGATCAGAAAGATTCAGATCAGATCAGATCAGATCAGAAGCATTCAGATCAGATCAGAAGCATTCAGATCAGATCAGAAGCATTCAGATCAGATCAGAAGCATTCAGATCAGATCAGATTAGTTCAGAAATTATTATTACTGTTATTATTACTATTATATAATATTATATATTACTGTTATGTTTTACGGAGTAATTTTTAGTATTGATTTTTTAATAAATGCTAAAATTGAGTACTCTGTACCAATCCATCTAATCTAAATATATAATACTGTCACCATTTGATCGAGAAGAATGAATTGAAGTACAAACATCTATTCAATATCAACTTGCGATTATGGTATCAACTTTCGCACTGCACAACTTTATCCGTCTTTACGAGTTGGATATTCCAATTTCAAGTGCAATCAAATATTTTTATTATTATTAAAAAGGTTATTAATATCACTACTTATTATTATTATTATTATTATTATTATTATTACTACTACTACTACTACTACTACTACTACTACTACTACTACTACTACTACTACTACTATTGTTATTATTATAATTATTATTATTGTTACGGAGTATTATTTTTATTATACTTATTAAATAATAATAATAGTTATTATTACTATTATAATTATTATTGATGTTATTATTATTATTGTTATTGTTATTATTCTTATTATTATATACCAATTTAGAAAGTTAAGATCAGATCAGAAGGATTCAGATCAGATCAGAAACATTCAGATCAAATCAGAAACATTCAGATCAGATCAGAAACATTCAGATCAGACCAGACAGATTTAGATCAGATCAGAAACATTCAGATCAGATCAGACAGATTCAGATCAGATCAGATCAGATCAGAAAGATTCAGATCAGATCAGATCAGATCAGAAAAATTCAGATCAGATCAGATCAGAACTTAAAAAATTCAGATCAGAAACATTCAGATCAGGTGAAGAGAACAGCTTCTTAGTTGAAGGTCTCGAGTTCGAAACCCGCTAGGCACACAATGGTTTGAAACTCAATGGAGTGAGTTTCAGTCCTGATTACTCCAGCCCCCCCTCTGGCCCCCCTGGAGTAAAAAAAAGTTGAGCATCAAAACATTTTCATTGAACATCAAACATCTTCTATTGAGTACCAGAAGCATGCAATTTAGTATCATGATCTATGCCCCCATGTGAATCTAAAATGATACTTTTGGAATATGCATTAATATGACATTTTAAAATGAACATAAAACCTGTGCCAGATGAACGTACATGACTTACAAACTGAACATAAAAAATTCAAAAGATCATTTGAATTCTCTAATGTGTTTAAGATGTTCATTTGTGCACGTGTATCATAATGACAAATATAACAATTTATACTACCTCCGTCCTGGAATTATCTCCTTATTTGACTGGGCACAAATTTTAAGATAGTAGGAAATGTGTGGTGTAGAGTTGTGCAGAGGAAAGAAGAATGTGTAAGAATGGTTGTGAACCACAAATTCTTTGCCAAAAAGGGAAAGAAGAGACAAATTTGGGACGGACCGAAAATGAAAGTATGAAGATAATTTCGGAACGGAGGGAGTATTAAAAATAATTTATAGTCTTTCGTTCTGGAATAACAATTTTATATTAAAAATAATTTCATATTTATTTTACACCATACTCGTTTTAGTATAATACAAAACTCATCTTAGTAATTAGCAAATTATATTTAATAAACTAATAAATATTCATTTTAGATTAAAAAAGAAAAATAAAAAATTAATACTTTAAATATTCATCAAAAATTGAAAATTTGAAATCAATGAATAAGGTGGTTAAGAAAAAAAGAAAAAGATGAAAACAAATCCATGTAAAAAGCAAAAGAAAAGAGACGTAGTGCAATTACACAGTCCTCTCAGGATGAAGTTCCAACTAAAGATGAAGTTCCACTTATGCAGGGAAGAATACAGCCGCAAGTGATTACGGCAAAAAATTACAAAAATACCGGATGTATATGTACATCCGGGTGTACGGTATAAATTGTCGACTCCCACGGTATAACAACTAGATCATAAAATGAGAAAGAGTTCTCCCCTATTATGGAAAGATTTAATGACAATTAACACGGTTTGTTTCGTTATTATGTCCAATAATAACGTTCGAACTCACGGGTCTATTAGAAAGTAGAATTATCAACTTTTACACGAATTTTCATACTCCTCCGTTCCTAATTATCTTCCAAATTACTTTTATCATCCGTCTCAAAATATTATTCTTATTCATTCTTGGTAAATAATTGTGATTTACATAATTTCTCATACATTCTTACACATATCTCTTCAAACTCAGGTTGTTTTTACTTGGACTATAATTCGTCCCAGACCAGACCAGACCAAAACAAACCAGACCAGACCAGACTAAAACAGACCAGACCAGACCATTTATTATTATTATTATTATTATTATTATTATTATTATTTTTTATTATTATTATTATTATTATTATTATTAATAGTAGTAGTAGTATTGTTGTTGTTGTTGTTGTTATTATTATTGTTATTGTTATTATTATTGTTATTATTATTGTTATTATTATTGTTATTATTGTTATTATTATTGTTATTATTATTATTATTATTATTATTATTATTAGGTGTGTAAACCGGTTCAAAACCGGACCGGACCGGAATCGTACGTAACCGGATTTTCCATGATATACAAACCGAAAATCGGACCGGACCGGACCGTAACCGTAACCGGATTTTCCATGATATGCAAACCGAAAACCGGACTGGATGTATTCCGATTTTTACCCGGAACCGAACCGGTTCATCCGGTTCAAAACCGGAACCGGACCGGTTCATCCGGTTCAAAACCGAAAACCGGACCGGATGTATTCCGGTTTTTACCCAGAACCAAACCGGTTCATCCGGTTCAAAACCGGAACTGAATCGGTTCATCTGGTTCAAAAACGAAAACCAGACCGGATATCATTGCGGTTCCGATTTTTCCAGTCCGGTTCAGTCCGTATTTCCGGTTTAAGCCGGATAGTGCACGCTCCTAAATATTATTATTATTATTATTATTGTTGTTATTATTATTATTATTAGTTATATTACCTTTATAACGAATAGACAAAATTTTAGCATGCTGAAAGAAATATTATTATTTTTAATTATAAACGAATAAAATATAATTATTTATGGATTATAATATATATAAAAATAAAATCTTTATGCAAAAAATATAAAAAATAAAATTTCAGACCAGACCAGACCAAAACAGACTAGATCAGATCAGATCAGACCAGACCAGACCAGCAAATTACGGCTCAAGTAAAAACATCCTCAATTCTCACGTTGGAAGATAACTAAGGAACGGGGGAGTACCATGTTACACAATTGTCTAATATTCATCGGTGAGAGCTAATGCCCATCCGATTGTGAGACTCCGCTCTCATTTTCTCAAATATCAAATTTTCCACTTTTTTCTTTACATGCGATGATGCGAAGTGTATGAATGTAAAATGTTTACACTATTCGACTTATTTATTTAGAGTCCGTTTGGTAACACTGAAATTGACTGAATCAGTTGATTCTGTTGAAATTTATGAAGTTATAGTTGAAGTGACTGGATTGACTGATTCTGTTGATTTATTAAAAAGTTATATTTAAAATATATTTTTTTTGATAAAAGAAAGAAAAAATTATATGAAAAAATAGTTAAAATGATCTTCTGCAGTAACTTCAGCCAATACGGCCAGAAAAGTAACTTCAAGCTTACCTTTTCTTATTATTATACAACTCAACGCACAAAATCAAAATTACGTGTTTGGTGAAAAAGTTAGCTGATATGCCTGATAAGCCAAAACAAAGTGTCACCAAACGGCTATTAATGTAAACCGTAGAGCACTTGTTAAAAACATTTTGCACTAAACTGTGTAAAACATTTTACGTTATGATAATGTGATAAAAATATCTTGCTTACTTTTTATAAAGTATTGCAACTACTTCATGTGTAACATGAAATTAAATTACACATCTAGTTAACTATTATAACCATATAATCTATTTTAGATGCTAAGTGACTGTTCCTAGACTTTATATGCAATCATTTAATGTGCAAACCTAAACAACCTTTTTCTCTAAAGATTTGACATGTACGCTGTAGTTAGGCAAATTATAATGTACTAGGGGTGGACAAAATGATTTGGTTTAATCAAATCGAACCAAACCAAATCGAAAATTGGTAGTTTGGTTTGAAATTACTTAAGTAAACCGTTTGGTAACAATTTTGCTCAAACCAAACGTTTGGTTTAAAACTGAAAAGCCGTAAACTGAACTGAACACCGAACAACTTACACACACACAAATACTTTGTATTTATCTCCATTCTTCATTTTTAAGATATAAATAAATAAGTTAGACATGAAAAACACATATTTAGCATATACAGTACCATTTTAACTTTTACACAATTCATACATTTATTATGACAAATTTAACTAATATGACATATTTGTATTTGTTATGTTTGGCGATAAAAAGAGCAAATAACATTTATATTTTTTACATGATTCATTTGAATAAAATTGTGAATATTACAACATTTGTACCACCGACTACTTTAGTTTTTCTTTGAATATTTTATGTGATATTATAAATGCTAATCAACTATAATCTTATTTTTTGTGAGAAGTGAATCTTTTTCTAGTTATTGAAAAGATGTTAGAAGTTTTAATTTATACTTCCTCCATCCCGAAAATACTTCCCACTTTCTTTTTTGGGTTGTTCCAAAAAATACTCCTCACTTTCCCTTTTTGGACAATTTGCGTGGCTCACATTCATTTTACCTTTTTCTTACACAACTACAACCATATATTTCCACTTTATTCCACTTTCTTAATAAGCGTTTCAATCCAAACCTGAAAGTATTTTTTTGGGACGGAGGGAGTAATATTTTTTTTCTATCTCTTATTTCCTTTTACATTTTATATCAATAATCAATAAAAGAAGATGAGATGGACGTGTACTATCATTTTCTAACTCTAAGATATAAAACTTGATCAAATAAGATAATAAATATAAGAAAACGAATCAAATCAAACTAAATTAAACCTAATACTTTTTACTTTGGTAAACCGTACCTCAAACTGAACCGAACCAAAACCAAACCGAAACTAAATCAAAACACAAATGCCCACCCCTATAATGTACTGTCCCCGGACCCCGGTTAACTTTTACATCTTGATATTTTTGGGACAATTGCTGATTTTAAGCCTTTT
Source organism: Cuscuta europaea (assembly GCA_945859875.1). Taxonomy (NCBI): domain Eukaryota; kingdom Viridiplantae; phylum Streptophyta; class Magnoliopsida; order Solanales; family Convolvulaceae; genus Cuscuta; species Cuscuta europaea. Next base: position 43,377,204 of record CAMAPE010000010.1, on the reverse strand, counting down.
TTATCATAAAAGAGCGTTTTTTATATTAAAATCGAGAACACATACAAGACAATTTTCATACAGATTTTACAGATCCAACCGTGAACCCTAGAAATAGACACAGAGTCAGTCATCTCATACAAAGTAACTTGAATCACTATACTTGAAATGAGCAATTTAAAGCCCAAAATGATAGGAAGTGAAATTTTGCCTATCAAAAGAATTTCAACAAGCCAAACTTCCAGACCAAACCTACTCAGATTAGAATAAAACTAAGTAACAACATAATAATAAAAAAACAACATCCTAGCCTTAGTCCCAAAAGATATTGGGGTCGGCTAACATGAAACGATACATGATATCACAACCAAAAGGAAAAGAAGGAAAAAAGATAAAAAGATAAGCTATTATGAAAAGATAATATAAAAAAGATGAATATATATAAAAATGATAAAATAAAAAGGCTGCAAATAATGCATATATATAAGGATAAAAAAAACTAGGGAAAAAAAAGATGAGGGAAAAAGATTATCAAGATCACTCCTTCACGTGAATACCCGCCCTCCACTTAGTTCTCTCCAAAGTCATGCCCTCATCCAACCCCAGAAGAAGCATATCACTTCGAACTCCCCTAACCCACGTCTGTTTGGGTCTTCCTCTCCCTCTCTTCCCTGCCTCTTCTCCACACATCTCAACTCGCCTAACAGGTGCATCACTCGGTCTTCTACGCACATGACCAAACCACCGTAGGCGCGACTCCCGCATCTTGTCTTCAATAGGTGCTACTCCCACCCTTTGTCTGATTGTTTCATTCCTCATGCGGTCCTTCCTAGTATGCCCACACATCCAACGCAGCATGCGCATCTCTGCCACACTCATCTTTTGAATGTGACATTGTTTCACCGCCCAACACTCTACGCCATACAGTAATGCAGGCCTAATTGCTGTCCTATAAAATTTACCCTTCAGTCTAGTCGGCATACCTCGGTCGCATAGAAATCCTGACGCACTCTTCCACTTCATCCACCCTGCTCTGATTCTATGGGATACATCTCCCTCTAACTCACCGTCCTTCTGAATTATGGAGCCCAAGTAACGGAACATATCGCTGACTGGTATCTCCTTACCATCCAGAGTAATTCCGCTATTACCACTACTTCTACCTCCACCAAACTTGCACTCCATGTACTCTGTCTTGCTCCGACTTAGTTTGAAACCCTTATTCTCCAATGTTTGTCGCATTTGGTTTACCTCCACCATACTTCCAACTTTGCTTTAAGACCTGATTGCGTCTCATCAATCAATACAATATCGTCGGCAAACATCATGCACCACGGTATATCATCTTGAATTGACTTCGTAAGTTCATCCATGACTATGGCAAATAAGAAAGGACTCAAGGCCGATCCTTGGTGCACTCCGATAGTAATAGGGAACTCTTCAGTCCTCCCTACACTAGTACGAACACTTGTAGTACAATCCTCATACATATCCATGATGATGCTGATATACTTGCGTGATATGCCTTTCCTAGTTAAGGCTCACCAAAGAACTTCTCGAGGTACCCCATCATATGCCTTTTCTAAGTCAATGAACACCAAATGCAGATCCTTATGAGCATCTCTATACTTCTCCATAAGTTGACGAAGAAGGTGAATAGCCTCAGTTGTTGAGCGACCATGCATAAAACCGAATTGATTCTCTGAAATCTTCACAGTCCTTCGAAGTCTTTGCTCAATAAGTAACAACATAATTGTGGATCGTTGCGCTTACCGCTACACCAAAAGCAATTGCTGATAGTGAAGCACGCTCCTCCCCCTTTATAGCACAAGCGAAGCGCCACGCGGTCCGATTGCACCGGCAGGCTGGCTGTTGCTGGCATCGCATACCCGCGGCCCAACAATCTCCCCCCCAGCACCTGCCAGCCTACAACTGTGCAGCATGCTGTTGCCGGGGGTCGAACCCGTGACCTTGGCTCTGATACCACTTGTGGATCGTTGCGCTTACCGCTACACCAAAAGCAATTGCTGATAGTGAAGCACGCTCCTCCCCCTTTATAGCACAAGCGAAGCGCCACGCGGTCCGATTGCACCGGCAGGCTGGCTGTTGCTGGCACCGCATACTCGCGGCCCAACAATAATAATAATGACATAAAATCATTCCACAAAATGACAAAAGTCTTAATAAAGCTTATTTGATCATGTTTACGTTTGGGTCGTGTATTCCACTTTTTCATAGAATTAGAAAATGCCCAGTCATCACATATGACATATACATTGTGCCATTGTGGCCCTTTCTTCCGTCGGACAGTACAAAATTTAAAGTATAAACAGTGAGTGGCTGCTACTCTGCTAGCCAGTGAGGTCCCAAAATCTAATATAGGCAAAGGAAAACAAGGCACTCTACTCAATAAAGTTTTCGACTTAACGTATGTAAAGTTGCTCCATTTTAGAAATCTAAACTGAACGACAAGATTGGTGCTTACTTTGGGCATGTCCCCATCTTCTTTTCCACAATTGTGTTGGAAATCAGAGAGATATATTGATACGTATATTAGACGAAGTGATGCGGACAGAGTGTGAGATCGACCCTAGGGTCAAACGCTGCAGTATCCACCGTCCGATCACCCATCCGCCGAAATACTTTCTCAACTCGGTACATTTATTTGTTCACTGCTGTTTTTTCATTCTTGGTCTTACGAGGTACTGTTTTTTTTAATGCAAGATTTAACCTTTTTATTTTTTAATTGCTCGACCTGTTGTTCTAGTTCCTACATTCTTGGAATAAAGAACGAGCGCTAATTAGAGGTAACTTGCTGCTAGTTACTTGTATTGCCGATTCCATTCTTTCATCAGTTTGAAAAGATTGCAACTTTGCATAATTTGTTTGAAATGTGTAATACACGTGAAACATAATTCCAGAACCAATCATTTTTACCATTGTATTCATTACTTCGGTCATTGACTAAATGTTGGACTTGGTGGGCTTAATACCCAGGGGACTTGGTGTGATTTCTTAGTGGCTGAGCGGATCCTTAGCAGTTTGGAAAGGCCTAAAATGGTTGAAAGGGGTTTGAATTAGCGGAAATTGCTGAAGTTGTGACCGCAATTGAGGAATTGAATTAAATTGATGAAATGTGAAAAGGGTTTATTTGAATCCTCTGCTTATTAATCCATTTCAGTACAAATGTACCTCTAATCTTAGTTTTCTCATTATCATTTAATTGATCATGTGGAGTCAAGAAGTTAGCGTTTGAAACTACAAAATGACAATCTACTTCATCATAGACAAACTTTAATCTTTGTATTTATTAGCCATATTCATATTACTTAACCATTATATCCACTAGCCCTACTGATAGGGGGCCAGCCAACCCAAGTACCAAAATAAATCGGGTGTAGTATTGTTATGTTTGGGATCCTTCATTTTTAGTATAATATATTCGTTCATGCTCGTTTTCTTAAGGATGTTATATGTTAATGTTTTTTATTGTTGTCCTAGAAAGTACTCTTTTAAAAAAACAAGTGAGCAAAGCCACAAACAATTAAAAAGCTAAACAAGTACCATTCTGAATATTCTCATCAAATCACATAATCAGATTTTAGAACTAGATTTAAATAAATCAAGTGCAGATGGATTGAAAGAAAGAACAAGAGTGATTTAAAGGATAAGGATTTTAGGATTTAATCAGGTGTTTAAGGCCTTGGTACAAGATATAGTCCATGGTTGTTGACGATGAAGAGAAGAACTCGAAGCTATATTGCCCGGAATAAAAATCCGTATGAGCACAGTACTGTTCAAGTTTTGTTTGTTTATCAAACAAGCTCTAAAGTGGCTCCAGTTTATGTTCTTTTACCTATTTGTTAAAAATCTGTATGAGCACTCTGTTCATTTACAACTCGACCTATCGATGTACTCCTTACATTATAAAAGGGGCCGGGGCTCGAAATAATCTTCATTCTTACATGCTCACTCATATTCATACATGCTACACAGCAATACAAGGTTTTCTCAACTATTCAAATTCCAAGTGCTTGACTTTATGCTTCGGCTTCTCATTTTCCTTACTTATTATATGCAAAATTGTATTGGAGTACTAATTATAACAGGTATATGTGAAGTTTAGGTGAGTTGAGATGGGCACTCTGTACAACTATGTCGCTGAGAACTTAAAGAATAATGCCTCAAACACATTGCAGCACGAGAAATGTGAAGCTCATTGGCCTTTTAGTGGTGAAACTGCACTTGGTGATGCTTTACGTGCCATTTTGTATTTCATGGGTCTTTTCTATTGTTTCATTGGCTTGTCAGCTATTACCTCATGTTTTTTTCGGTCCATGGAGAATGTTGTGAAGCATACTCGAACAGTGGTGGAGACCGATCCAAGCACGAACACCAAAGTTGTCAAGAAGGAAAAGGTTTGGAATTACACAATTGCTGACATCACTTTGCTGGCCTTTGGGACTAGCTTTCCACAGATATCATTGGCCACTATTGATGCAATACGAAATATTGGACAATTATATGCCGGAGGTATTGCCATTTTTTGCTTGTTCTTGCTAGATTCAAGCCTATTCACCTTGTATTGTTAATATAGAAATTATAAAGTATCAGCAGTAATTGGATTCATACTAAAAGATCATCTCGATAGGAATAGACGAATAGACAAGTGAGGCTTGCTTCTTATACACCCTTGTGGTGGACCCTTCCCTGGACCCTCGCCTGGCCGTAACGCTAATGTGCACCAGTCTGCCTTTTTTATTGTTTTTGGCACAATTGAATATATTTATTTTTTGTTTGTATACCTATAATAACAGGTTTGGGTCCAGGAACACTTGTTGGTTCTGCAGCTTTTGATATGTTTCCTATACACGCGGTTTGTGTTGTGGTGCCTAAAGCTGGTGAGTTGAAAAAGATATCGGATCTGGGGGTCTGGATCGTAGAACTTTTCTGGTCCTTCTGGGCTTACATTTGGCTCTACATCATTCTAATGGTAAACACAAATTTCATATCTAGCTCTGTATTATCAGTTACCGATTTCAACCCAAAGTCTTATTAACCCATTATTTCTTTAATTTTCAATTTTGGCATTCTAACAGGAAAGTTTTTCAATTTTTCTGATGTTTGTAGGTATGGACTCCAAATGTTGTCACCTTGTGGGAGTCTTTGTTGACGGTTCTCCAGTTCGGGTTACTACTGATACATGTGTATGCTCAGGACAAGCGCTGGCCGTATTTGTCCCTCCCTTTGTATGATTTTGTTGCGTATCGAATCTCTTTGTAATTCATAAATAATTCAGATTTTGTTGAGAACAGTTTTTTTAATTTATTTAACTAGATCTAATCTTAAGTCATTGCTTATCAGGGAAAGGTCTGATAGGCCAGAGGAGTGGGTTCCTCCTGTAGAGGGTGCTACACATGGGCTTACAGTTCAAGAGGAGTGCTCAGAATCACTCAATGATGGAGATGATGAAAATAGGGAAGTTGTTGATATTTTTTCCATCCATTCAAGGCACAAGACAGGTAATTTCTGAAAGCAAGAACTTTCATTTTAGATTTGAATAATTTTTTACTTGATTACTTCTAGTTATCATTAATTTGAAACTATAGTATAACAATCCTCTGGGCCCATCTGGTAAGAGTTTTTTGGCTGAAATGACTGAATTTGCAAGAGGAAAAGCATTGGGTAGCTTTTTTTATGAGGATTCAGGAAAAGTTAACTATTACGAAAAGCTATGTACAAGAAAAATGAAATATAAGGTCTTCTTGGTAACTTCCTCTGCTTTGAGTTATTACCTTTTCTATATAGTATAGTATATATGCTCTCTTTTGAAAGAATAACTTTTACAGGTCATGCTTATCAAATATTGCCTGGTGCAGATGTTGCTGAATCATCTGCAGAGTTGGACTTTGACAAAACAGCTGTTAATGAATCTGATATCATCACAATCTGGAAGCAACAGTTTCTCGCTGCACGTGTTGTACTGTTCTTCCCTCTTCCTTTTTTAAGGGTCTCCTTTCCAAAATTCGTGGGAAAGATAATACTCCCTCCATCCCAGTATGTAAGATACATTGGAGTTGGCACGAGTTTTAGGAAAGTAAAGAAGATACTACTTTTGTTTAAGATGTAGTATAAAAGTAGTATGGGTCTACAAAAAGTAAAATGTGAAATGACAGTGATAGAGTATTAATCTTAGAGAGAAGTGAGAGCTAGAGAGAGAAAGTGAGCAATTAATATTTCTAAACCCTCTATAACTACCCCCTAGGGGGCTATTTATAGGAAAAATTTGGGTTTGGGCCCCCAAGTCTTGGGCCTGGGAGGCCCATTACAAAATAAGGCCTCTACTGGGCTGAATACATACTGGGCTGAATACATGATAAATTTGTCTAAGTATAAAATCTGTCCTGCCGGAGTCTTTTTGGCCGACGGAGGACCCATTCTTGTTCCTGGGCCTCTGGGCTGTATTCTGAGATCTATTTGAGTTTGGCTGATGGAGGGCCATATGGCCGACAAAGTGCCACGCGGCTGTCAGCAGCCTGTGTTTAATTTCTGGAGTATGTGGGCTATGGGGTCTCGGCCCATATACTGTATTAGATAGATAAAAGAATAAAGTGGAAAATTAAAAACTTAGTTAAGTTCAAAGTTTTAAACTAGGAAAATCTTCATGACTAATCATAATGAGAGTGTATCTTACAAAATGGGATAGATGGGGTAGGAAAGAAAACATAAAAGGGAATTGGAAAGAAAGGAAAAAATGTAGAGGAAAGTTAAAGAAAAGCTAAAACTTTCTAAATGGATCTTAAGTATTTGTTGATACTCATTTTATTTATTTATTTCTATTTTGAAAATTGAGGCAAATATCGATTTTCATCCTGAGCTTTCATTTTTAAAGTTTTGGTCCCAAGTCAGAGATGTTTAATCACTTTTGGTCTTTCTGACCACTTATGGAGTTAATTTTCGTACAATTTTCAGTTGATGTTTATGGGGAAAGCGGCCTCAAAAGAACCACAAGTGAAAAAATGAACGTTGGGGATTAAACGTAAGAATGACCTCATAGTTGTGGGGACCAAAAGTGAGATTTTCGTCTATTATTTAAAGACTGACTCTAAAAATATGCACATTTAGATAAAAATAATCACATTTCAATCTCCTATGCATTTTCAAAGCTACAGTGGAATGTAAGAAAGTAACTTTATTACCCCCTTCCCCTGTAGCATTGTCTACGATCCAAACATACCCTTAGTGGTGGGACTCAGTGGCGGAGCCACTATAGTTCAAGAGTGTTTAATTGAACACCTAAAACTTTGAAAAACATGTTAGTATACATGTATAAATTTAATTTAATTATTTATTGCTCTTTCAAATTTTAATTGTACAAAAAAATGAACACTCAAAACATGAATCATAAATCCACCACTGGTGGGACTGTGGGAGTATCATTCAACCATGTATTTCCATAACAAGAGGATGCTATAATATTAGCTGTACCCTCTCTCCAGATGACTAAATATGTCTTTGTTGTATCATGGCTCTTGATTATCTTCATTTCATTTACAAAAATGCTTAAATAGTGTTTTTGCTTTGTGTGTTGCTTTTGGCTCATATTTATATCCTTCAATTCAATACGGAGCAGTTAGAACATGCAAAATCCAGGAAACTGGATAACATGTGCCTTCAGGCCACACGTTTTTCATGGAAAATACTCCAACTACCATGGCGGCTTCTCTTTGCGTTTATACCTCCCTGTCAGGCTGCCCATGGGTGGCCTTCCTTCATATGCTCTTTGATCTTCATTAGTGGGATAGCATATGTCGTTACACAACTCACAGACCTAATAAGCTGTGTTACAGGTTTTCTTTTTCCTTGTTCTTTTTAAATTTGAAAAGTCTACACTATTTTATTTGAGAGAACTATATGAAGCAATAGGTGTTATGATGACTGCAGGAATTAGTCCTTATGTCATTGCATTCACAGCATTGGCGGCTGGAACTTCATGGCCTGATCTGGTCGCTAGTAAGATTGCTGCAGAACGTCAGTTGACAGCTGATTCAGCCATTGCTAACATCACTTGCAGGTCACTTACAAATTTTGAATCAACTCTTTATTCGGGTAAAATGCATTTGTTGGTCATGTCACTGTAGGAGGCTAGTGACATTAGTCCTGGCACTTCAGACTGAAGTCATGGGTAATTGAAAAGTCCACCAAAATGTGCCAGTTTCGAAAGGGGGATTCAGCATATTGGTGCTAGACAATTTTATAAGTTAAAGCTTAAAAAAGTTCGAAAATGCGTGTTTTAAAAAGTTGCTAATTCCCTGTTCTCTTTATTCAAAAAAATGAGGGGGTTTGACATCAATATATTACTAAAGGAAAAGCTAAAGACTAGGAGTGATTACCTTTTAAATCTAAAGGCTAGAAGTGACAGGAAATTTATGGAGCCCTAATCCCTATATGACTCCACTATGGAGTCATATAGCATATGTGGCTTCACACAAATAACTCATTTTTAGAATGTGTCCTCCACTATAAATTCATTATAAAGCCACATAGCCTATATGACCCCATAGTGGAGTCATATAGGGCTCCATAAAATTTTTGGTGAAGTGACTACATTTTAAATATTTACCAGAACTAACTAGTTAGCTCACTTTTAATATATTACTAAAGAAAATACTAAGCGACTACTTCTCATAATTTACCAGAGGTGACTAGTTATGTCATTTTTATATTAAAATGGTAAGAGTGTAAGGCCCAATCCCAGTGGCACCAGCCCAAGTATCATTGTAACCTCAAACTGGCGGCTGCAGTTTGCGGTGATTATTTTGGGTGATTTTTCCTGCCACTTTCCCATCTGGTGGCCGTTCCCTGTAATGGTTTGGTCATTGTTTCGAATGATCTTGGACATTTTAAAATTTAATAAAATTATTACTCTACAACCAATTCGTCATATCCTGGTTTTGAACTGTGTGTTCGGTTAAAATTTGCAACTATCCGTGGCTTCAGAACCGCATTCTGGAGTCTAGACATTTTGAAAGAAATGAGTCTAAAATCAACATTGCCAAAAAATACAACCCGTGCAGTTTTGGTAAGCCCCTCTAATGAGGGACCAAAGATATTGCATTTCCCTCTCTCTGGCAGGAAGAACCAAAGATATCGCATTTCCCTCTCTCTGGCAGGAGGGACTTATTATGTATTTGGTTTTGCAGCGATTCGGTGAACATCTATATAGGCATTGGCGTTCCGTGGCTGATTGACACGCTCTACAATTTCTTTGCGTTCAAAGAGCCGTTGTATATACAGAATGCCAGGGGGCTAAGCTTCTCTTTGCTCATCTTTTTTGTTACCTCAGTTGGGTGCATTGCCGTGTTGGTGTTTAGGCGAGTCACTTTAGGTGCTGAGCTTGGAGGTCCTAAATTATGGGCCTGGGTGACTAGTGTGTATTTCATGTTGCTCTGGCTTATATTTGTTATACTGTCTTCTCTAAGAGTTTCTGGCATTATATAACAAGTTCCATGTTGTTGATATCATAGCCACTTTGTTTTGTGGTTAGAGCTTAATAATAATAATGGCTTAAATGCAGTACTAAAATTAGGATCAACATCAGACTCAAATAAGCATGGAGGTATACCTTACCGAGGTTTCGATATCATGTACAATATTGTATACAAAATCAAATTAGGGCATTTTCATAAAACAACGACCCATATTGTACAAGAATTTCGGTATACAAAAAGTTTTTATACTGTTTTGTATTGGCGAAATTTCGATCTATTCACTTTACTGATAGAGTTGGGAATGTCGCATTAGGGTTGTTGTCGTGTTGAAGCTTGAAAAGTTTATACTAGAAAACTAAAGCTTCATATTCATATTTGAATATAAATTCTTACAGTATGTATATAACCACACGTAGGAGTGGACTCGGGCCGGTTCGGGCCTGGGCCCGGCCGGGCTTCGGCCCGGCCGGGCCTCGGTTCAAGAAGGGGAGGCCCGGAACCGGCCCGGGTAACCCCCGGGTCCGGGCCGGGCCTCGGGTTTTTTTTTCGGGCTTTTCCTAGTTAACCCCCACCCCTCCACCTCACCCCCAAACCAACCCTAACCACCTCAAATGGCCCAAAATAACCAGCCCAACCCAAAAAAAAAAAATTCAAAAAAAAAATAAAATTGGCCCGGCCCGGGCCCGAACCGGCCGGACCGGTTCACCTTTTGAAGGGCCCGAGCCCGAACCGAGAATCCACCGGGCCGGGTGGCCCGAATCGGCCAACGAACCGGTTCCCGGGCCGGTCCGGGCCCGCACAGTGGCGGGCCAGTCCGGTTCCGGGCCGGTTGGCCCGGCCCGAGCCCACCCCTAACCACACGTAAACACACTAAAATTTGGGTGTGGAGAGGGCACGGCTCTGCGTTATGGTTGGACTCAGGTCGGGCCACCCGGCCCGTGGACCGGCCCGGCCCGCTACTGTGCGGGACCGGGACCGGCCCGGTTCTCGGGTCCGGGTCTGGGTCGGGCCTAGGCCCGGGGGGTAGGGCGGGTCCGGGCTCGAGTCTCAATTTTGGTGAACCGGCTCGGGCCAAATTGATTTTTTTTTTTATTTTTTTTTTCATTTTTGGGGTTCCACCCGGGTTGGGCTTGATGGGTAGGATGGGTTTGGGGGGGTTTGGGAGGGTGGGGGTGAGGGGGGGGGGGGTTAGGAAAGCAAAAAAAAAAAAAATCCAAACCGGAGGCCCAGCCCGGCCCGGCCTGGCCCGGACCCGGACCGGACCCGGTGGCTACCCGGGCCGGTCCCGGGTCCGCTATTCTTGAACCGCCGACCCGCCCGGGCCTAGGCCCGACCTGGACCCGGCCCGGACCCGAGTCCATCCTTACTCTGCGTTCTTCCCTTGATGTATCTTGAACTTTTAGTTAATGGAGAGGTGAGGTGAATAGGTTATACACAAATATACATTTGTTAGAAATATTTACCAAAACAAAAACAATACAATTAATAAGATAAAAAATGAACAAAAACATAAAATAAATTTAAAATATTGAGGACAACTTACAATAAAGTAGGTATGTGCAATGTCATATTTCATATTGGTATAAGACGGCCTCATTCAGAACACAATCAAACATGTTTACCCCTGTCTCATTAGGTTTCTGAGCTGTCCCATATAAATGTTCACATTTTCATTTTAGGAAACAATTAACAATCTTAAGTGACAAATTAATATTTAAAATAATACATTTATAACATCACAATTATCAATATTAACTACATTATAGTATGTACCTATTAAAATTATTTCTCAAAATATATTCAAAGTACTTTATTTAATTATTGTCTAAATAATCGTGCCGTTTTGCTATGGGAACCTTGCAACGGGACGGAGACAATATATTTTAAGGGATTTTAATTTGTATTCCGAAATTCGGAACACCGTCATGTGCCTCTCTCGATGTTTGTTGAAGATTTTGTTAAAAACAAAATGCCCAAACGACTTCGTTTAGCGTCTTGCGAAATTTTTTAATCGGGGTGGTTGGAAGGTTGCACTCGTGGCTCCATAGTATATACTCACTTCGTCTCATTTAAAGGTTCTCGTTTAATATTCTCCGCTCAACATGCATTGTTCTTAATCTTTTACTTTATATATCAAAAGCTTATGAAATTTTAATTATTTTTTGCAGGTTTTGTAGCGGTTTTGATGTAGTTTCTAATACGGAGTATGTAAATTTTATTTACTAAAAATAATTCTATGAATGATAGAGATCAGTTAACTTTATGGTCAGTCAAATATTGTAAATCGCATGAGAACCTTAAAGTGGGACAGATGGAGTATTAGCAATGCTTTCTTATCCTTTCTATATGTAACTTTTTGCGGGGTACGGAGTGGGTGGGTGGAGTGCGGCCTCTCCACCTCTTACCTACCTCTTTTTACCATTGATCAACCAACTTGTTATTTATAAAAACTTACTAGGATAAAATTAAAAGTGATAATAATGATGTGCCATACTTTAAAGAGAAAAGTTCCAAAATAGCACAACATGTATGTTTTTCCCTAAATAGGACAAGAAATCAAGCTTTTTCCCAAAATAGCACCACATGTATGTTTTTCCCTAAATAGGATTAACTTTACCTTTTACCCCTAATTCTATTTAATTAATTAATTGATCTAAATAAGTGTCCCTCTAGTTTCCTTGCACAACCAAGGCAGTTTGTCGGTGACAGGGTACTCTGTGGCGGCGGTGGATTCCGACAGCGGCGAACTCCGCCAATTAATTAACTCAATCAATTGTCTCCTATTTCTCTTGCACAATCAAGGCAGTCCGTTGGTAGCGGGGGTAGTCCGGTGCCGACAGCATCGGCGGATTCCAGCGGCAGGCGGCGGCTTCGGCGGCAAAAATCTGGCGGGCTGCCTGAAAAAAATATCTGGAATTTTCCGGCCGCCGTGGTCAGAGGTCCGGCAGGAGGCGGCGGTCCGGCAGTCCTGGCCCTCCTGAGGCATCAGTGGTAAAGGCTATGCGGGGTATTTTGGTCCAATCACAAATAAAAACTTCTATTTAAGAATGTTTAAACTAGGTACTCCTATTTTGGGGAAAAATCACGCTTGGCTCCTATTAAGGTAAATCTCTCAAAAAGGATTAGACTTGAAAATTTCATAAACTTGTATTTTAACACAAATTAGTTGTGTTGGAACTTGAGAAAAAAGGCCCAAATTTTGTCGTTGCACATGGTCTCTATATTCCCAGGACCGGCCCTGTTGTCTCTTATTCCATTTTGGTCTGTTCTTAAATAGTTGTCCTTTTTTCCATTTTTAGAAAGTTTTTTCAATACACATACATATATATCCTCATTCTTTTTTCTACTTTTTCTTTCTTATTTTTTCATTTAAACACAACCCACTACCCTAATTATTTTCCTCTTAAAACCCGTACCAAAGCCTAAGAGGACAAATATCGGAGAACGGAAGGAGTAATAAAAATGTGAAAAAATAAAATAAAAAAATATTTAAAAAACTAAAAATTCCAAAAAATTACATAAAATACCTAAAAAATATTTAAAAAATATGTAGACCACTGCTACCGTGTCCTCCACCTCCCAGCACCACCAGCTCCGGTCGCTAGAAAAATGTCATCTTGTGTAAAAAATGCCACATTCCTCTAAAAATGTCATGAATATGACATTTTTATTCTTTGAAAGTATCTAGCATTCTTTTCAAAATTGCCATCACGATGACATTTTTTCAACTTGGCATTCTTTTCCAGCAACACGAGGTGGCGCGCTGGAAGGTGTCTGAGGTGGCAGTTGAGCCCTGTATATTATTTATTTATTTTTTACGTTTTTTTATTTTAATTTTTGTGTGTTTTATTATTTTTGTGTTTGATTTTTTTTTAATCCTATTAAGAATGATATAAGAAAGTGTAGAATAGGAAGAGTCAGTCCTATTTTGTGAATTTAAACTTGAAATTTCTATTGTTGCAATTTTGCTACTCCGTCTTATTTAGTCGTATTTAGGAAAATCTCTCATATTGTATTGACTAGAGTAGTTTTCTTTATCAAGGTGATCTTAACTCTTTAAGGGTATGTTTGGGAATTGGGTTTTGGAAGGGAGTGGATGGTTGACAAGGGTTTATAACCACCCTTTCATGTTTGGGAGTTAAGAAATATGAAGGGGATGATATTGGAGAGCTTTTGTAATCCTCCAAAACTTTTCAAATGCTCAATTTTCAAGTTCCCCCAAATTGGGGTATTTTGAAGAATAACTAATTAAATGACAACTTTAGCTCAATTAGAAATAAATATAAACTCAATTATTTGAATTCGTAATGTATGTGAAGTGATTTTAATTATAATCCGAAACATTTACCTTTTCAAACTTGTTACTCTCAAACAAGAAGAAGAACTTCCAACCTTTTCCCTCCCCTTCCCTTCCAATGACTAACGTTCAAAACCTTCCCCTCCCCTTCCATTCAAACTCCCAAACATATCCTAAGTGTCACAATTTATAATACAAATATGAACTCTTTGATGTTTCACTTGTAACATTTATAATCAAATTTTAGTTAGTGTAACTACATATGTATAGTCCAAATAAAAGTAATAAATTTAACCAATTTTCTTTTTACCAATTTGATAAACCGCCATCTTTTTTTACCAAAGTGGTAATTTGAGTATTTGACCTCAAAATCTCTAACTTATATTCTTTCAAAATCAATTTTCTTTTCAAACTACTGTAAAGCATTTTTATACTACCTCCGTCCCGCAAAGAAGTTCCCACTTTTCTTTTATGGATATCCCAAAAAGAAGTTATCATTTTTATAAAAGGAAACCATTTTTAATCAAAAAGTCACAACTACTCTTACTTTTTGCCTACTTTTTGTTTGATTTGACATAAAGTAAAGGTATACTTGGAAAGTCAAAATAAAACTATACCATACATAAATATGTGTGTAGGTAACTTTTTTACGGGAGGGATGGAGTATAATCATTTTTATAGTATCGTATAAGCTATTGAACCAATTAAACAAATTTTAAAGTGACATGGAGCGACAAGTAATCGTCATTATACTTTGTCTCCTTGAATTGTTCATTCATACCGGAAAAACTTGGCTATGGAGAGCTTGGTTGCTTCCAGATTTGGATTATGTACGAATCCTTTCCCTTCTTGGTTGCCGTTATCCTGCTCCTCAATGAAAAGGAATTTTCTCATTTCCACCTCTAAGGCGAACCTACGTGCTCAGTCTCAGCAGAATGATCCCCTTCTCAATGCTGCCTTCGAACGCGCAGCTGCACGTTTCCAAGAGTCTCAACGTTCAGGCAAATCTATACCCCCATCCCTAAACTCTTATAGGCTCATTAAATTTCGACATTTCGTTTGTTAGACTATCAGTGTTACTGCTCGTTGAAGAATTTCCTCGAACAACTTGTGATTCCGAACATGATATTTATGACGCGTGCCTCAATCTCTATGCTCAGTTTGCTATTTAAAACGATTGCCGTGATGAATATAGCTGCCAGTTTTATCTGTTAAAATGAGAAATAGGAGCTTATGAGTTATGACTGAG
Source organism: Cuscuta europaea (assembly GCA_945859875.1). Lineage (NCBI taxonomy): Eukaryota > Viridiplantae > Streptophyta > Magnoliopsida > Solanales > Convolvulaceae > Cuscuta > Cuscuta europaea. Next base: position 43,362,188 of record CAMAPE010000010.1, on the reverse strand, counting down.
CGTAATTATTATTACATTGTAGATCCTTTGTTCATTGACCCATATGCTGGCTGCCTTCTTCCGGTTAAATTTGATGTTCTTAGTGAACAACGCCTGCTACCTTACTGCCTTGCAACTAAGTTTATCGATGATAAGCTATTGAGCGCATTAGATAAAGTTGATGGTCCGAAGCAGGTATAAGAAATAAAGCTCAATCCACTTGCTAATATAACAATGCACAGTCTGCACTTGTATATGTACAGTACCTTGTTGCTGCAGGTTGTTTTGTTTACGGATGGGATGGATACTCGTCCGTTTAGACTGAATTGGCCAGCATCAACCATAATCTATGATGTATCTCCAGAGGAGGTGTTTAGAACTGCAACTGAAAAGCTTCAAGGTTCTTGCTTCTTTTTGCCTTTTGCCTATGTTATCTGCTTCTTTTGTTTCTCTCAGAATTAGTAAGAATTCTTCTAAAAAATATCAGATGTTGGGGCTAAGATACCAAGGAGATGTGTATTTCATCACGTCCCATTGAATTCATCTAATCTACAACATATTCTGGGCAATAAAGGTTTTAATGGCACCAAGCCAAGTATTTGGGCTTTCCAGGTAAATGCTCTTGTGTAGTTCTGATCTTCAAGTTTAATTCATGCCCTATAGAACTAATAGAAATTGCTCTAAATAGGACTATACAACTTAGACAAAATGCACAAATAGGACATGTATTTTATTCCCGGAATATGACTCATTTGATCCAATTAAAAGTATAAACTTCCCCTATTAGGAGTGAATAAGTCCTATTTTGGGAAGAAAACAATGATAGTCCTATATGTGCATTTTTTGATGTTTTAGTCCTATATAAGGAATTTTCTCAAGAATTAACTGTAAAAGAACATGGATGAATATGTAAAGGATGCTTTACAGGGACTGCCAGTAATGAACATGGAGATCTTTAAAGATATTTTGTGCGTCATAAGTAATCTAGCCATGAAGGGAAGCTTATTGTTGGGGGAGCTTCCTCTTTGGCCGGGTGAAACTGATTTTAGGTGTAAGGTCAGTGAACAAGATCTTTGAATGTGCATTTATTTTCAAATTACACTTGTTGCGTTCTCTCTCATAATTGATTACACAATCTAGTCCACCACAAAGAGATGCTTGGAAAGCCTTTTCATGAGCTGCGGTTTCCATGTGGAAGTGATAGAGTGCAATGGATTACTAATGGAAGAGTACGCCAACATACTTTTTGTTGCAGAGCATCTGAGGTTTTCTGATGATCAGGTACTGCTATACAAAGGTTCTCATTGGTTTTATTTAGCATTATAGATTGTTTTTTCTCTATAATCTATACTATACACAGATGGAAATATGGAGGAGAGAACTTCAAAGGATAGAGGAAGAAGGAGATGAAGAAGGCTTTGAGGAGCTCTAGCCTTGTTTTATCCAACCAAAGATATTCCTTTGAACTGGTAAGCGTAACTGTGTCCAGGCTTTAGGATGAATGTTTTCTTTTAGACCGTTTTCAGTCTCAGACCAGACTTCCGTAATTATAAAATACACAACGACCATTCACTTAGAATCCATTCACTTGGTAGACATTTACCAGACTATACCATACCATACCATTTCAGTCCAAAGAAAACATCCTTAAACAAAAAATTATTTGTAAACTGATCAGGTCTGTGTCCAAACTTGACAGTTGACATCATTTTGATAATTGGTGTTTGCACGCGTGAAAATGATTCTTTTAATTGACACTTTCACATTTAAGAATAACTGTGAATACTCAGAAACAAATGGATTTTATTTAAATATTACTGTACTGATCAAGTAATAAAGGAAGTCGTTCTTATATAAGAATCTAAAAGCACAATTCTTCATCAGGAAACAATAGAAAAATCAAGAAGAATATACAAGGCTATGGAGATTCGAATCCCTGCTTAGACAGCTAAATCCACAGCCACACTGGGGGCAGACATAGAAATTGTCAACTGAAAATGAAGCAGACGTTATCCCGACAGAGAAGTTCAGATCTTCACCGTCATGAGTGACCTGCACTATATTCAGCCAGAAAAGCATTATCTTCACCTGCACACCACCCAAGTTACTCAGCCTGCCCTTAAAGATTGTCCCTGTGATCTTGTTAGTGTACTTTAGGGTATACCCCTTTATGGTGAAGCTGCACGACCCGTCAAAGTAAGCCGCGAACTTGCCGGTGTCTTTGTTGATCTCGTAGCTCTTGACCCCCGTTGGAAGAATGCCGATGGGGAAGTCATATTCCTGCAATATGTCATACGCCGTCTCCAAGCCGTCAATGGCCGGAGTGGTTCCCAATAATAGTGCAAAGCAGGCGGCAATCATGTGCAGTGGCGGATGATACATTTTTCCGCGGTGAATTAAAGGCGGCGATTTGGCGGATGATCTCTTAGAAAGGATGTTTGTTAGAGACAGAGGGGGTAAGCTTAAAAACTTGACAGATAGGTATTCCGCATGCTAATTGTAGTTACCCTTCAATTAATTAATTAATTAATTAATTAATTATTTAATTAAGTAATAAAAAGGAAGTCTAATCCACCTTTTTCAAAAAAAAAAGGAAGTCTAATCTGTTTCGACTAACATGGAAATGTTGGACATTGAGCATTATTGGGGACTTGGTGTAACCCAGATTATTTTTAATCAAATCTAGTAAACCGACTCGACTCTCAATAATCCATTTGTTTTACCGGGCATTGAACATTTAACATTATCATTTTTATATTCGTATTCATTAATAATTGACTATTGTTATGAGCGCATAATCTTCATTCACATATACGGAGCAGCATATATATATACATGGGAGAATAGGATTAGGGCTACACTAGTTAATGGACTTAATCCTTATGGAACGGGAAGTAATGAACATTCACGTATTACATAACACCCTCTTTGGATGTATGTTGCTAATAAAATACATTACAAGAAAAATATATATTATGCTTTTTATATGTGTTGGTTATGCCGCCTCATTAAAAACCGTGGAGGAAAACCCAATGGGACAAAACATTGGTCAAGGAAAAAAAGGCGCAACACATATATACTCACTCCGTTGACTACATCGCTTCAAAATTTCTCTCCAAGTCTTTCTTGAAGAATTTAATCCATCCTAGTTATAATCTTCTTGTAGCAATATTTGTATTATGTGTATGCCTCATTAAAAACCTTGTTGGAAAAACCCTTTGAAAAAAAACAATCAAGGAGAAGAGTACATAATATATGTAAAACGATGTGTTGAATTGATTGCCTCAATAAAAACCTTTAATTAAGAAAACCATGTGGGAAAAACTTAGTAAATGAAAAGAGTACAGGCATTGGCCTTCGGGGCCTAATTTTCTGGATTGCATTTGAATTTACTCTTCTAGAGAAAAATAATACTCCGAATTTTATGTATCATAATATGTTATTTCGAAGTCACAAATTGCCTCGTTAAAACCTTTGACTAAGAAAATCCAATGGGACAAAATTTGGTTAAGGAAAAAGAGTACAGTTGCAAATGATCTTCCAGACCAATAAATTTTTCGATCTCACAATGATGAATTAAGACCTTCAGGTTACTATCTTCTGAACTAATATTAGAATCACTCTTCTAGATGATAATAGTCTTCCGGATGTATTGAATCTTTCACATTCTTTAAAAACCACAAAATATCTTAAAACATTTGGCCAAGAAAACCCTTTGGGAAACAAATGGCTAAGAAAAAGAAATAGCACATGGTCTTCTGGACCAATTATTTGTTTTACCTCAATCAACTCCATATAATTTGAGCTCATGAAAATCTTTAGTATACAAAACTTCCATCATTATTTATACCGATTTGATGGACATCAGTAACCAAACTCTTCAAGAGTTTCTAAGCAGAAGCACTTGCCTTAACTCATGATTTTGAAATGGGTATTTCAAGACCATCAAATTTAGAGATAATGCTCATATGCACATCAAACATTTAATAATTGAGTATTCTCAAATATTGGCCCATAAAAATTTAAAAAGGGTGTACTTTGATTTTCATAAGATTCAATCCCAAATAATTATACTAACACTTCAGGTGTTTATAATCGAAGGACTCAAATGTGTTCCTTCTAAGTTTGGCTAGGTGTTTCAAACTTCCAACACTTTTATTTCACATTTCATTTAGAGAACAATATATGTTTTCCTTATTCAGCTCTTTCTGAGTTGATATCTTTCTGAGTTGATATCTTTCTGGCCGATGGAGGGTAATCTGGCCGACGGAGGCCCCACTGGGTGACAACTGTTCCTCTCATTCTTCTGAGTATGTGGGTCCTGGGGTCCAGGCCCATATACTCCATTAGGAGTCTCCCACTCTTTGAGCTGAGCTGTAGACGAAGTGAGGGAGAGTAGTTTCCGGTCTTGATGTCTTTTGGTCGTCGTAGCCATTTCTTGTTTTGGTTCTTTTGTTTTGGCCGTTGTATGCTCTTCACTGTGGACGAAGAAGGCTGATGTTCTTCCGATGGGGTGAGTTTGCTTGGTTTAGGACGATGAGTGTCCTGGCTTAGTGGCCGGTATGTGCTCTTGATTTGAATGGACGATGCGGGTGCTGTTCTTTCCTCTTGGTCACCAATGGTTGCTTTTGGTGGCTTGGCCGAGGAGGTCTCTTGTTTTGCTTTCGCGCTTCAGGCCGAAGCGGTGATGTCCGTAGTTAGGTGTTCATGTCTTTTGAGGACGATAGTGGCGCCGGCTCAGAAGGAGCGTGTACCTTGATCTTATGGATGATGATGACCCGAGGACGTTGTGTTCCTGTTTTCTCAACTTGGCCGAGGGGGAGTGTGTGATCCTGAAGCCGTTGAGAGCGCGTGTCAAGGGAAGATACGCGTCACATTTTGGGAGGAGTTTACTTCTTTGTTTGCTAGTGTTGTTGCAGCTGAGGGTGCACCACAAGGTTATGGACGTCATGGTGCATATATGATCTAATGTTGTAGTTGTGGACTTGGTGTATTTTTTGGATTTCTTGATTTTGTCCTCTCTTGTATTCCAGAGACCGGTGTAGTCCCCCAGTCCCCCACTGCTTCAGCCCGAAGAGTAAGCGAGGAAGGAAGGGGTAAGGTGTAACCCTAGGCCGAAGCGGGATCCTTGTATTCCCCTGAATCCAACCCCTTGGCGATTCCTGACCAAGGTAACCCTGTGGGAGAACCCTTGGACGCAGGTCGCTTTCAAAAAGTTATCATCAGGAGTTTTATACAAGGCCGATGGCTGTTGAGTTGTTTTTTGCTTTGCTGTTATGGCCGTTGAAGGGGGTCTGCTATTGCTAGTGTGTTGAAGCCGATACGGGCACACTTTGTGGTGTGACCAACCATTGAAATGATTATTGGCTGCCAGGGCCGATGTATAGTGCCCTGTGGAGGCAGATACTTCTTCCTGGTATGGCCGTTGAATGGTTGGCCGTTATGGACGCCGATTACTGGCGATGGACTGGTACTGATGGAAGTGGGCCTGACCCATCTTCTGAATCAGTGGCAGCCCAATTGGCTTTGGGAGTGGTGGTCGTTCGTGTGACCAATGGGAGGGCGCCACGTGTAGTGACCGTTGGGGAGAGGTCTATAAATACCCCCCTCCATCCGAAGAAGCTCCCTATTGCATTCTCAAAGAACGAAGTGCTGCCCAAATTTATAGAGAGATAAAGTGCTTGCCGGTGTTCTTCCGTTTCTTCTAAACTTCAAAGGTTAGTTCATCGCACTCTTCTCCGATTTCTTGCATATTTTGCTTCCCTAGGGCTGTAATCTAGTGTTAGTAAAAAACCGACCTTAGATCCAAAGTAGCTCCCTTTAGGGTTTCTTTAGCTGTTAATGATGAAGACCTTGGATGATGAATACTACCTGTATGATGATGAGGCCTCCGTCAAATCCCTTGACTACCGGGTGGTGGAGGAGTGCTGCGAGGAGATAGAAGATTTGAGCTCCTTCAAGTCAGGGGAGCAAGAGGTTGAGGAGAACCAGGACGAGGAGGCCGCCTCGTCGTCTGAAGGGGAGGACGTTGGAGTCTTTCGTGCCATGGACGAGGCATCTACATCCTGCCGCCATACCTTGCCCGAAACCGATCTCTGCCGTTAAAGGTACTGCGCCGAAGAGAAGGCGCCGGCCGAAGAAGGGACCTGCTTTCTCCTTCTTGGATCTAGCCAACGTCCGCATCATCTGGCCGCAGAGCTGCGCGACCGGGTACTTGGTTGCTCAAATGTATGTGGGGCCGTTTGGTAGGGTTAAGACCCCTAAGCCGACGGACCACGTACTGAATCCGCCTCCAGGGTACTTTGGAGTATACCCCATGAGCTTTGCCAAGGGGTTTAGGTTTCCCCTCCATCCGTTCATTACGGAGTACTTGGACATGGTGGAACTTCCTTCGGCCCTACTGACCCCGAACAGCTACTCGTTGATCATCGGCTTCCTCCTCCACTGTGACGAGTTAGGTTTCAAGCCGACAGCGGCCCTTTTCACGAACCTATATCAGATAGGCCGAGGGAGCCAACAGAACTGTTCCGGCTATGCCAATTTGCAGGAGGTGAAGAATAGGAGGTCCTTCTCTGATCTGCCGACGTCCATCCATGGATGGAAAAGCAAGTTTGTCTCCGTGTCCTTGGGCGAGGGTGGAACCGAGTTTCCTTCTGTTGGCCACAGTGGTAGGTTTAACCTCCATGACGCGCCGAAGAGTTCCATCTTGGACGCTCAGGTGGCGGCTTTCTTGGAAGGAGGGCCGAAGAGCGTAAAACATTACATCACAGAGTACAAGATGGCTGCCATCGGCTTTGTGAGGTACTTTGTGTACGGGGATGCAGAGAAAGATGTCGCTATATGACCGAAGATGACTACCACCTTCGAGGAGGCCGATGGCCCGGATTTGGGAGTGCCAGCCGAAGCCGATGGTAATGCCTTCCCAAAGCACTTGATCCCATTTTGTTTTATGCACTTTGCTAATGTGTTTTTTCTTGTTATGCAGATTTTGTGATGGACCGCAGATCCGTCATGGCTCAAGCTAAGGCGAAAGCGCGCGAGGAGATGGCTGTCAAGGAAGCCGCCAGGTTGGCCGCTGCGAGTGGAGCATAGCTGAGCTCGGATGTGCCGAAGAAACCGCCCACCCAGTTGAAGAAGAAGCGACCGGTGGATGACGGTCAAAAGAAGTTGATCGAAGAGGGCTTCTCCTTCCGCCGAAGCTGATGTCGGGGCTGCGATTGTACCGGTCGAAGATGTTGGGGGTTCCAATGTCGTCACTGTAGTCGACCTGGTTTCTGCCCCTTCGTCCACTACTATCTCCTAGCCACCCCCTATCGTCCAGGACTCCCGGAAGAAGAGGGCCAGAAAGGAGCTGGCTGTCGGGACCTATAAGCTGGAGGTCAAGTACCCTGTAAACGGTGGTGTCTTCAATGATGCTGTTGACGACCATGATGTGCTTGCACAAGCCGTCCCAGTCGAGGACCGGGCTTGCCTCAAGAAGCTCGGCCCCCTCAGGATTTATGACGGTGGTATGGACCTCATTGTCCAGGTAAGATCCTTGCATTATTTTTTCCATCTTTCTTTTTGTCGTCATAAGTGTCTTGATCGTCCTAACGCTTCCATTTTTGCAGGGGGGCCTTATGCTGATGGAGATCCATAAGAGGCAGCAACAAGAGATTGCTCGGCTGAAAGAGGTCAAGTAGAAGGCTACCTCGGCCGAGGAGGCCATGAGCTGCCTGGACCGGCTGCAGGCCGAGGTTGAGGGCCTGAAGAAGAGGGCTGATGAGGCCGATGTGGCCTACCGTCAAGTGGCGGCCAATAGGGATGATGCCCTGAAGGAAAAAGATGAGGCGCTGAAGGGCCGTGAAGAAGCCCTGCGTCGTGCTAAAGAGGCCGAGAAGGCCAGAACTGAGGTCGAGAAGGCCACTGATGCTGCTATTGATAAATTCTTGGCCGAAGGTTGGAAAGCGGAAGAACGCCGGCCCTGGTGCTATGAGGTTGTGGCGGCCAAGCTAGAAGACTGGGGCCAGAACTACCCTGCCGGCCAGGAGTACTTCCAGAGGGAGATGTCGGTCTACTACGACATGGACCAACAGCGGATGCAGCGGCTGATCTACCGGAGGCTCCACAGGCGGTTTACTGAGCTCAAACTAACGAAAAGCTTTGCCGCCAAGCTGAAACTGCCTCGGAAGATGAGGGATCTGGAGGACGACGTCAAGCTCCCTGTGGAGGAGAGGCATGATCCTATCCTAAGTTCCAACATCGGCGAGGAGGATTGGGGCGATGATGACATTTTTGTAGATACTGCCACCTCCAAGTCCGATGAGGCCGCCGGTACGCCAATTCAGGACGCCGCTGAAGAGGACGCCTGATTTTTTTTATGTTTTGTTGATATGTAATGGCCGCAGTGTCTGTATATGTAAAGGCCGTTGTGCCCTCACTTTGTACTTTTAATTCGTGAATGAAAATGCTTAGCTGCCACTTCCGGACTTAATATCTTCTTTGTCTTGTGTTACCCCCCTCCCTTTTTGTTCACTCGCAAATTCTTCTAAGTGTTAAAACAAAAGGCCCGGGTGATTGCTTCCTGCGATCGTGGCCGATGATAGGTCTCGCCCTTTGCTTGGCTGAGGGGGAGATGCCTTCCTCATCCTCATACTGCCTGTTGGCTATCTCATTCTTTTGGAAATTTTTCTAAGTGTTTTACCTTAGAGTACGGTTTGCCTTATTCTGGTGTGGACGATAAAGGTTGTTGGCCCTTTGTTCGGCCTTGGGACCCTTGTCGGCCGCTCTGGATGCAACCTGGGAATTTCCTCCAAGTACTTTGAAATTTTTCTAAGTATTCAGATTTTAGCTAGTTACTTTCTTTGGGAGTGGCCGGTTAAAGGTTTCGCCCCCTGGTCGGCTGAGTGAGTTTCTCACGAACCATTTAGTTACCTGGGGCTATCTCGTGCCCTCGTCGGCCACAAGAGTTTGTCTTGGAAGTTTTGTCCAAGTTTTTTTTCATGTATGAGTGCTTCGTCCATACTGTAACTATCTAAGTGTTTCTCACGAACCATTTATTTTTATTGCGCGAGGCTGGCTAGTGCTCGATCCATCGGCTTCCCTCTTTTATTTTTGGAGATTTCGCTTTAGGCCGGCAGTGCACAGTCCTTCGGCTTTCCCTCTTTTATTTGTGGGGATATCACTTTAGACCGGCAATGCACGGTCCTTCGACTTTCCCTCTTTTATTTGTGGGGATATCACTTTAGGCCGGCAAGTGCACGGTCCTTCGACTGTCCCTCTTTTACTTGTGGGGATATCGCTTTATGCCGGCAAGTGCACGGTCCTTCGGCTGTCCCTCTTTTGCTTGTGGGGATATCGCTTTAGGCCGGCAATGCGCGGTCCTTCGATTGTCCTTCTTTTATTTGTTTCCTCTTTACTTTGAGCGAGGAGTGGATATCCTTCTTTCAGGCTTCAGTCGAGGGGGTCGATAGTCCCTCGGCCGGTAAGGAGTCCTACTGGATCGTCCTATGATCTAAGGGAGGCCCCGTCGCCTATTTATGACGCGGGCTAAGGCTTTTGGTCGGTTGTCGATGGCTGCCGTTCCTCATCCCTGAGTTTGGGGATTTTTGTCACCTAGGCCATGATTTCAGACCTGTCGTCCTGCGATTTCGCGAGTGGACGACGCGGTGAGCTTCCCATTTCAAGACGTAGGCCCTTTGCGGGCCCCTCGTCCTGGGGACACCGTCGGCCTTACCTGAGCGTCTCGCTCTAAGGGGTCGATATGATGTGCTCTGTCGGCCTTTCCTGAGCGTTTCGCTTTAAGGGGTCGATGTAATATGGTATCTTTTCCTTGAACTTTTATAGAAAAAGTAAGTAGAATACAACTTTTATTGATAAGTGGCTTGAGGCCGAGGGTGGTGTTCGATCAACAACCCGTGGGAAGGTGAGGGTTTTGCCGGCTGCGCCGTCCCCGGATTATTGATAGAATTTCACCAAGTGATGTACATTCCACGTTCGTGGTACATTAGACCCATTCGGGTGTTTTAGCTTGTAAGTGTCGGGCTTGACCACGGAAGCTTGCCACCTTCCGTCGGCTTGCTCGCTTCCCTTCGTCGAAGGACATAGTCCCCCACTTGGAATTCCCGGGAACGTACCTTGGCGTCATAGTATGATTTTACCTGACGCCGGTAGTTCTCTGCCCGGATGAAGGCATGCTCTCGGCTTTCTTCGATCAGGTGGAGGTCAATCTTCATGCTTTCTTCGTTGGCCTCGGGCTCATACTGTTCCACCCGTCGGCTGGGTATGGTGACCTCTTTGGGTGCCTTTGCCTCAAAACCACAGCAAAGGGCAAAGGGTGTTTCACCCGTCGCCCTCCTCGGTGTGGTACGGTAGCACCACAGGATGTTGGGGAGCTCATCGGCCCAACTGCCTCCTGCGTCCTGCGTCCCGGAGCTTCTTCTTCAGGCCCTCCAGGATGGTTCTGTTGGCATTCTCAACCTGCCCGTTACCTTGAGGATAGGCAACGGAGGAGAAACGATGTTTGTTTCCCATTCCCGGAGGAGCTCTTGGAAGGGTGCAGCCTTGAACTGGGTGCCGTTATCGGATATTATCTCCTGGGGGACGCCGAAGCTGGTAAGGATATTCTTGTGGACGAACCTCTAGCATCTGGCCCCCGTGATGCTGGCCAAAGATTCCGCTTCGACCCACTTGGTGAAGTAATCGACGACGACGATGATATAACGGTTGTTACCAGCGGCTCTGGGCAAGGGGCCGACCAGGTCAACCCCCCATCTTGAGAATGGGATGACAGTGCTGACCGGGGCGTAGTTGATGGCTGGCTGACCAGGGGCTTTCTGAAGGACTTGGCATGCAGTACACTTCCTTGCAACATTGGCACAATCCCGCACCATCGTCGGCCAAAAATAGCAATGGACGCCGAGACACCGAGACATGCTGAAAAGGACATGATGAGAGGAGCAGACGCCGCAGTGGACTTCCTCCATGACCACTTCGGCCTCGTCCGGGTAAAGGCATCAGAGGAGAGTGCCATTGTAAGATCATTTGTAAAGCTTTCCATCCTCGATGGTGTAGCTTGGGGCCCTGAATTTGGCTAGCTTGGCTCTCTCCTTGTCCTGGGGCAGCTCTCCCGAAGTGATGAAGGTCATGATGTCGGTGATCCAGTCCGCCGGCCGATGCTGGATGCACATGACCGGGCTGGCATGGATGATGGACATGCTTAGCTCTTTGACCATGGCTATCTTGCAGATGTGCTCTGGAGTATCCGTGCTGAGCTTGGAGAGGATGTCGGCCTCAACATTCTCTGCCCCTGGGATCTGTGTGATCTCATGGGTTTCGAATGCCTTGAGCAACTCCTCGGCCGCATGTTTGTACTATCTCATCCTCCCTTTCTTGGCCTCGTATGAGCCCTCGATCTGGCCCATCACCAGCTTGGGGTCGCACCTGATTCTGATGTGTCGCGCTTTGAGGCCGGCGGCGAGTCTGAGGCCGCTGAGGAGGGCCTCATACTTGGCTTCGTTGTTGGATACCCTGAAGTTGAAGCGGATGGCATAATAGGCTCTGAACCCTTCAGGAGAGATGAGGACGACACCGCCCCCACATGCTTTGACAGCCAATGAACCGTCAGTGAAGAGAGTTCATGCTTCGTCTGGCTCTAGCCCGAACGTGGTAGAGGCAGTCTCCCTTGCCGTGCACTCGGTGACAAAGTCGGGAAAGGCCTGCCCCTTGATAGATGGCCTTGGCTTTATTTCAATCTGGAATTGACTGAGGAAGATCGCCCACTTCACCGTCCTCGACGAACTAGTGGGGCTCCGCGTGAGTGCGCCGAGGGGTTGCTGGGTCAAGACGTGGACGACATGGGCCCGGAAGTAGTGCCCTAGCTTCTTCACTGTGTGGAAAATGGCCAACACCGTCTTCTCGATAGGGGAGTACCTGAGCTCGGCCTCCCGTAATGTCTTTCTTACGTAGAAAATTGCCTTCTGTACCCCTTCATCCTCGCGGATGAGCACGGAACTGATGGCCGATGTGCTCACCCCCAAGTATAAGAAGAGGGTTTCACCGGCTTTTGGCTTGGAAAGCACAAGAGGGGGCGATAGGTACTACTTCAGCTCCTCGAATGCTTGCTGGCATTCCGTTGTCCACCTGAAGCTGTTTGCCGTGCGCATGATTTGGAAGAAAGGAAGAGACCTTTCAGTCGATTTTGAGAGGCGTCCCATCAACCGTTGTACCTCCTTCACATTTCGTGGCGGCTCCATGTTGACAATGGCCTGGATCTTCTCCGGATTGATTTCAATGCCCCTTCGGTTGACCATGTAGTCGAGGAACTTGCCCCCTTGGACACCGAAAGTGCACTTCTTTGGGTTCAGGCGAAGCTGGTACTTCTTCATGATTTCAAAAATTTCCCGGAGGTCGTCGGTGTGGCTGGTAGATTGCTTGCTCTTGACGATCATATCGTCGACGTACACCTCCATCGTCTTGCCGAGGACTGCTCTGAAGATTTTGGCTACAATTCCGGTGTATGTGGCGCCTGAGTTCTAGAGCCCAAAGGCCATGACGAGGTAGCAAAAAATTCCCTCCGGGGTCATGAAGGCCGTCTTCTCGGCATCATCTTCGTGCATAAAGATCTGGTGGTACCCCCTGAAGGCATCAAGGAACGACATCAGCTCGCACCCCGCCGTCTCGTCCACTAATCGATCAATGTTGGGGAGAGGGAACGGGTCCATATGGCACGCCTTGTTCAGGTCAGTGTAATCAACACACATCCTGAACATCGGCGGCTTCTGAGCAAGCACGACGTTGGCCAACCAGGTTGGGTACTTCACCTCCTTGGCTGATTGAGAGGAGCATGTTGACCTCCTCCTTGACGAAGTCCTGTCTGTCAGCCGAAAGGTAGCGCCGCTTCTATTTGACTGGCGTGGAGGCGAGATCGACTGACAGCCGGTGAGTGATCATCTTTCGGCTGATGCCTGGCATGTCGTCCGGCCCCCACGCAAAAAAGATTGCATATGATCGCAGGACTTTGAGGATGCCGTCGCGTTGGTCCTGTGGGAGTTGCTTCCTGATTTTTAGGACCCGTTCCGGCTGGGAGGCATCCAGGGGGACCTCCACGACCTCTTCGGCTGGCTTAGCGTGTGGCCTCTCCTCGTCCTTGGCGACGGTGGCGGTGATAGTGTCCACCCATTGCTCGGCGCCTGCGGCCGGCTTCGTCAGCTTCAGGTAGCATGCTCTGGCTATCCTCTGATCCCCCCTGGCATAGCCGATACCGCCACTCATAGGGAACTTTAGGCACATGTGCTTCATGGAGATGATGGCCTCCAGGTTCTCTAGTGCCGGCCTCCCCCAGATCAGGTTGTGGGCACACTCGAGGTTGACCACCATGAATTCCATGGCGATTTTGGCGCGATGGGAGCCGTCGCCGACCTCCACGGGGAGGACTATCGTGCCTTCGGCGTCGATAGAGTCCCCGGTGAAGCCGGACAACGGTGTTCGTATCGGCTTGAGCAGGGCCTTGTTCAGCTTCAGCTGCTTGAATGTGTCAAGGTACATGACATTGACGAAGCTCCCTGTATCGATGTAAGTGCGGTGAATGATAGAGTTACCTATCTCACATTGGATGACGAGCGTGTCCCTGTGTGATGTGGGGCCTGGAGGCAGATCCTTGTCGGTGAAGGTGATCACCTCTGTCCATTGTTTCTTCGGTTGGGGTGGCTGAGTCCCCCGCAGTGTTGCCCCCCACAATGAGGTGGATGTGGTTCTTCTTCGGAGGGGGCTCCTCAAAGTCTCCATCGTCATCGCTGAGCCTGCCGATCTCACGCTTCTTTACAGAGGGTTCGCCCCTAGTTTTGCTGGTGTTTACCCATGTATTTTTATGTGGGTCACCTTTAACAAATTGGGAGAGTTCCCCCTGACGAATCAGCTTCTCGATGGCTCTTTTCAGCGTGACGCAGTCATCTGTGTTGTGGGAGGTGTTCCTGTTGTAACGGCAGTAGGTGCCGCCCTGATGAACGGCGTAGATTTCCTTCGCCGACCGAGGATCTCGCTCAATGAGATCGTGTTCCTCGGCATAATTGACGATGGAACTGAGCGAATGAGTGAGAGGGGTCTTCGGCCTTTCCATCCTCGGCCACCATGGGCGGTCCTTCTTGTTCTGTCTGCCAGACCCATGGCGGATCTGTCCTCCCTGACCTCGGTCCCCGGCCGAGGGTGCGCCTGGAGTTGGCGCAACATTCATCTTCTTGGAAGGGTGCTCTCTATCCTTTTTGTGGTTGTGGAGCTCGTCGGCGTCAGCGTATAAGTTCCCTCGCTGAAGCGCCTTCATATAGGACCTCAGAGGGTTGATGATGAGACTCCTTGCGTATGAGGTGCTGCGGAGGGCGCCCTGAAATAGGACAAGGAGGGTGCGCTCATCAGCCCCCTCGGCCTCATCGGTCTCCCTCGTCCATCGATCGATGAAAGACCAGAGTGATTCATCATGTTGTTGCTTGATGGAGAGAAGATGGGTGAAATATTTCTTCGCGCGCTTCCTCCCGGCGAAATGGGTGAGGAAGCGCTGAGCAAGATCCTGCCATGAGTCTATGCTTCCTTCGGAGAGCGCGTTGAACCACTCGTACGCCGGCCCTTCCAGAGTGGAAAGGAACCAACGGCACAGGTATTCGTCCGACGCGTTCACCATCAGCATGTTGTTCTGATAGCGGCTGAAGTGCTCCTAAGGGTCGGAGCGGCCGTCATAAGGCTTGATGGTGTTTCCCCTGTACTTCTCGGGGATAGGGGCCGAGAGTACCCTGGCAGTGAAGGGAGTCCTCTTCCTGACTTGGATGATGGGGTCTCCTCGTCCTTCGGCCAACTCCCTCTCAAGGATGCTGACCTTGTGCAGAAGGGCGTTGAAGTCGGGATCCCTGGATGAGTTGCCCGTGGGGGTGGCGGCCAACTGCTTGGCCTCCATCTGAACGAGCCTTCGCTCGAGTTGGGCGATCACCTCGTCCCTGGGGTCCTTGGCGGCCATGGTGGCACCCTGTGTCTGCAAGTAGGGATGGCAACGGGGCGGATCGGGGACGGTTTTACATATAACCGTACCCGTCCCGCTTGGTAATTATCTGCCCCATAACCGCCCCATTACCCAACGGGTAATTTTTACCCAAACCATAACCGCCCCAACGGGTAACGGGTATAACCGCGGGTAACCGTGGGTAATCACTTTATTAAATGAATCATTGATATTTTAATATAAAAATAATATTTTAAAAGGCGACAAATGGCATCACCTAGAAGACTCTAGACTCAGACGCCACTTTAAAGTTTTGTATATCTACAAGATGAGAAAGAAGACATCCTAAATTAACTTGAACCTAACAATACTTAATCTAAAAAATAATTAATCACGAAAAAATCTGATAATAATCAAACAAGATTATTGAAATCTTTTATGAACTTTCATTCATACATTATAGTTAGTACATCTATTATACATATATACACAATGAAACTAGAAAAATCTCATCTTTTATTAGTTGTGGGACAAATAATAGATATGAATGTAATAAAAATATAACTAAAAATAAACGGGGCAGGTACGGGGCGGGTAATGGGGCGGGCGTGTATAAAACCATAACCGCCCCATTACCCGTAAAAACAAAACAGGTATTCCCCGCCCCGTACCCGTTACCCGGTCAATGCGGTTTTCCCCGTTTTGACCGGGGCGATTCGGTGCGGGTATCCATCGGATCGGTCACAATTGCCATCTCTATCTGCAAGCGGGCTGCGTGAGCCGTGTTGATTTGGTGGCGTGCGTCACCCTCATGCAGTTTTCCCTTGCCTTTGTGCAGGCGGGGCCGATCTGCTGTCCGGGATACAGACCCCAAGCTTTCCCTCGGTGATCCAGGCTCACGCTCACCAATCCGTCCTGCCATCCTCTCCGAAATAGGCTGACGGCACGTTTCACCTAGCCTATTGAAGGCTGAGGCTTTTCCACGCGCTGGGGTCGGTCCAACTCGAAGCGGGGAAGCATGGTGGGAGTGGGACGACGTCGTGTCCTGGGGCATCACCCCTTCGTCGTTGCCTAGCTTGATGGCCAACGACTAGGGTTGAGGAGGCGGCGTCGTGTTCTCCCCCGTCCTTGGCATGAGTGCACTACGGACGGTGGGGTTCTGGGCCAAGCTGGCGATGATGGCCGAGAGCGCGGCTTGGAGCTGAGGGTCAACGACAGGAGAAGCCGGTTGCCCCGAGGTATTGTCACCCTTGTCCTGGCGCTTCTTCTCCAGGGCGATACGGGCATCAGGGGCGCCGCCGTTGAGCTGGTGGCGAAGGTCATTCGTGAGGTCGATGGCCTCCTGGAAAACATCATCGCCGGCGGCCTTATCGGCCGTGGTGTCCTCCTCGTGTTCCCTGTTCTCTTGGGCCTCAGGGATGGCCTTGCCGAGGAGTTTACGGTTAGACTTAGTTCTTCCCATGATCAGTTAGCTGTGCTTGGTAGCGACGAAGGAGGCTAACTTGATTGTTCTAGCTCTCAATGAAAGCACCAAATGATAGAGTATATATTCTTAGAGAGAAGTGAGAGCTAGAGAGAGAAGTGCTGTAAATGATGATATTAATGATTTGTGAAACCCCTACAACTACTCCCAAGGGGAGTATTTATAGAGGAAATTAGGGCTGGGCTCCCAAGTCTTGAGCTTGGGAGGCCCATTTACAATTGGGCCACTATTGGACTGAGTACAAAATATGTAGGAATAATTAAGTGTGAAGTACGGTTCTGGGAGCCCTTTGTGGCTGACGGAGCCATGGCCGAAAGAGCCATGACCGATGGAGCCCCGGCCGACGGGGTCATCCAGTTCTTCTGGCTTCTGGACCATGTTCTGAGTTGATATCTTTCTGGCCGATGGAGGGCCATCTGGCCGACGGAGGCCCCACTGGGTAACAATTGTGTCTCTCATTGTTCTGAGTATGTGAGTCCTGGGGTCCAGACTCATATACTCCATCATATAGTATAAAGATATCTCACTCAAAGGTATTGTAATTACTACCATGAAATTATGTAAAAGCACATAGGCAAAGTGTTACATTATATCTTCTACATGAGACACTCACTTCAGGTGAGTTTTTCACATTGGTGCATAAAACCTTGTTCAATTAGGATATTAAACAATATAATTTGCACCATGATAATCAAGCATAGTTCTTCTACAAAATAAATCATTTCATCAAGACTTATTGTAACACCGACCCCGAGCATATTTACTTTTAGTAAATGATGTAATAAACCTTGAAAGATGATTTATGAATTTGCGTAATTGTTAATTTTTACTATTTATTTTACGTGAATAGTAAATTGCATGTGGGGCCCACAGCGGGACGGGGACCGCCCGATAATTCCCGAACCACATATTATATTCATCTTGGCCTAGATAATATGTATATGGTGGTGGATATTTTAATTGGGCCATAAGAAAGACATGGGGTTGACCGGTGGGTCAAACGGGGCCCAATTACCGGTATTGGTAATTTAACGGATAACAGCCCGAAATGAGTTTCGGAGACTCCTAAATTAACGTTGGGGAATGTACATCTATTCTAAAGGCCCATAATTATTAGGAACATGTGATATATTTTGCCCGGCCCGATAAAATAAAATACGACTAAAGTAGTCCGAAAAATACAACTTTCGGGGCCGATTATACATACCGGGACATAATGGGATGACCTCCCACATAAGTGGGGGCCACCCCACGTTTTTAAGGGTGCTGAATGACCAGAGTAATGGGAATGGGGCATCCTAACATGGCTTGGGCGGACTTATGAAGGAGAGGGTAGCTGGGGGGACAAACCACACCCCCTCCTTGTCTCATTCATGCACCATCCTCATAAGGTGAGGAGACTTGATGGACTCCTCCCTCATTCTACACCATAAGGAGGATAGAATAGAGAGATAAGGTCCAGGGAAGAGCTCTCAACATTCTGGAGCTTGAGGAGCCAAGAAGAGGGAAGAATCCATAGAGGAAAAAAGGCTAAGCCTTGAGGTAAGAACACATATGGTTCTTTTAACTAGTTTTATGGTGTATGATTTTTAAGAAATCATATGGTGGATTAAACATGATGTTCTACACGTTTAAAAGTGTAGAATATTGATATAAAGTGGTGATATTTAACTTAGAAGAGTTGGTGAATCGATAGGAGTCGAAATCGCCGGAAACCGCCACTTTAAGGGAGCTGCCCGTTTCTGCAGAACACGAAAGCCGCCCGGCTTTCGTGAAAGCCGCCCGGCTTTTTCCCAGCAGCTCAGTTTTACACCTTTAATCGGCCTAGAACGGGGATTGATCGAGGGGCTTAGCAAAGGCAACTATTTCAGCACTTCATAAGGTGAGGATGGCTGACTATATTGCTTATAATTAGTGAGTTAATTTCATGAGATTACCGAAGGTAATTAAATGTGTTTTTATGGATTATTAACGATTAATAATGCCTAAAAATGAAAAGATTAAATGTCTAGAGAAAAAGGAGCATGATATACAAATTTAGGAATAAATTGTGTATGTTCATGTGTTATGAGTATGTTGACTTGAAAGTGGAATTTGTTATGAAACATGTGTTGAAATATACTTTTTCTTCATATTAGAATATATGAGTGATTAAAAGTGATATTTTGGATATTGACATAAATGATATTTTCAAAGGAAAATCAGTTGGAATTGTCTATATGACTATGAGTTGAGAACTTGGTTTGTTGATATTAATTTGACTAGTATTAAGATGCTAGTTGGACATTAAAATGAAATGTTGTTAAGATTGATCCTAAGGTTGGATTGTGAAATATTATGCCTTAAGTAGTCTTAAGAGATGCTTTAAGGTAGGAAAGTATGAACTTTAAGTTATACTAGGGGTAGGCCTTAAGGGATACCCAAGATAGCGTGAATATTAAATTGATCCTAAGTATAGGATTGGCCTAC
This sequence comes from Cuscuta europaea, assembly GCA_945859875.1. Classification (NCBI taxonomy): domain Eukaryota; kingdom Viridiplantae; phylum Streptophyta; class Magnoliopsida; order Solanales; family Convolvulaceae; genus Cuscuta; species Cuscuta europaea. Next base: position 43,343,295 of record CAMAPE010000010.1, on the reverse strand, counting down.
GGGTGTGATCGGTGATTCTTGTGGATAGCCGGTTGAATTATGGAAATAGTAAGGACCATGGCCCTTCCCGACTCTAGAGAGCAGGGTTGGATAACATGGACTTACATCGTGATCACGGGTTAGGGTGGAATCCGAATCGGAGACCTAACTAGGTTCCGGTAGCGGTAACACATAAGATAGGACCCCGAAGGGCCTTACCTTCCTACGGGATGATGGGTACGAGTCCAGGGGCGGGATGTTGGAGTCCGAACCGGGAGCCTCATGAGGTCTCAGACAGCGGTAGCAAGTCCCGTAGAAATAATAGGACCCAAGGGTTGGGTTGTGCAAAATGATAAATGAAAAAGGATATCTAAGAAGGGCCGTGTGCCGACAAATAAATAAATTTACTTATTATAAAGATAATAAGTGGGAAATATACATTATTATTTATATTATGATATCACCCTATTTTGAGGGTCTTGGAAATTAAAACGTTGATTATACTTAGTATAGTTGCTATTGTACTTGTCAAATATTTCCAAGTACTGACCTCCCCTTCACGGGGGAGGCCACCTCACAGTTTCAGGTAGAACTTGAAGGTTGCTACCGACGCCCGTTGCTTCGGGGATTTTCAAGAGAGAAGACGTGGTTCGTGCTTCTTCTGTGTCCTGTTTTCAAAACAATTATAACAATGCTCATGGATACTATTTTATTAATAATTACTTTGGGGGCTTGTATGCCTAGTTATGCCAAGTGTGGCTTGAACAATTGTATTAACGTTTCCGCTACTTTAAATGCATGTTTTACATTATGTTTGTTTATGGATGTACTATGTGTGAATGATATTCATGACGCCTTGTATAGTATGGATGAGTTGGACTACGGTTGACTATTCGTACTGTACGGCGGGTTGTTGACGTGTCCGGCTAGGTCCGGGGCGTGACAATTTAATTGGTATCAGAGCCTTAGTCCGTAAACATCATAATGAAGCTTCAAAATTTCTTTTTGAAAACGAATTTGAAAACCATGAGCATAAGGTTTTGTACTTATAGAACTTTTGGTACTTGAGTTGCAATGCCTCTAATTGTTAAGATGGTACCCTTAGCAATTGGTATGGCGGTGATTTGAGCCAAAAGATGTCTTTAAGTGCCTATCCGTCAATTGACATTTGATACGAGTCTAATGACTCATTCTAAATTTCTTTCCGAAATGGAACGTACCGGGAAGGTTACTCGACGGAACCCGACTGGCCAAGCACCGGGAGGATCCCAACGTGGCAGTCGGGGAGGATCGAGGGTGTCTAGGAGACAAGGCCGTGCAGGCCACTCGCTGACCGTGAGTGACGGTCATGTGGAAACTATAGACGAGCACTATGAGTCCGAGGAGGATTCAACTTACCGACCGGGAACTGAGCCGGTTGAAACCCCATATGATGGGGAATACGATGATGCAAATGACGAGAGCGACGATAATGAAGCTCTCGAGCGGATTGAGGAATTGCTCCGGCAATACCACCAAGATCGCCAAAGGCGCCGAGCAAGGCGTGCTTTGGAAGGGGCTTCAAGAAGAGGAAGCCGTGTAACTCCCCGGGAGATCATAGAATCCCGAGGAGGGGGAGGTGTTGAGGTCCCTATAATAAGGATCTCAAAGTACCTCAAGGAGGCAAGAGACTTGGGATGTAAACCGTTTGATGGAACGGGGGACATCTCCGTGGCGGCCGAGTGGATCAAAAGATTCAACGAGGCGGCCCTCGACATGCAACTACCAACCCACATGAAGCTGAGGGTAGCCACGAGGCTACTAGAAGGCATGGCGTCCACATGGTGGGATGGAACAAAAGGGAAGTACGGTGAGGCCGTCACTTGGGAGAATTTCAGTCATGAGTTCTTCAGCCAATACTACTCCGACTTCGAGGTGAACTTAAAGAGGAGGGAGTACACGAATTTGACCCAAGGAGGTGAATGTACGGTGAAGGAACTTGAGCACAAGTTCAGAAAACTTGCTGAGTTCATACCGGAGTACATTTGTGATGAAAACCGGATGGTGAACCATTTCTGGGATGCCTTGGACCTTGACATACGCGAGAGGGCAACACAATTGCCTAATATGACCTTCAGCCAAGTGGTTGAACAAGGCCTGAAAGGAGAGAAGGAGTGGGAGGAAAGAAAACGAAGGAATGCCGAGGAGGCAAGGAAAAGAAAATGGGAGAGCCATGGCCCTCAAGGTTCCAACAAGAAAGGGAACCACGGGGGAGGCGGATCCTTCAAAACCCCTGCACCACCGGTAAGGGGAAATCAAGGCCCGAGCGGGCAAAGCTCTGTGTCACAAGGCTCAGGCGCGAAGAAGTGCAGCAACTGCAAAAAGAACCACTTTGGCAAGTGCCGCGATCCCCCGAGGTGCTATCAATGCGGGGAGGTCGGGCATTTGAAGGTGAGTTGCCCACAACTTGGGCGAGCCATGGGGGCCGGACCGAGTAGTGCAACGACGGTGAGCAGGAACCGAACCGGAGCACCAAATGCTAGCGGTGGGCACGGTGGGGCGAGTGCAAGCAACGCGCCATCCGTAAACCAAGGAAGGACCCAAGCTCGGGTCTATGCTATGACGGAGGCAGATGCTCGTGCCAACCCAGACTCCGTTGCGGGTAATTCCTTAAACTCACGTATTAATTTTCATAAACAATAGGAGCATGGAACTTGTAAAATGCTAACCCCGACGAGTTTGGTCGGGTTTGAGGAGGAAAAGGGGAGGAGAATCCTCGCCCTGGGCGAATGCCGCCCGGCTTTGACGAAAGCCGCCCGGCTTTCGTCTTGATCATTGGGGAAAAATACTACGGCAACGAATACCGGCCAGCTTCCACCGAGAACCGCCCGACTTTCATATATAACAATCAACAAATTTTTCTCGTAAACGAAAACCGGCCGGCTTTCACAGAAACCGGCCGGCGTTTGGAAAGTTGGTCCGGATTAATCTGCGGCGCTCAAAGTCGCCCGGCTTTGGGGGAAAGCCGCCCGCTTTCGTTAAGCCTGGGGATTCCTGTGCTGCTGAAACCCGGCCGGGTTTCGTAGAAACCGGCCGACCTTCGAAATATTTCCACGAATAAAACTGCGGTGACGAAAACCGGCCGGCTTTCGTGAAAGCCGCCCGGCTTTCGTGATTTTCATTGATGGATTTTTCTCGCAGACGAAAACCGGCCGGCTTTCGTGAAAAGCGGCCGGCTTTCACCCGGATTGGTTAGAAACCGGGAAATTTCGGAAGGGTATCGAACGGACCCCACCCGAACACGACCAACATACTCTACGAATTTAGAAACGAGCCTATTAATTAGATAGTGTGTCTTACATTACTTATGAATGTAGGAACACTAAGGATAAACGGGAGAGACGCAAGGATCCTTATTGATACCGGGGCGCAACGATCATTTGTGAGTGAGGCGTTCGCCAGCGGATTCAACGGACCACTTGTACCAATGACTCAAACCCTATTGGTGTCCACGCCTCTAGGGGATGATATCGAAAGAAATAGCCACTATCCATCGTGTGAGGTGGAAGTGGAGGGCCAAACCTTGACGTGTGATTTCGTACCGCTGAGTATGATCGAGTTCGATGCAATCCTAGGAATGGATTGACTTGAGAAACATCATGCTAGGGTCGATTGCTACACGAAGGTTCTTGAACTCGAAAGCAGTGAAGGATTGACCTTACGCTTTGAGGGAGATAGAGGCAAATCAAACAGTTGTATCATATCCGCCGTGAGAGCGAGGAACATGATGAGGAAAGGATGTCACGCATATCTAGCTTATGTGGTGGACAAAACCAAAGAAGAGGTAGACATCAACGATGTGAGAATTGTGTGCAAGTATCCGGATGTCTTCCCAAAAGACCTGCCGGGACCTCCACCCGATAGGGAGATTGAGTTCGTGATCGAGGTTGAACCCGGCACCAAACCAATCTCTATACCACCATACAGAATGGCACCCGCTGAACTTAACGAGTTGAAAACCCAATTGCAAGAGCTATTGGATAACGGTTTCATAAGGCCGAGTCACACTCCGTGGGGAGCACCGGTCCTGTTCGTGAAAAAGAAAGATGGAACACTTCGAATGTGCATCGATTATCGTCAACTGAACAAGGTCACAATCAAGAATAGGTATCCCTTGCCTAGGATTGATGACTTGTTTGATCAGCTCCGAGGGGCGACGGTATTTTCGAAGATTGACTTGAGGTCGGGGTACCACCAACTGAAGATAAAAGAGGATGACATACCGAAGAGTGCATTCCGCACAAGGTATGGTCATTTCGAGTTCCTAGTTATGTCGTTCGGGTTAACCAACGCCCCGGCGGCATTTATGGACTTGATGAACCGAGTATTTCATAAGTACTTGGACCGATTTGTAATTGTGTTCATAGATGATATCTTGATTTACTCAAAGAGTGAAGAAGAGCATGAGGAGCACTTGATACTTGTTCTTGAGACACTACGGGAGAAGCAACTCTATGCCAAGTTTTCCAAATGTGAATTTTGGCTAAGGGAATTAACCGGTATTGGTAATTTAACGGATAACAGCCCGAAATGAGTTTCGGAGACTCCTAAATTAACGTTGGGGAATGTACATCTATTCTAAAGGCCCATAATTATTAGGAACACGTGATATATTTTGCCCGGCCCGATAAAATAAAATACGACTAAAGTAGTCCGAAAAATACAACTTTCGGGGCCGATTATACATACCGGGACATAATGGGATGACCTCCCACATAAGTGGGGGCCACCCCACGTTTTTAAGGGTGCTGAATGACAAGAGTAATGGGAATGGGGCATCCTAACATGGATTGGGCGGACTTATGAAGGAGAGGGTAGCTGGGGGGACAAACCACACCCCTCCTTGTCTCATTCATGCACCATCCTCATAAGGTGAGGAGACTTGATGGACTCCTCCCTCATTCTACACCATAAGGAGGATAGAATAGAGAGATAAGGTCCAGGGAAGAGCTCTCAACATTCTGGAGCTTGAGGAGCCAAGAAGAGGGAAGAATCCATAGAGGAAAAAAGGCTAAGCCTTGAGGTAAGAACACATATGGTTCTTTTAACTAGTTTTATGGTGTATGATTTTTAAGAAATCATATGGTGGATTAAACATGATGTTCTACACGTTTAAAAGTGTAGAATATTGATATAAAGTGGTGATATTTAACTTAGAAGAGTTGGTGAATCGATAGGAGTCGAAATCGCCGGAAACCGCCACTTTAAGGGAGCTGCCCGTTTCTGCAGAACACGAAAGCCGCCCGGCTTTCGTGAAAGCCGCCCGGCTTTTGCCCAGCAGCTCAGTTTTACACCTTCAATCGGCCTAGAACGGAGATTGATCGAGGGGCTTAGCAAAGGCAACTATTTCAGCACTTCATAAGGTGGGGATGGCTGACTATATTGCTTATAATTAGTGAGTTAATTTCATGAGATTACCGAAGGTAATTAAATGTGTTTTTATGGATTATTAACGATTAATAATGCCTAAAAATGAAAAGATTAAATGTCTAGAGGAAAAGGAGCATGATATACAAATTTAGGAATAAATTGTGTATGTTCATGTGTTATGAGTATGTTGACTTGAAAGTGGAATTTGTTATGAAACATGTGTTGAAATATACTTTTTCTTCATATTAGAATATATGAGTGATTAAAAGTGATATTTTGGATATTGACATAAATGATATTTTCAAAGGAAAATCAGTTGGAATTGTCTATATGACTATGAGTTGAGAACTTGGTTTGTTGATATTAATTTGACTAGTATTAAGATGCTAGTTGGACATTAAAATGAAATGTTGTTAAGATTGATCCTAAGGTTGGATTGTGAAATATTATGCCTTAAGTAGTCTTAAGAGATGCTTTAAGGTAGGAAAGTATGAACTTTAAGTTATACTAGGGGTAGGCCTTAAGGGATACCCAAGATAGTGTGAATATTAAATTGATCCTAAGTATAGGATTGGCCTACGGGTGTGATCGGTGATTCTTGTGGATAGCCGGTTGAATTATGGAAATAGTAAGGATCATGGCCCTTCCCGACTCTAGAGAGCGGGGTTGGATAGCATGGACTTACATCGTGATCACGGGTTAGGGTGGAATCCGAATCGGAGACCTAACTAGGTTCCGGTAGCGGTAACACATAAGATAGGACCCCGAAGGGCCTTACCTTCCTACGGGATGATGGGTACGAGTCCAAGGGCGGGATGTTGGAGTCCGAACCGGGAGCCTCATGAGGTCTCGGACAGCGGTAGCAAGTCCCGTAGAAATAATAGGACCCAAGGGTTGGGTTGTGCAAAATGATAAATGAAAGAGGATATCTAAGAAGGGCCGTGTGCCGACAAATAAATAAATTTACTTATTATAAAGATAATAAGTGAGAAATATACATTATTATTTATATTATGATATCACCCTATTTTGAGGGTCTTGGAAATTAAAACGTTGATTATACTTAGTATAGTTGCTATTGTACTTGTCAAATATTTCCAAGTACTGACCTCCCCTTCACGCGGGAGGCCACCTCACAGTTTCAGGTAGAACTTGAAGGTTGCTACCGACGCCCGTTGCTTCGGGGATTTTCAAGAGAGAAGACGTGGTTCGTGCTTCTTCTGTGTCCTGTTTTCAAAACAATTATAACAATGCTCATGGATACTATTTTATTAATAATTACTTTGGGGGCTTGTATGTCTAGTTATGCCAAGTGTGGCTTGAACAATTGTATTAACGTTTCCGCTACTTTAAATGCATGTTTTACATTATGTTTGTTTATGGATGTACTATGTGTGAATGATATTCATGACGCCTTGTATAGTATGGATGAGTTGGACTTCGGTTGACTATTCGTACTGTACGGCGGGTTGTTGACGTGTCCGGCTAGGTCCGGGGCGTGACACTTATTCTAGTCATCCATGTAATAGTTAGGCACAAGCGTCCATTTTATATGTTTTTCAGCTATGCTTAGTATTTACTGCATTATTTATTGTTGCAGTTATTCAATCAAATTCAAATTCTTTTTCAAGAATAATTCCAAATATAACTACCATAACTTAACACACAATCACCTTATCTAATTATTATAAACATAAAAGAATTCATATTCATGTTGCATGTTGTGTGCACATACTATTGTCCTACATGGACACACAATTGATATTATATTATAACAATGATATCCAATTTTCTCATCAACTGCCACATTATAGAACTTTAAACGATAACAGGAATGTAGTCTCAAAATCATTCAATCTCAAGTATTGTAATACGTACACAATATCTTGATTTATGGGACTTCAGGCCCAATATAAAATATTTTCTCATCCATAAACATCGATCATAATTCACAAAATTTTAGGACTACAGGTCCTTATTATTTCGTCTGGCCAGACTTTATTATTATGGATTATGAATCGATAGTTTTGGAAAAACAAATCATTGGCGTCAATCTAATCACTATGAATCATGTTTTATCCAAGTCCTCTATATGAGCTATAAAAGATGAATTCATGTTCTGTATCATATAATTTCTATAACATATCAGCTGCAACATATAACTTATATCATCCTTTTATAGAGGCATAAGTGACTTACTGTAATAAAAACCGGTTTTATTCTATATAAACATAATGACCGTCTAACCATGCTTCATGCATTGATTGAGCTCAAACTTTGCAATCATTTATTTCAATCACTTTGGCAGTTTACTTATCACGCTTTACACGTTTCTCTTTTAATATCAATCAATCATTCTGGGATATTTTTCTGACATTCCAAAATATAATTCTGCTTATGCCTTTATAATCTACCCCTAATGTCGGAAAATGTGCCATAATGTTTCTGAACAAGGATTTACATACATATGGAGTCACTTCTGGGGTCCAAGTACATCATTTCAAAAGTGAGGTTTCAATATTGGCACATTTTGGATCATTTTAACGTGTAAAGTCTTGGGGGTTAGTTATTAATAGATGCCGAATTAATCTAAACTAGACTTTCTTTATATATTTAGGCAACTTTCTAGCAGTTTACCTCAGGCGAAATGCTAGATATATTTGGTGAGTTACTTTATGCTCTTCATTATATTTCATAGAAGCCGACAAAGTGATCTTATACCACTCATTACATGTAGACATTTTAAGAGAGAATATCTTGAGACCAGATTTAATATTAACCCACATTGTGAAACTTTAAGTTCACTTAACTCTCATGGATTCACTTTTTAAACTATCGAGAGAATAGACGGTCTTGCCATTTTCTTGTCTAAGAAGTTTTTATATAATGGATGTCTTATACGACATTGGTTTAAACCTAGGTTGACCTTAAATTGGTCATTTATTCAAAAATCTTAAACTTCATGCAACACGTGTTTAAATTATTCAAGTATGATGGTCCCGGATAGAGGTAAAAGTCTAGAGGGGGGGGGGGGGGGGTGAATAGACTTTTAAAGACTTTTTCAACTTTAAAACTTTTCCCTTCTAGACGAGTTGATCTATAATCGTTTGGGAGATTTCTAGATGCACAACAGAAGTCTTTAACCTCTTAGATAAATGGTGTATAACAAATTCCTATGATGGATGAAGTTTGGGCTTTATTAGGTGAGCAGCTGGCTAGGCAGTTGGCTAGAAAGCAGAGAACTGTTGAGGCAACTGTTAACGAAATACTCAGTGTATGATGAAGGTGCACTCAGAATCTTTTCTCAGAGTGGGAAGATCTGTCTGATGATATGACAAGGTGGGTTGATAATCAATCTTAATGAGAGCAGTGGTCTCAGCAGTTGAGTGGTAACCAGGGAACTGCTGAGGCACCTGTTGAAGTAAAAATGAAGGTATGGAAGGATTGATTATATGGTGTTGCTCAGGATAATGTGGGCTTTCTGAAGATGTGCATTAGTCCGAGTAAGTAGGAGTTTTACTGGAGCAGTGGTCTCAGCAGTTGGGTGAAAGTGAGGGAACTGCCGAGGCATCTGCTGGGTTACCACTTTGAATTATGGTGATTAGTTTGAACAGACTTCTTGGAGATAGAGTTGTGAAGGTCTGGTGAAGTGGAGATGTTCAGAGGAAACACTTTTGCGTGAGCAGTGAGCTTAGCAGTTAGGTAGTCCTCAGGGAACTGCTGAGGCAACTGCTATGCTTTAAGTAGGATTTCCTGAAATATAATGGAACAGACCTGATCGTTGTGATATTGAGAATCTCTTGTATCTCAAAGAAAGTTAGTTATTAAGCAGTAGGATAAGCTGTATGGTCAGTTAAGACTACTGCTTAGGATTCTGCTGGCAAACTACAATCTTTTATGAGAAGTGTTCAGTGTGTGCTTTGTTGACTGAAAATGAATCAACACACAGTATATCCTGGTTCAGAGGTGGTGTAATCCTCCTACATCCAGTCCCACCCTCTTTCAGATGGATTTCACTAATGTATTAAGCCCAATACACTTAGTGCCAATCTAGTCTTGACAACTCTGGCTTAGATTGAAGGTGTTTCACGAGGAGTACAACACCACTCCAAGCTACTCAATCCTTTAGGTTTTTCTCAATTGATCAAGTGAGGATCAAAAGGTACTTCTGACCTATCTAACCACACTCAGGCCGGGAACAACTGTCCTCCTGAAGTGTTTACAACAATTTCTGATCTTGTTATAAGAAAGTTTTAACCTCCAACTAGGAACTAAACTTCTAGGATTTAACAATGAACACTTGATACTAAGAAGTTTAGTGAAGCAAGAGTCTAAGCAGAGAGTCGTGGATAGAATAACACTTCTTGCTCAATGAATTATCTCTTGCTCAATGAATTATCTCTCTACTTAGGATGCTCAAGCTTGGTTAGAAACTTTCGTTTCAGCCTCTATTTATAGGCTTTTTGGCTGATCAATCTTATCCGTTGGTTAGGATAGTTTGATCTCTTCCGTTGAATTTCTGGCAAGGACAAATTGTACTTCCGTCTTTTTGTGCTGGAGCCTTTTAATGCGACTGAAGAGTTTGTCTTGAATTATTTAGCCGCGGAGAGCATCTTTTCAAAATGTGTGTCCCATGCTGTAGACCCCTATACTTGCTTAAGCATTGAAGGCAGGTCTAATATTGTCTTCAATTAATTTTGATCGCTGAAGTATCTCTTCTGTGTGTTTCTTCAATGCTCCGGACTCCAGTACACACTTAGCATTAAAATGCTTAGACAAACCTGTCTTCAATCATATATATGATTTTAGAGCTTCATTTTCTTTTCCATAAAATGTGCATTTTAATTAACTTTTGAGCTAAATAATATATGCCGGTAGGATTAAAATATTCTATTAAGGTAAATAAAAATTACCTTATTGCATTTTTACTTTTCCGGTAATATTTCATTAGTCTCAAAAATTGTACATTTATTTTGTCACATTACTTTTAAATGCCAACTCATGAATAAAACTGAGACCCAATGTATACGTGCTAAGTATAGTGACATCATCAAAATCTATCAAAATTGGGTACTAACAAAGTATATATAGTATAGTGTGAGGAGAATTCTGATACATGCAGATATTGTGAGAACACAATTTACACTGCGTTGGTATGGTCTCAAACTATCACCCAATAAGTATAATATCACTTTTCAAACTACTATTTCGCAGTGTTTGAGTAGCTTCTTTGAGTGTACACTCAATGACTGAGATTTTATTATTATTATTTATGTGCACAACTTGTTTATAAATATAATTTGTACTTCTATTACTTTTTATCCTGACAATATGATTAAATTTCCAATGTGTATGACTCTATCAAAAGTTAATATATGTCGAGCTCTATGGCACAAGTATATACATGCTTCAGGCATTATATTATCCTTTCTTAAGACAAAGACATTCGATCTCTAAAAGACTAAAGCAATCACCAATCTAGCAATCTCTTGCTTTCATTGAAATAATACGAATCACGCATCTAGAGAGTCTAACAATTAGTTAATACTACTCCTGAAGTAACGTAAAAATTTTCAAATAATCATATTTGTGTTACATATTTTAAAAGGTTGTCACGAACTATTCATTTGAGTATTTTAATCATATTTGACTTGTTAATTGTTATTACTAACTTGCGGATATTGTTCGCTTAGTACTTAGGATCTGTCATCTTATCCTTTTGAATCCAGAGGAAGAAATAGTTGGATTCTAGAATTGCAGAGGAACAAACATGGAGAAAATACAGCACAACCAGATACATGTAAACGGAATCAGTATGCACGTTGCTGAAGTAGGCCAGGGTCCGGCTATCCTATTTCTCCACGGCTTTCCGGAGCTCTGGTACACGTGGCGCCACCAGATGCTCTTCCTCTCCGCGAAGGGCTACCGCGCCATAGCTCCCGACCTTCGCGGCTATGGAGACACAGACGCGCCGGATTCTGCTTCCAGCTACACCTGTCTCCACATCATCGGCGACCTAGTCGCTCTACTCGATTCGTTAAGTCTCGAGAAGGTCTTCCTTGTCGGTCATGACTGGGGTGCCTATATTGCCTGGAATTTCTGCTTGCTGCGTCCGGATAGAATCAAGGCACTAGTCAATTTGAGCGTTGCTTTCAGTCCGAGGAACCCTACACGGAAACCTGTTGGATCTATGCGCTTGCTGTTTGGTGACGATTACTATATCTGCAGATTTCAGGTACTTAAGGAAAAGTTGAAAACAACAATGATTGCTTTGTATCAATTTCCTACAGATATGGGTTCCAAATTCTAGGCATAACTCTCTGTATTCTAGAATATGGGTTCACATACTCCCTAATATTCTAATGTTGGTGGGGTTATATATTATTAATAGAGTTCATAAAGTTCCAGACCATATTGGTTTAATGAGTCTAAAGGACTAGGGTTCCCAAACCCTTTAATAGGGTGCCTTTATATATACACTTATTCACTATTGAATAACAAAACAATATAAGTGAGATACCTCTCCATCTCAAAGAAAGAGGCCAGAAGGGATAAAATATTTATTGCAGTTCATTCATCTGTCATCGATTGGTATTCCTAAATCTCATATCTATCGGTATATGATTATGTATAATTATATGATGCCGATCTTGGAATTTAATCTTACATAAGTATGCTGTTAGAAATTTACAAATCAAAGTATTATGTTCATAGATCAATCGCTACTATGATCCCAATTTCTCTCTTTTCAATATTGAGCATTTGTAGGAACCTGGAGAAGCAGAAGAAGAATTTGATCGTGCTGGTACTGATAGAATAATTAACAAATTCTTAACATATCGTAATCCAGGTCTGCTACGAGTCCCTAAAAGTAAAGGGTTTGGGGGCTCTGCTGATCAACCAATAAACAAGCCTTCTTGGTTGTCTGAAGAAGATGTGAACTATTACGTGAGCAAGTTCCGTCAAACAGGTTTCACTGGTGGATTAAACTACTACAGAGCTATTGATATGTGAGTGTTAACCTAAGTTTCAAGATGGTTGAGTGATGATAACAAAAATGATTCTTGATAGTGTTTTAATTAACATTAAGAATTAAAATATACTACGTACATATTTAGAAATTGCACTAAAAATTTCTATCCAAGCGCAAAAACATAGTACAAATATGATACAAGTTTGACAAAAGGGAAATAAATTAGTAACTTAAAGAGGAGTATCCATAAAGGGTATTATGGATTACTCACCCTACTCAAAATCTATGAATAAACTGATCACTTACTCCATACTTACAATTCTTGAATATGGTTGTGGTTCTGGTCTTTTACCATACATTATTGATACATATATGGATAATTCGGTTTGTGGTGATGTATCAATTGATCCATTTCTCTTAGAGCCTTTTAGTAAGAGTCATGTGGCTGAATGTGTATATTTTTCTAAGAGGCAAAACACTTGGAATAAAATATTGCAACCAACTGAAATTATTATTTTCGAGAATTAGACAAAATTAGTCGAATCAAAACTACCAAATGGGATCTATATTACTACCTCTGTCCCACTAACATTGGGACGGAAGAAGGTGTCACGGCTATTAAGAAAAGTGGGTTTATGTGGTTGATATTGAATTGATAAAGTAAGAATGATTAAGAGCCACACAAACTTTATCAAATATGGTATGGGACAATCTTATAGGGATTTCCTGAAAAGGTAAAATGGGACAATCTTAGCGGGACGGATAGAGTAATATATAAATCTCAAAAGTCAATTATGATAGATCTGTAAGTGTCCTCCGGTCGTCCCCTGATGTAATAGACTAATAGCATTATAACAAAAGCTATCACATATTCACATCTAACTTGATTGTGAGTTTTTTGGCACATTACATGAATACGGACATCGTTTGATCAACTATGACTTTTTTGTGTGTGTAATTAAAATTGTGTCAATCTGGAATCTATTTTGGAATATAGAATGATAAATCTCTCGCTATTCTAGCTGTAATATCATTTTGTTTTAACTGATGGATGCAGAAATTGGGAGCTGATGGCACCATGGACTGGTGTGCAGATAAAGGTTCCAGTTAAATTTATGGTCGGAGATCTTGACCTGACCTATAACACTCCTGGTGTGAAGGACTACTTACACAATGGTGGTTTCAAAAGAGACGTTCCATTTCTGCAGGAGGTGGTTATAATGGAAGGGGTGGGGCACTTCTGCAATGAGGAAAAACCAGAAGATATTAATCTGCACATATATGAGTTCATACAAAAGTTCCCCTAGCTAAATGCCTGTGCAGATGTACATCTCTCTCCTTTGGCGTTTCCCATTATTGAATAAGGACTACTCTTATATGATCTGTGTCACATGGAAAATAGATATCACTCCCTCCGTCTCAAATCTCAAATTGATAGTACTATACTTTTTGGGTTTTGGGCAGAAAGTTTAAGAATGTGGGATAAGCTTACCCAACTACTGTTTATATAATGTTGCCTCTTTTTAAAGTTTTAAATATAAGGCTAAAATCGACATTTTAAATATGGAGTGAACCCAAAATGGAAACAGGAATATCCAAGGTAGTCAAAGTCGAGCGCCTCAGCGCTTAAGCGCACCAGGCGCAATGCAATAGAGGTCCAGCGCTTGAAAGATGACCAGGCGCACCCTCCTGTCTCAGGCGCAGCTTAGGCGCATAAAGCGCAGAAGCGCCGAAGCGAGAGCGCACGCTTAAGTCGTCTGGGCTTGGCAAGGTTTATCGGCCTATTTTTTTGTTTGATCGATTTAGCCCTTCCAAATAATTGGTAAAAGCAACTTAAACCAATATTAAACCCTTCTTGGTCGTGTCAAAAGTCTTGCGCAACATGCACAGAGCTAAAACACATTCAATGAAGCCACAGAAGTCAGAAACTCATAAGGCAATTAAAAATGTATTTACTCCCATTTAGGTAATTACATCTAAATGTTATGATAAAGACGAACTTAAGATCACAAAAGTATCCCAACTCAAAGAAAAAGTTCACAATAAAAAGATCTGGGGGCGCAACACTTGAATTATTCAAGATTTTAAGATGTTATAACTGCTGCAGGAAAACACGTTCTTTAAGAATTTATAATTTGTTCCAAAAAGTTGAATCCTCAATCTTTATGGTTTCCTCATGCCCTGACCCGATAGAACATAAGAAAGGTTATAATAATGGTGACTTAGCTAACCACAAAGGCTAGGTCTCCGGCAGCTATTGTTTCATGAACTTAAAAATTGAATATTAGTATACTGTTCAAGCTTGGATGCCTTCAAGCTTCAATTCTCCCATGATTGGCCTCCTCCCAGATTCCTTTCTAGACTCTGTTCTTTTCAATTCTTGGGATAAGTTCCCAACAGAATCTGGACTGTCTTCAGAGTTGGGGTCTTTTTTCCTTTTTCTACCAACCAGCTAGACAAGTTAGCTTCAACATTCTGGTTCTCCTTTTCTGGAGGCTCCATTAATGGTGAATTGGTGATGATAGTTTCTTCTCCTTAGCTGGTCCTGGTTCAACAATACTTTGGATTGGATTCAAGACAGACTGAACAAATGGGCTGCTGTCTCTTCCCTTTGGCTTCAAGGGACTGTTAACTTCTTCCCTGTCAGATTTAGAGAGACTCTTCCGGATGGAGTCTATTGACAGAGAGAAGAGTGACTCAGATGATTCTTCTTGATTCTCATCATCACCATTTTTGCAGTTATGATTATCCAGAGAAATGAAAACAAGCTTGAATCAGTACTAATCTCTGTCTTACTTTGCCCATCTTTGTTCTCATCTTCTTGGTTAATATCTAGATCAAATGTCCCCTTCTCTTTCTCTTTTGAATCAGCAATGGGTAGGACAGTATCCTCAATGTGAGATGGTTTTACTAATTACTATACTAATAAGGAAAAAGGTGCAAATAGGTCCATGTACTAATAAAAAAAGGTCAAATAAGCCCTTATTTAGGAGGCTCTGTACGGTCATCGCCATTTGGGATGGTTCCGAGTGTAATTTTTTGATGAAATTTTTTGAGCATCTTATTCATCAAGTCTAGTTTACGCATACCAAATTTCAGCTAAAAATTCATTGGGGAAGGCATTCAAATGAATTCTTGAAAATAACTGCACAGTTAGAATCGCAGTTATCTTCAAGAATTCATTTGAATGCCTTCCCGATTGAAGTTTTAGCTGAAATTTGGTATGAGTAAACTAGACTTGATGAATAAGATGCTCAAAAAATTTCATCAAAAAATTCCACCAGGAACCAATCCAAATGACGACGGCCGGACAGAGCCTCCTAAATGAGGGCTTATTTGACCTTTTTTGGTTAGTACATGAGCCTATTTGCACCTTTTTCCTACTAATAAATTCACTTTCATGGGGGGTTTGCAGCAGACTTTGAACTTGTTTGAAGACACTGGTGTTTGGAGAGAGCATTTATGAAGAGTCTTCATAAATTTCTTGTGCTTTAAGGTAGGGCAACAAGAAGCAAAGCAACCCATGTTGGAGGCACTTAAATTGTATTGAGAGTCAAAAGCAGGGGGATGGTGTTTTATAAAATGATAATTATGGCTAGTCAGGGCCGACTTGACTATTTAAGAGACTCAGTGCGAATCACACAAATGAGGTCTTTTATTAAATAAAATGCATAGATCTAATGTGTGGACGTATGATTTGCTTTTATTAGGAGTTGGACCGTTCAGTGTATAAAGGTGTTTCAAAAATGAAAATGGGCTCCTATTAATAATTTAAACTATTACTTTATAGAGTACTCTTCTCGTTAGGAATTCCCGACCCGGAATCGCCGTCTGGACGACGGCGTTTGGGGCGCTTTCCGGTGAATTTTTTTGATGAAATTTTAATGTCATGTTTTTCATCAAGTCTAGTTTATCCACAAAAAAATTCAGCTAAAAATTCAATCGGGAAGGCCGTCATATGATTTTTGAAAGATAATTGTGCCGGAATAACTTCCAAAAATTATTTGACGACCTTCCAGATTGAATATTTAGCTGAATTTTTTCGTGGCTAAACTGGATTTGATGAAGAACATACCATAAAAATTTCATAAAAAAAGTCAATCGGGAAGACGCTGAAACGCCACCGTCCAGACAGCGGTTCTGGTCCGAAATTCCGGACCTGAATATTTTTCTACTTTATAAATATTTCTCTACTATATAAATATATTATTTATATTTTTTTAAAAAATGAGCCTGCTATTTTTGGAGGCCCTATGCAATAGCCTAGCTTGCAGAACCTCATCTACGGCCCTGTGGCTAGTCTTTGATGGAGATGAAAAATGAAAGATAGGTACAACCCTCATAGCTCTCTTTAGGCATGGACCGGTTCCGGTTCAGGCCTGGCCAGGCCTCGGTTCAGGAAGGGGAGGCCCGGAACCGGCCCGGGTAACCCCCGGGTCCGGGCCGGGCCGGGTAACCCCCGGGTCCGGGCCGGGTCGGGCCTCGGTTCTATTTTTTTTTTGCTTTTCCTAGTTAACCCCCAACCCTCCCCCTCACCCCCAAACCAACCCTAACCACCTGGTCCAAAATACCCAGCCCAACCCAAAAACTTAAAAAAAAAATCAAAAAAAAAAAAAATATTGGCCCGGCCCGGGCCCGAACCGGCCGGGCCGGTTCACCTTTTGAAGGGCCTGAGCCCGAACCACCATCCCACCGGGCCGGGTGGCTCGAACCGGCCAACCAACCGGTTCACCGGTCCGGCCCAGGCCCGCACAGTAGCGGGCCGGTCCGGTTCCGGGCCGGTTGGCTCGGCCCGAGTTCAACCCTAGCTCTCTTATTCCAAATTTCACTCTTGTGATCAACTAAGTTGTTCATGCGGGTATCATAAAAGTGATTGTCACCAGCCCTTATCATATTAAATATTTAGATAAATGTTGTATAGTGGTTTTTTAAATAGTACTACCTCCATCCCTAAATTTACTTCTGTAGTACAAATAGCACACGAATTAAGAAAATGAGTTTTGTGTGGTGGAAAGTTATGCAGAGAAGAGAGAAATGTGTAAGAATTGTTGTGAACCACAAATTCTTTGCCAAAAAGGGAAAATGAAGTTCTTTTTGGGACGAACGAAAAAGGAAAGTTGGAAGTATTTTCAAGGACGGATGGAGTAGAAGAATTTATAATACAATTAAGTCGATTTTGTTCACGACTTACAAAACCTTATTTACAAACAAATACTCCCTCAGTCCCAATTTGTAATATACATTTACTATTCACTTGGTCAACATAAATCATTCTTAATCTTTTACTTAATATATCAAAAGTTAATGAAATTTGAATTTTTTTGCAGACTTTGTAGCGGTTTTAATGTAATTTTTGAATATGTAAATTTCATTTTCTAAAACTAATTTGAGTATTGACAGAGATCAATTTGCTTTATCGTCAGTCAAACATCGTAAACCGTTCGGTATCTTGAAATTTGGAACGGATGGAACCACATATTAGCAACGAATCCAGCAATCAACCTATGTCCCGTTGATACAACCTTGCCACGACAAAACACTGCATTTGTATCTAATTCATCTCCAGAATTCATATGTAATTGTTAATTGGCTTTGCAATTTTATTAACAAATTCAAAACTCAATGATTTTTTAGATAGATATCATCATATAAACATTTATCTGCGATAGATATGGAATTTTTTCAAAATATGTGTAAAAATAAGGTGACTTATTTAAGAGCCTGTTTGAATATCGGCGGTAGGTATCAAACCGCTGTTTTTTATAACTTAGAAATGCTGCTATTAGCAGCGGATTGACGTGGAACTGCCGAAAAACAAACGCCCCCTAAAGCACCATCATCCTAGTATCATATTGTCATATTATGGTATGATCAAACATTGAAAAGATGAAATTATGATCTTAGTATTAAATTTGATTTCAAGATGATGTTGCTTATTAAAAGACTTTTTTAAATATAGTACCAAACTTCGGTACTATTTAGAGGAAAACATATAGTAGTTCTATTTAGGGAAAAACATTATTTTTACTTCAATTTAGAGCAATTCCTTAACTAAATACTACAATATTTAAAGACTACTAGAGAGGAGAACAAAAATATAAAATAAGCACGGGGAGGATAATTTTAATACCCCAGCTTTGGGAGAAGCGTGAAATGAATACCTCAAAATTGCATGTGCTCTTTTTGTTCTTTAATAGTTGCAACATGTGATCTTTATAATATTCACACATTCTACTCTAAATGCATTTTATTTATTTATTTATTTATTTATTAAACAATTATACTATAAAAATATGTTTTTGATAACATTTCCTAATATTAAAAAGAAAAAAAAAATACATACACCAATAGTCAAAGCCGTGAATTATTTAATGTAACATTTAAAGGGTTGCAACTAAATAAAAATGGAGGTACTATTAATTTTTTCAAAAATAGAATTTTAGAAAGTTAAATGCACCTCCATAAATACTCAGAGTATTTAACTTTCATTTTTAAAGAAAAAACATATGGTCAATGGTAAGATAAACTTTTATATAAAGTTTATATATGATATTTATATTACATTCATATATTTGGATTATTCACCTCAGATCTCAACAAAGGCATGGTATATTTGAATTCATTTTCCAAGCAAAGGGTAAATTTTGTACTTATTTGGTTACAATATACATAGTATTTCACCAATAGTTATAGTTCAAAAAACATCAGACTTCAATTCCCTAGCCTGGGCAACCAAAATTTTATGCCTACATGTTGTGCAATGACTTTTAATATTCAAAATTACTTCTCATAAACATGTCACATGATGGAAGTTTTTTTTACTCAAATGACATAACAAGTTAAAAACCCCCTAATCAGAGTGTGTTTAGCATATTTGCCGCCATTTTGGGTATAAGTGGTCAAAGAGGGGACCGTCGAACATGGTGTAATAGTACATTTTGATGAGGCCGGTTTAATTGTCATTTTAAGAGTGCGTTTGGTGATCCTTGTTTTTAACTTGTCGGTCTTATTAATTAACATTTTCACTAAATACATTATTTTTTATATTTTTTTCTTTATTTTATTAATATAACACTCTTTTCGTTCTCTAACACATGTCTTCCTTTCCATTTTGTGATGTTCTCCAATACATGTTTGTCTTTCCATTTTTAGAAAGTTTTTTCAATAAATATATTTATATACATTCATTCTCTTTCATACTTTTTCATTTAAACACAACTCATTACATCTTTTATTTTATCTTATGTAAATATATTTTTTCCTTAATTCGACAAATTCAACCCATTTTAATTTGTTGCTTTAGCCCGTCTTTTCTGAAATGCAACATCTTTATTTTCGTTTTTTTGTGTTTTGAAATGAAAAGTATTTGTCAAAATCAACCCTGCTATAGGCACCCCATTTTGTCCCCAATTTGTACCCCAACCTATATTTGTGGCTCACAAAAGCCCACTTCAATAAATGAATTGCTCCACTTTAATGAGCTGCTTTTGTGAGGCACAAAAATAGGGTGGGGTACAAATTGGGGTACAAATTGGGATACCTTTAGCATTTTTGTTGTCAGAATAGGTATTGCCCACCAAATCTATATTTAAATTAAAATTAGAATACTCCCATACATCCCTATCGTTTCAGATGTGAAAGGGCGTTTCTCTATATAAAAAAGCACATTTAAAAGCAGATTCAGTCAATTTCAGTGTTCTAATAAAGGTTACGGAGTATAAATTTTCATGAGGTAACATCAGATGGTAAAATAAAACCCCAACCCCAAAGCGACATTAAAAATTAAAATCATATTCTTACTAATTAATTCACAATTTTATCTGTTTTGATGAAAGAGTACGAAGTATTAAATTAGATTGTTCACCCAAATAAAATAACCATTGAAGAGATATTCAATTATATCCCTACTTAAATTCCATTGGGGTATCCATATATGATATTTGTACAGATGCTTATTTTATATTCTGAGTTAAAATATTTCTCCCACATCAGATTTTTTCATCAAGTTGTTTTTTATGATGGAACATCAAGTCTTAATATTTTAATTTCGTCGTGATTTGACTGCTTGTTTAATTTAACGGTCTCAATGGCCTCTCTATTTTAGTTTTGGAACCGGATTTGGGGTACACACTTGTGTACACACTCTTATACACTCGTGTCTGTGTAGTCATGTAGGGTTTTTTTGTCTTTCCCATACAAAATTATAAATAAGACACGAGTGTGTAAGAGTGTGTACACAAAGTGTGTAACTTTATATTTTTTCTTAGTTTTGAGCAATTTCCTCCTATGATTAATGTGCTTAATCACTATAAAACCCATTGAGCATCAGAAGTAATCGTTATATTCCGGAGCGACCAAACATGGAGAACATAGAGCACAAGCAGCTACGCGTAAACGGAATCAATATGCACGTAGCCGAAATAGGCCAGGGTCCGGCTATCCTATTCCTTCACGGCTTCCCGGAGCTCTGGTACACATGGCGCCACCAGCTGCTCTCCCTCTCCGCCAAGGGCTACCGCGCTATAGCTCCCGACCTTCGCGGCTACGGAGACACTGACGCGCCGTCTTCCGCTTCCAGCTACACCGTTTTCCACATTGTCGGCGACCTAGTCGCCCTGCTCGACTCGTTAGGTCTCGAGAAGGTCTTCCTTGTTGGCCATGACTGGGGTGCCAATATGGCCTGGCACTTCTGCTTGCTTCGCCCTGATAGAATCAAGGCAGTCGTCAATTTGAGCGTTGCTTTCAGTCCGAGGAACCCTCAGGGCAAGCCGGTCGAAACAATGCGCTTAAAGTTTGGTGACGATTACTATATTTGCAGATTTCAGGTACTTCTGAAAAAGCTGTATACAGCAATTATTGCTTTCTCTGCTTTAAATTTATGTTCCTAGAGGTATGGATTCTAACTTTTAAGCATGACTCTCTGTAATAATCAACTTATGATCGAATAAGTAGTAGGCTCTGTTCGAAATATAGAAGTCGATGTAAATATGTAATATCTTCACATATTCAGGAACCTGGAGAAGCAGAAGAGGAATTCGTTCGTGCTGGTACTGATAGAATAATTAGGAAATTCTTTTCAAATCGTGATCCAAGTCTGCTTCTAGTACCTAAAAGCATAGGGTTTGGGGGACCACTTGATGAACCCATACAAATGCCTTCTTGGTTATCAGAAGGAGATGTGGACTATTATGTGAGCAAGTTCGACCTCACAGGTTTCACTGGTGGATTAAACTACTACAGAGCACTTGACTTGTGAGTTTTCCTTTAATTAGCTTTCTCGCTTAACATTAAAAGCTAACTAACCATATACTCCAGGTTATTTAATGTCTGGTTCTGGTCGTAAATTATGAAGTGATAAATTGTTAAATTAAGATCTGAACTACTTCTATTACGTTCTCTTTTAGAATGGAACTTTAGATCTCAACAAGTGATAGATGTATCAATTGATTCAATTGTCTTTCAGCCCGCTTGGTAGAATCATTTCTCAATACTTAGACTAGTATAGCTACACATTTGAAATAAAGACTAAGAAATGGAAAATTATTGTAAAAAGTACGGAGTATTTCAATAGAAACAATATAAATTTTGAATAATGGGATGGTAAAGTTGAAATTCACAGCAAGTTAAAAAGATTGAACTGACAAATGCTACAATAGTAGTGTTTCAAACCAATAGATTAGTTTTAAATTCAGTCAATTTTAGCTCTTCATCCAAACAAGGCTACATGTGAATTATTTTTCGGGATTGATAAATTTCATCTCAAAATGAGCAGAAAGGGTAATATAAACACAGCTCATTTTCACAGCATTGGTTTACTTTGTTGGCAAATGATATTAGAATGGCCCTCGTTTTATCATACATGTTTTTTGGGATAAAAGTGTTCTCTTTTGCGAAATAAAAGATGATAAGCCCCTACCAATCCCAGATGTAATGTTGTATCGTTTTAAACTGATGGATGCAGAAATTGGGAGCTGATGGCACCATGGACAGGGGTACAGATAAAGGTTCCTGTTAAATTTGTGGTTGGAGATCTTGACGTGACCTATAACACTCCTGGTGTGAAGGACTACATACACGATGGTGGGTTCAAACGAGACGTTCCATTTCTGCAGGAGGTGGTTATAATGAAAGGGGTGGCACACTTTTGCAATGAGGAGAAACCAGAAGATATTAGTCTGCACATATATGACTTCATACAGAAGTTCCCCTAGCTCATTGCTCAAGTGTGTCCAAGTCCCGCGGAAAATAAAAATTACTCCGTATTGTAATTGTTCCTTTATTACATGAATTATGAATAATTTGCTAGCTATTGTATGAAATATTTAGTGAAATAAAATAAAATACATGTATGTTAAATGTTAAGGTGAAATAAAAGAAAGTTAAATTGTATGTTGATGCACATTTTTCTAATAAGGAGAGGCTTGGGATTCTCCTTTGTCCTGACCCTCCATTTGCACTTAAATTACCTGCACTCCTCATTTCCATTACAATTCCAGCATTTATTTTATTTTTCACCTCCCACACCATAATTGAGAATTGAGAAAGAAGAAAAAAATGGCAGCCAGAGTTTTCTGTTTCCTCCTTCCTATCTTGTCCCTAAGCTTCAATGTTCTCTTGCAACTTTCGGACGCTGGAGCACAGGTGGACCCCAATCTCATTTCCCAGGCATGCGACTATGCTAAAGCCGGGAAGGCCTGTGTGGTTTGGCTGCAAGACAATGAGGACGATGCTGAGTTGTCCGGCATTAACAAATCCGATCTAAACAGCATAGCCTTCTTCGCGCTCAAGAAGATCGAGAAAGAGGCAGTCACGGTGGCGGAAGCGGTGTCGATGAAGCTCTCCAGCAGCGCCACCGAGGATTTGTCACCCGCCACCCAGCAGGGACTCTCCGAGTGCAAGGATCATTACATCCCGGCCGTTGATTTGATAGAAGAAGCCGTTGACTCCGTGGCCAACAAAGCGTACCCCGATGCCATGAAGTTCCTTAAAGCTTCCACCCTCGACCTCACCGCCTGCCGGAAGAGCCTCGCCAAGCTGCACACCGATGGAAAGGAGGCGAAGGCTGACGTCCACGCCACCACGGCAATCAACCACCGAGATGCTCTTGCGTCGCATGTGGAGATGGCTCAGAGTATCCTTGAGTTTGCGGCCTCCGGTGGCGCTGCCGCCTCCGTTGCTGCTCCCCCATCATGATTCTTAATATGTGGGAGAATAAAATACCTCTCAACTTTCTTTCATAACACTTAAAAATGTGAATTTACATTAAATATACCTTCATATTCAAACAATTGGGAGATCTATATGTTCTCTAATAGTTAAAAGGTGTATACAGTCTCTAATATGTTATTCAAGAACATGTTATACAAGTATACAATTTATTTTGTTTAAATGATAACCAAAAATCGAAGGTATTTTTGTTTTCTGCCATATGATTTCAGAAATAAATGTAACTTCTCCCTAAAAATAAACCACCATATAGTGACGCGATAGCATCTTTGGGGTTTATCGCCATTAATGATATTTTCTTTTGAACTGTTTTCAGTTTCACATCAGACCAGATTTAAATAGATTAGACCAGACTAAACCAGACTTGATCAAACTTCTATAGTTATGAAACACAAAGAGTGAACATTTATCTAATCAAACAAAACCAAAACAGACTCAAGCAGACCAGACCATCAAAGTTTTGTTCAAAAAAACATCTTAGATGAAAAGTTTATGTTTATATTTTGGAAACTAGTAAGGCTGACACTGATGCATAAAACGAAATCTTAGAATGATAGCTTCTGCTTACTAACAGCACTAACGTACACTACACCACGAGACAGTGGTATTGCCGATGGGGTTGGGCCGTGTTGTTGGATCTTGAATTTGTTGAGATGCTTGTATACATTTAATTATGTCCAGAGGCGGATCTAGGAATGAAGAGTGGGGTGGACTTAGCAGGAAAAAAAATGTTATTGCAAACAAAAAGTTTAGTTTAGGCTGCTTAGGGATTGAGTTTTTTTCGAACTACGCGAATTCGAGCGTGATTTCGAATTTAATTTAGCGATCTGAGCTTAAGAAGCTTTTTTTAACTCGAACACGAGCTAGATTTTGAGTTCGAATAGTTGTTCAAGCTGAGTTCGAGCATAGTGATATCCGGTTTGATCCGGAATTGAGTCTATCAATAACTCATAAATTATAGGAATAAATTTTATTTATCTTAAAATTTAAACATTTTCATTGCAATTTTTTAAATATATTTGAACACTAAAAAAATAGAGTTCATATATCTATTTTATTCAAGCCGAGTTTGAGAATAAATTAAATTAATAATCAAATAGAATTACATAACTATTAAATAAAACTAATGCACAAAATAATAGATTAAAAGAGTATAAGAGTATGTGTGGATGGCTGGACAACAAGACTCGGCTAGAGGCAGCTAGTCGGACTCGAATAGACTAGAGGGGCAGAGCCACAACGAGCTACAAGCTGGAGTGTCGGACTCCAGAGGGACACCGACGATCGACCGCAGACATAGGGGACAGGAAAGCAGGTGGCGGCGCGGCTGGGTGCCTGTGTTTGTGACATCGTGGCTTCGTCGCTTTACTGAGTTGAGTCCTTCCCGCTTCTGCTTTGTGCTTGTTAGTCGCTTTATAACAAAAGTATACTTCTACTGTTCTTAAAATCACAAATAGTAGTTCTTACCATGCTTGTTGCAAAAATTAGAACTAGATAATGAACTGGGTGATGGAAAAAGCATAATTTTAATAATAATAATAATAATAATTTTAATAATAATAATAATAATAGAAATAGTATATGACCAAATAAGGATAGTTGATAAAGAGTAACTTAGTTATTTTAATGACTATAATTATGTTTAAATTTTAATGCTTATAAAAGTTACTCATGGTGACTTGGGTCAAATAATAATAATATTCATATAATAATAACAGTATTATAATAATAATATAATATTAATCATAAAATTTATGTTGTAAAATAATATTGTAAACTTGTAATATAAAGTGCTTTCATTGATGGTGTGGGTGAGTGGGAGAGATGGGATTGCATAATTTGCAGCTCGCTCCAAACACCAACTACATACGATTGTTTAATACTCCGTATGTAAAGTTTTGCTCCTCAATTTATCCACACCGACTGCAAGGATGGTTCACCCTCCTGAGTGTCCTATATATAAATCACTTCTTGGTGCAATCACATCAAACTCTATTATTACGCATCGGGATCATTTGTTCTCGGGATCATTTGTTCCCATGACTATGAGCTTTTAACAAAGTTTGGGCAGCCTTTTGCTTTTAGAGCTTCTTAGAACACTTCCTTGTAGACTTGGGGTGGGCTGAGTTTTACTTTTTGGGTGGGCTGAAAATTAAATCTCTTTCTATACTAACAAAAAAAATTGGGTTGGGCTGGGCTAGAGCCCACCCTAGGCCATACATAGATCCGCCCATGATTATGTCGATATGAATGATGATTTTGTGCTTTTATTACAGTTTTTGAACGACAAGAGTCACAAATTAGACAATGACGTTGATGAAAAACCAGTAACGTCATTGACAGAGTGACTTTCAATTCAGAATGTGTCACGACGGATGTGTCACCGGTGCTAGCGGTATAGCGCCATCGGGTAAGGTGGCATGACAACTTGCCAACTTGCCGGGGGCGATTGCAATAATAATCAAAGCCGGTTCAATACATATATACTCCTTCCATCCCAATTTGATGGTATCATTTCTTTTGATCAAGTTTTAATAAAGTTGTTGAAAAGGTAAAAGTTGTGGTTGAGATTTGAGTATAATAAAGTGAAATGATATGGACCACATCTTTTTTTCTAAAACGAGAAGGACCATCATTTTGGAACATCCCAAGAAGGAAATACAGGACTATCATTTTGGGACGGAGGTAGTAATAAATAACTAAAATAGGGTTTATACTACCCTCGTCCCAATTTATTTAGCCATCTTTTATTTTACCAGTCAAAGGTGATAAACTTTGACCAATTATTTAAACTAATATATACTCCGTATATATATATATATATATATCTATACAAAACTTAACAATTTTATACTTTTATGATAGTACTTTTAACAAAGAACATTGTCATATCATTTTCATATTATAAATACTTTCTTTATATAAACATATAGTCGGACAAAGTTAGACGCCATTGACTTGAAAAGTCAAATTTGGCTAACTAAAATGGGACGAAGGGAGAATTAAATAAACTAGCACGGGCACTCGCGTTGCGCGCGGTTGATGTTCAATGGAAGCAAAATTTTCAAAGCAATAAGCACTAAAACACGAGTTAACAAACATATAAAAGTTAAATCACAAAATCAGGAGTAAGCAAAGGTCACCTGGCAGATTTATAAACAAAAGCCAACAAAATTTACTCAGCTAGTGAGCAAAAAAGGTTACTTGCCAAGCCATCAAAAAGATCAACTTGGCAAAACTTTAGGGCCAAGATAGCAGTACACAACACCGCCCTATCCAGTGTTTATCCAACAAAGAAGTCAAACTGAATGATCTTAAGTAAGGACGAAAACTCCGGTAGTTATTTTTTATCTGATCACATAAGCTAAGTTTGGCTGTCCACAGACGGCTCCTCCACACCGCAAACACCTAACAAGGGCACGCGCGTTGCGCGAGTCTGTTGAAACAATAGAGTCCAGCACAAAAGGAAGGACAATAATGCCTAAGAGAAATTGAGAGACCGTATAAGAATTTTGTGGATCGGACTTACAAACATGAAGTTCATTATTGTCGTTTTGATAGAAAAGTAGCACCGTAAACAAAGAAAATAAACACAAATCCCATAAATTATAACAAAAACATCAATAAAGTAGAAGGACGATTGTATGGAGCACAAGAAAAGCAATGAAGGGTATAGAATTACCGGTCCTAAGCGTAGTGCAAAGAAGAGCATAAAAAAATTACTCAAAATGGCAAAATATATGTACCCTCCCTTAACAAGTATATATGACTTCTCATCGATAGATAGAGAGTTGTTGAAGGATGAGAAGGAAACCACAATCTTAAGCAAACCACGAAGAGAGATTGACTCCTTTTTTCTCAACTAAACACCTTTCTGCAAATCACAAGATCACTCAAATAACTGAAAATTGGGGCTTGGAACTAACTTTACAATTAAAATCAAGACAAAACCATTTATTGCTGTTAATATCAAAATGCATACTTGTGGTGGCAATACGCATCTAGCTGTTTCAAATGTGCAGCTCATATCTTGACAACATACAAAAAATTTCTATTAATCATCGTGAAACTGAAAAGTTAAAATTAAGAATTAAAAATATAACCATTCAAA
The DNA here is from genome assembly GCA_945859875.1 of Cuscuta europaea. Taxonomy (NCBI): domain Eukaryota; kingdom Viridiplantae; phylum Streptophyta; class Magnoliopsida; order Solanales; family Convolvulaceae; genus Cuscuta; species Cuscuta europaea. The sequence goes on along the minus strand of CAMAPE010000010.1, from coordinate 43,315,597 downwards.
TATAAAGTATGCATGTAACTGATTAATTATATATCCAAAATATGCTAAATCAAAGAAATCTCTTGAGTTAAATCTATCAAGTCGAACCGTATATACATAGAGAATAGAGTTGTGATAGAGTATATCTCTAGAGAGAAGTGAGAGCTAGAGAGAGAAGTAGTATATTTGCTTGGTATTAATGAATTCTGAACCCCTACAACTACTCCCAAGGGGAGTATTTATAGAGAAAATACGGGCTGGGCTCCCAAGTCTTGGGCTTGGGAGGCCCATTTACAGCTGGACCGCTACTGGGCCGAATACAAAGCCGCTAATGGGCTGTACAAATGAATAAGTATAAAATCCGGTTCTGGGAGGTCCTCGTGGCCGACGAGGGTGTGGCCGACGAGGGCACGGCCGACGAGGGCACGGCCGACGAGGGCACCCGAGTTCCTTGGGCTCAGGACCATAATCTGAGTTGGCCCCTTTTCGGCTGACGGGGGCGTCTTGGCCGACGAGGGCGCCACTCTGTGTCTTGTGCTTTCTGTTCTTCCGAGTATGTGGGTCCAGGGGCTCAGACCCATATACTCCATCAGGAGTCCCCCACTCTCTAAGCTGAGACGTAGACGAAGTGAAGGAGAGTAGATTCCCGTGTTTTAGCGCTTTTGGCCGATGCGGGCATCCCCGGGTCGTTAGCCGTTGCGGCGTTGGCGTTGTTTCCTCTTTGGTGATCCTGTTTTGTGCTTTGGCCGTTACCTGTTCCTCGCTGTGGGCGGGGAGGCCGTTGTCTCCTTAATGTGTTCATTTGAGGACGATGAGTCTCCCGCTTCGATGGTGGCCGTTGAAGGCACGCTTTCCTTTTCCTGGACGTTGATGGTTGAAGTTCATGTTTAGGCCGATGAGGCCGTTGAGGTTGTTCCTTGCTTTGAGGACGATGGCGTCCTTTCCTTTGGGTGGCCGATGAGGGTGCTCGTGCACTCCTTTTGGCCGTTGTTGATGATGTTATGTGCCTCTGGCCGACGAGGCGCCATTGTGATGTGTGGACGATGTGACCATGCTTTGTGGTTACATTCATGTTCTTTGTATTGTTCCTTTTTGTTTTGTTGAGGCCGATGTAGTCCCCCAGTCCCCCACTGCTTCAGGCCGAAGAGTGTGAGGGGTGAAGGAGTAGCTTGGGTCCCTGGCCGAAGCGGCCTCTCCATAGTCCCCCTGAATCCAACCCTCATGGCGATTTTCTGGCCAAGGTAACCCTGTGGGAGAACCCTTGTGCGCAGATCGCTTGTAGAGAGTTATCATCAAGGGTCATTACGAGTAGCCGATGGTTGTGGGCTCTTTGTTCTTTTTGTTCTGTGGCCGTTACGGGCGTTCATTACGTTCCTAGCCGTTGACATCCCCTAATTGTTTGGTGTTTGTGAACCTGGAAAGCAAATGGGACGTTGTGGGCGCTTGCCGGTAAGTAGGACGATGTGGGCGCTTGCTGGCGCTCGCGAAGCCGGCATGTGTATAGGCCGTAGAGTCCGTCTCGCCAGTGGGCTGTTATTGAGTTTGGCCCGTTGGTGACGTGGTGGCCTCCCATTGGTGACCGCCGATGTGGCCATTGGGAGGGTGCCACGTGTAGTGACCGTTGGGTGGGGGGTTCTATAAATACCCCTCCCCCTCCGACGAGAAAACTCATTTGCTTTCTGAGTTTTGTCGAAGTGCTGCCCGGATTTCTAGAGAGATAAACTCTCAAGCTTGTTCTTCGTGTTCTTCGTTGTTCAAGGTTAGTGTTCATCGAAATCCTCTCTGTACTTTGCATGTTTTGCTTCCTAGGCTAGTGATCTAGTGTTAGGCCCTTGAATATCCTTGAAGTAGGCTGCAGTATATTCGAGATAGTGTTTAAGATGAAAAACTTCAACGAAGAGTACTATCCTTATGACGACGAGCCCTCTGCCCAGTCCCTTGATTATGACCTTCTCGAGGAGTTCTGTGAGGAGATTGAGAATCTGAGCTCGTTCCGTACCGGGGAGCCGGCCGAAGAGGACCATGCGGACGAGGGGTCCGCATCATCGTTTGGGGGTGAGGACGCAGGGGTCTCTCGAACTGCTGATGGGGCATCCACGTCGGCTGCCATCCCCTGCCCTAAACCTGTGTCTGCTGTGAAGGGCGTTGCACCGCCGAGGAAGGTTAGGAGGCCGAAGAGAGGGCCAACCTTTTCTCACCTTGATTTGACGAACATCTATGTCATCAGGCCGCAGAGTAATGCGGGGGAGTACTTGGTCGCCCAAATGTATGTGGGGCCGTATGGCAGGGTTAGGGCCCCCAGGCCGACGGACCATGTCCTCAATCCCCCCGGGCTACTTCGGAGTGTACCCGATGAGCTTTGCTAAAGGGCTTAGGTTTCCGCTTCATCCTTTTATCACTGAGTACCTGGATATGGTGGGGCTCCCTCCGGCCTTGTTGACGCCGAATAGCTACTCCCTCATCGTCGGCTTCCTCCTGCGGTGTGCTGAATTGGACTTCAGGCCGACGACGACGCTGTTTATGAACTTATATCAGATAGGCCGTGGGAGTCATCAGAACTGTGCGTCGTATGCCACCCTTCAACAACTTCCCAAGAAGAGGAGTTTCACAGACCTGCCGACGTCCATCCATGGGTGGAAAGGGAAGTTTGTGTTCGTGTCTCTGGGCGAGGGGGGCACAGAGTTTCCCTCCGTCGGCCACACCGGCCGTTTTAATCTTCATGATGCGCCGAGGAGCTCCATCCTGGACGCTCAAGTTGAGGCCTTCCTGGAGGGGGGGGGGGGGGGGGGCGAGGAGTGTGAAGACATATATTACCGAGTACAAGATGGCCGCCCTCGGCTTTGTACGGTATTTTGTGTATGGTGATCTCGACGATGATGTGGAGTTGTGGCCGAAGATGACCACGTCCTATGAGGAGGTTGATGGTCCCGATCTGGGGGTGCCAGCTGAGGCCGATGGTAAGTCCCTTCTGACGTGCTTCCTCGTCGTACTTTCGTATTTTGCTTTCTAACCCTTAGTGTTTTTTTTTTGTGATGCAGGTTTTGTGATGGACCGCATGTCGTTCATGAAGAGGGCCCAACTCAAAGCGGCCGAGGAGCTGAAGGCCCAACAACCTGGGGCTACTGCTGCGGCCAAGCCGCCGGTGCAGCCGAAGAAGAAGAGGCAGGCCGAAGAGGGCCAGAAGAAGTTGACGGAGGTGGGGATGAAGCCTCCCAAGAAGTCCAAGAGGGCTTCTTCTGCCGGCGATGCTGGGACGTCGGCTGTTCCTTCTGGGGGCGGAGAGGGTTCAAACCCTGATGCTTTGGTGGACCACCCTTCAGGCCCGTCGTCCACCACTCTCTCCACTATTCCTGTTCCCGCAACGGCCGTCCGGAAGAAAGGGTCCGGCCGAGAGCTGTTCAGATGGACCTACAAGCTCGAGGTAGAGTACCCTGTCAAAGGGGGGCTGTTCAATGAAATCTTTGACGGCCACGAGGTGATTTCTCAGGCTATCCCTGATGAAGACCGGGCTTATCTGAAGAAGCTCGGCCACGTGAAGATGTACGATGGTGGGATGGACCACGTCGTCCAAGTAAGTAACCGTGCTCGCTTCGTCTTACTTTCTTCCTCATTTTTGTTGCAAAGTTGTCTAACTTATATATTTTTTTTTGCAGGGTGCCTTCATGTTGATGGAGAACAACAGGAGGCAACAAAAAGAGATTGCTCGTCTGAGGCAATTTGAGCAGAAGGTTGCCTCAGCCGATGAGGCGCTAGGCAGCTTAGAGAGGCTGCGTCTTGAGGTTGAGGGCCTTAAGAAGAGGGCCGACGAGGCCGACCAATTGGACGCTGAGAAAGAGGGGGCTATCCAGCGCTTGGCCGACGTGGAGCGTGCCCGCGATGAGGCCCTTCAGCGCGCCGAGGAGGCCGAGAAGGGCAAGGCTAGTGCAGAGTTGGCTCTCGTCGCTGCCGAGGAGAAAGCCGTTGATGCCGCTGTGCAGAAGTTTATTGAAGTCGGTTGGAAGGACGAGGGCCGGCTTCCATTCTGTTTTGAGGTCGTGGCGGCCAGACTCGTTGACTGGGTGAACCAATCCCCCGACGGCCAGGCCTATTGGGAGAAGGAGATGAAGGTCTTCTATGACCTTGGCCAATACCGGATGCAACGGTTGTTGTATAGGAGGCTGCAACGGCGTTTCATGGATATCGGTGTATCCAAGGAGTGGGCCGTCGGCCTCGAGCTGCCTCCATTAATGAAGCATCCTGAGGCAGAGTTGGAGCTTCCGGTGGCCGAGCGGCAGCTCCCTATTGAGAGCTCACGTATCAGCGATGACTGGGCGTATGAGCGGAGCATGTTTGAAGATACTGCCACGTCGGCTGCCCCTGTCGGTACGCCTGATGTCCCGGCCGAGGGGGAAGCTGAGGCCGAGAAGGACTCTGAAGCCCCTCCGGAGGTCTGATCCTTTGTAGTTTTATCTTTCTTTCAGCAATGTAACGGCCTAGAAGCCCTCCTTCTACTCATTTATGTTGAATGAAAATGTTTTCGTAGTACTTGTTGTCTGCGTCGTCGTCTCGTTTACTGTTATGTCTAAGTACTGTGGAGTTAGGACTTAGGAAATTCTACCAAGTATCCGAACCTCGTGTGGGTGGGTGTTCTCATCGTCTTGATGTGGCACCCCCTTTGCACTGTTAACATGCGATTTTAGAATTTTCCTGTGTTGAACCGATGTTGACGTTGTCGGCCCAGTGTCCTTGTGTTGTGGCCGATAAGGGCTCACATGTTGCTGTCTTTCCGGCCTGGCCGTCGCTTCTCTACTATTATAACACTTAGGATTTTTTCAAAAATTTCCTAAGTGTTTCGGATTCTTGCAGTTGCTTCCCTTTCGGCCTGGGAGCCTTGTCGGCCTGACCGGTGTTGATGTAGTATTATAATACTTGGGATTTTTTTTTTTCTAAAAATTTCCTGTGTTTTGGATCCACTTAGGTGCTCTCCTTTCGGCCTTGACCGTGGTGTCCGCTCCGTCCTGGTGTTGTCCCGTTCTTCTTTTTTGTTAGAATTTTTCTAAGGGTCTAACTTCAAGTGGAAAGGTGTTCCCATCGTCCTGGCGATGGATTTCTCATTGTTGACAAATGCTTTGGGAGATTTCCCAAGTTTTTGAACCAGTGTCGTTGTCGGCCTGCATCCTTGTGTTGTGGCCGATAAGGGCACCTTGTATTTTTGCCTTTTTGAGCTTAGAATTTTTCTAAGTACACATGCAAGGCGTAGGTAGCTAACGGCCTTGGGGTATACAGGATACCCGCTTCGTCTTGAGTTCCTCCTCAGGATTGCGCTTCTTTGTTTCATACTAAGCGTTGGTGCTTCAAAGGACTGTGGCCGAGGAAGGTTACCTCTCGCGTGTCACCCAACCGATTTGGTTAGGGTTTTGTAGGCGTATCTTTCGGCCTTGATTATTCCCTTGTAGCGCGTGGACATGTCGTCCATGTTACCTGTCAGTGGTACTCTACTTGTATTCAACTGATATGTACTTGGCCTAGTTGGGCCTGAGTTTGTGGGGATTTTATTTTTTCATTGCTCGAGGCCGGCTAGTGTGCACGGCCGTCGGCTTCCCTCTTTTTCCCTTATATATATATATTTTTTTGTTTTGTTTCGGGGAGTATCCTTCTTTCAGGCTTCGGCCGAAGGGTGTGCTCGTCCTTCGGCCGGTTCGGACTTCGTTTATAACGTCCGTGATCTCAGGGCGGGTCCCGTCGCCTATTTATGACGCGGGCTAGACTTTTGGTCGGTTTCCAACGGTTGTCGTTGCCCATCCCTGAGTTTTGGGATTTTGTCACCTCGGCCATGATTTCAGGCCTGTCGTCCTGCGTTCTGGCGCGTGGACGACGCGGTGAGCTTTCCGTTTCAAGACGTGGGCCGTTTGCGGGCCCCTCGTCCTGGGGACATCGTCGGCCATACCTGAGCGTTTCACTTCTAGGCTTACGGGGCCAGGACGATGTGCTCTCTCAGCTAGGCCTGAGCCCTTCGCTGATACAAAATACAATGGAGTGCCTGAGCTTGTCGCTCGTAGGCTGCAAATGCAAGGGGCCATGTCAGCCATGCCTGAGCCTTTCGCTCTAAGGTGGCCGACGGGGGCACCTGCTAATGTTTCACTTTAAATTCCAGAGAAAATCAGAGCATGATTTTATTCATAAGTGGCTCGAGGCCGAGGGTGGCGTTCAATCAGTAACCCATTAGGGGGTGAGGGCTTCGCCGTCTGCACCTCCTTCGGATTACTGATAAAACTTCACCAGATGGTGTACATTCCACGTTCGTGGTACATTGGACCCATTCGGGCGTTTAAGCTTGTAGGTGCCGGGTTTGACCACGGCACTGACGATGTAGGGCCCTTCGTACTTCAATGCTAGCTTGCCACCCTCTGTCGGCTGGCTTGCTTCCCTTCAACGGAGGACGTAGTCCCCCACCTGAAATTCCCGGGAACGTACCTTGGCGTCATAGTATGATTTTACTTGACGCCGGTAGTTCTCTGCTCGGACGTAAGCTTGCTCACGCCTCTCATCGACCAGGTGCAGGTCAATCTTCATGCTTTCCTCATTGGCGTCAGGCTCGTATTGTTCCACCCGTCGGCTGGGGATGGCAACTTCCGTGGGCGCCTTCGCTTCAAAGCCGTAGCACAGGGCGAAAGGCGTTTCACCTGTCGCCCTCCTCGGCGTGGTTCTGTAGCACCACAGAATGTTGGGGAGCTCGTCGACCCAACTACCTCCTGCGGCCTGGAGCTTCTTCTTCAGCCCCTCCATAATTGTTCTGTTGGCGTTCTCGACCTGCCCGTTGCCCTGAGGGTAGGCAACGGAGGAGAAACGATGTTTTACCCCAAACTCCCGGAGGAGCTCTTGGAAAGGGGCTGCCTCGAATTGGGTGCCGTTGTCTGATATAATCTCCTGGGGGACGCCAAAGCGTGTGATGATGTTCTTGTAAACAAACTTTTGGCATCTGGCCCCCGTGATGCTGGCCAAGGGCTCCGCCTCGACCCACTTGGTGAAGTAGTCGACGGCGACGATGATGTAGCGGTTATTCCCGGCGGCTCTTGGCAGGGGGCCGACCAGGTCAATCCCCCGGAGAATGGAATTGCGGTGCTGATGGGGGCGTAGTTGACAGCTGGCCGACCAGGGGCCTTCTGGAGTACCTGGCATGTGGTGCACTTCCTGGCCAGGTCAGCGCAGTCGCGTGCCATCGTCGGCCAGAAGAAGCCCTGGACGACGAGACGCCGGGACATGCTGAAAGGGCCCTGGTGTGAGGAGTAGACGCCACAATGAACTTCTTCCATGGCGGTGTCTGCCTCGTCCTGGTGCAGGCATCGGAGGAGAGTGCCATTATAGGACCGTTTGTAGAGTTTGCCATGTTCGATGGTGTAGCTTGGGGCCCTGAGTTTGGCAAGTTTGGCCCTCTCCTCGTCCGGGGGCAGCTCCCCCGTTGTGATGAAGGTGGCGATGTCGGAGATCCAGTCCTCTGGTCGCTGTTGGATGCACAGGACGGGGCTGGCATGGATGCTGGACATGCTCAACTCCTCGATCTTGGCCAACTGGGAGATGTGCTCCGGGGTGTCCGAGCTGAGCTTGGAGAGGATGTCGGCTTCGGCGTTCTCGGCCCTGGGGATCTAAGTGATCTCGTGGGTTTCAAACGCTTTCAGCAACTCCTCCGCCGCTTGTTTGTACTGCTTCATCCGGCCTTCCTTTGCTTCGTACGATCCCTCCACCTGGCCCACTACCAGTTTGGAGTCGCACTTGATTTTGAGGTGCTTGGCCTTGAGGCCGGCGGCGAGTCTGAGACCGCTGAGGAGGGCCTCATACTCGGCTTCGTTGTTGGATACCCTGAAGTTGAAGCGGATGGCGTAGTAAGCTCTGAATCCTTCAGGGGAGATGAGGACGCCGCCGCCGCCGCATGATTTCGCGGCCGACGAGCCGTCAGTGAACAGGGTCCATGTATCGTCCTGCTCCGGCCCGGGGTTGGCGACGGCCGTCTCCCTTGCTGTGCATTCGATGACGAAGTCGGCCAAGGCTTGCCCTTTGATGGATGGCCTTGGCTTGATCTCAATTTGAAATTGGCTGAGGAAAATTGCCCATTTCACCATCCTAGAGGAGCTGGTGGGGCTCCTCATGAGTGCGCCAAGAGGCTGCTGAGTCAGTACATGGATGGCGTGGGCCTGGAAGTAGTGCCCCAGCTTCTTCACCGTGTGGACGATGGCCAGCACCGTCTTCTCAATGGGGGAGTACCTGAGCTCGGCCTCCCTGAGTGTCTTGTTGATGTAGAAGATGGCCTTCTGCACCCCTTCGTCCTCACGGATGAGCACGGAGTTGATGGCCGACGTGCTCACCCCTAAGTACAAGAAAAGGGTTTCGCCGGCTCTGGGCTTGGAGAGCACGGGTGGGGACGATAGGTACCTTTTCAATTCGTCGAATGCCTCCTGGCACTCCGTCGTCCACTTGAAGCTGTTGGCTTTCCGCATGATCTGAAAGAAGGGGAGTGCCTTCTCGGCTGACCTGGAGAGGAACCGGTTCAAGGCCGCCAGGCGCCCCGTCAGTTGTTGTACCTCCTTGACGTTGCGGGGCGGCTCCATGTTGATGATAGCCTGCGTCTTCTCCGGGTTTATCTCGATGCCTCTCCGGCTGACCATGTAGCCGAGGAACTTGCCGCCCTGGACGCCGAAAGCGCACTTCTTGGGGTTGAGACGGAGCCTGAACTCCTTCATTATTTCAAAGATTTCCCGGAGGTCGTTGGCGTGGGAGGTGGCCTGCCTGCTCTTGACGATCATGTCCTCGACGTACGCCTCCATCGTCCGGCCGAGGACCGCTCTGAAGATCTTGGCCACTGTTGGTCCCGGTTATACTGGATACAGTCTAGAGGGGGGGGGGGGGGTGAATAGACTGTATTGGTTTTTAACTTTTTAAGCTAAGTACCAGATTTACAGAATAGCATGTTCTGTTGAAGGAACAGACTGGCAGCGGATGGGGTTCTGGTAGGGAGTTCTGTTAGCCTCAGAGAAGCAGTAGGCAGTAGGCCTTCTGTTAACTCGTAGAACAAGTTCTGCTGAACACAGATACCAAGTCCAAGGAGTTATACAGTTCTAACAAAGTACAAGTATTAAAAGCAGTAAGTAAACGACACCAGGGATTTGTATAGTGGTTCAAGGAACAACTCGTTCCTCTAATCCACTGTTCCACTAAGCTCTAAAAACTGCCGTTTACAAAGCCTTAGTCCTAGCACTTAAGAAGCACTCCACGTCTTCTTCAAGCCTAGATGTGTCCTGGGATGCACTGCCTGGCTTCCTTTAACACTGGTCCTTTCACTGAGTTTCCTTGAAGTATCACCACTTCACTACTCCAGTTATTTGGACGTCCTTCTTGTAGCAAGAAGAGTTTCTGTTGAAACAGGGGTTCCTCCAACTAGCTTCGTTACAAAAGATTTGTATGTGATGAGCTTGAAGAGTTGAAGAACACTTGGAACTTTGCTTGAGTTGGAAAGAGTAATTTTCCAACTTCTGCCTTCTCTTGTAGAAGATAATGAGTTTGAATCTCAAGGAGGCTTTTTTGCTTTTCAAAGTTTGAATATCTTGCTTGTAGCAATGTGATCTTGGCAAAGTTATAGCAAAGTTATTTTTTTGTTCTTCGTAGTGTATCTTTTTATACTGAGGTTGTCTTCCCGTTGGAGGAGTAGGAGGACAACTGCATTTAATGCGCGAGCTGTAAGGAATAAATGTATTTAGATTTTGATGATGCTAGGATTAATTAAAATTTGAAAGTACCCCATTAGAAATTGTGTATTAGAATTTCTTTTGTAAGTTTTAGCTTAGTCTGCCTGCCAGAGTTCCATCTTGCTTCTACCAGAGTTGCTCCCAGAGTTGCTCACCAGAGAAGCTCTCAGAAACTGGTTATCAGAAAGATACCAGAGTTGGCACAAGAGACGGACTTCAGAGACTGGACCAGAGAACCTCTTGAGACTCTGCTAAGTATCATCAGATTCCGGAAGCCCTTCCAACGGTCGTTAAACTAACGGGAAATCCCCTAACGGTTACGAACCTTTCAACGGAAGCATGGCACTGTACACGCATTAAATACACATTTAATGTTGTACGTACGAAGAGATATTTAAAGCTGATGATTGACCATGCGGATATCTTTACGCCCCCAAAATAGCAAGTCGGAGGACCAAACGGTCAAGTCAACAGTACATGCATTTAATGAAGCGGTCTTCTACACTCCAACGGGAAGACCGCTCCCAGTATATAAGATACACTCTGAAGAACTAAGAAGATAACTTTTTCCATAACCTTTACCAAGATAGATTTGCGTGAACAACTTTCTTGAGATAAAAACTCCATTTCTAACAAGAAAAGGCCACAGTTGGAAGATAAATATTCCCATCCTTCATCCAACTAGAAAAGGCAAAGTTACTCAGTTCTTCAACACTTCGAGAGCTTCATATACTCATCTTTTGTGAAGAAGCAACGTTGGAGAAAACTGATTCTATATCAAACACTTATTGAAAAAGAAGGGACGTCTCAAATTAGCTGGAGTAAGTGAAGTGGAGATACTTCAAGAGACTCAGTGAAACGAGACCAGCCATCAGGAAGCAGGACTGCATCCCGGGTGGCAACTAGACTTGAAGAAGACGAGGAGTGCTTCTTAAGTTCTAGGGACTAAGGCGTTGTAAACTGTCGTTTTTGCAAGCTTAGTGGAACAGTGGACTAGAGGAACGAGTTGTTCCTTGAACCACTATAAAAACCCCGGTGTCATTTACTTTCAGCTTTTACTTTCTGCACTTAAGATTCGACTGACTAACTCTTTAGGTTGGAATCTGTGTCCAGCAGATCTTCCTTCAGAGTTATCAGAAAGACATTTTGCCTTAGCTTTCTTCTAGAGGCTACCCGGACCGAAACTTATCCGCTGCCTGGTCTAGTTCTGCCATCAGAACTTGACCATCTCTGTCACCAGATTTTGACCATCTCTGTTAAGTCAGACTTGACTTAGAGAAAAGTTTAAATTCCTGAACAGTCTATTCACCCCCCCCTCTAGACTGTTCCCATTACAAACGGGACCAACAAGTGGTATCAGAGCCTCCTTGTTCTTGTAATCTTTTAGGTTACTTACTAAACAAGAGATCCACTTGTATTAGCCTCTTTAATCTCATATTATGGATAACACTTTTTCAAAGAATCTTATGTTCTCAGTAACAAAGTTTGATGATTGGAGGATCCGCATGAAAGCTCACCTCTGCGCACTCCATGACGAAATGTGGGAAGTACTTGATGCAGGACCTTTCACAGAGTTCACCAAGGTCAACCCTGAATACATCACTGGTAGTGGTCAACCCCAGATGATCACCAAACTGCGCCATGAATGGTCTAATGAAGAAAGGAGAAAGTACAACCTTGACAACATTGCCAAGGATATCCTCTACAAGGCCATTGATGACAAGTACTTCACCAGGATCAAGAAGTGCAAATCTGCCAAGGAGATCTGGGATACTCTCACCCTGATAGGAGCTGGAGATGAGCAAGAAAAGGACAACAAACTCACTATTTCCATGAAGAAGTTTGAAGATTTCAAACTTCTACCCAAAGAATGCATAGCTGAGATGTATGCACGCTTGCTCACCCTCACTGCTGAGATATCAGAACTTGGGAAGGAGCTTACTCCCAAGGAAATTAATCTGAAGGTTCTTAGAGGTTTACCTTCACCATGGAAGATGAAGGTCACCGCCATGAGAGATAGCAAGGACCTCAGAACCTACAGCACTGAGAAACTCATCTCTGATCTCAAGTCTTATGAGTTTGAGATGAATGAAGAAGAGAAAGAAGAAGTTGAGGACAGAACAACTACTGCCCTCACTGCCAACACCTCTCAGGTAAATAATTTTGACCCTTCCATTCTTTTAACTGACGAATATATGGCGGCTTTTGCTAGGAAGTTCAGGAAATTTCTGAAGCCAAAGGATAGCAGAAGTCCACACTCTAGCAGAAAGCCACACCAGAAGTCCAAACCATCAGAAAGTAGTGGAGAGCTTCTCTGCTACAACTGCAGACAACCAGGGCACTTCAAAGTCAACTGTCCACACCCCATAGTCTCCAAAAGGCAAGGCCAGGAAGGAGAAAAGAAGTACGAGCACCGAAGAAGGAAAGCACTCATCACTGAACAACCAGAGAAGGACCCCCTCTCTGAAACAGAGTCCAGCTCGGAATCAGAATCTGATGAAGCATTCTGTTGCCTGGACACAGAAACTGAAGACCTATGTCTTATGGGTCAATCTGATGATGAGGTATCTTCTACTTCCAACTCTAGTTTTTCTTCGGTAGGCAAAGCCTTTGATTCTGATTCAATATCAGAATTTTGGGAAGAGTTTCAAGCCATACAAACCACTTATTCTTCTGTTAAAGAAGAAAACAGTAAGCTTAAGGCTGAGATCCTTGACTTAAGAAAGGAGGTTGAGATCAAAATCAATCTTCTGATTGAGGAAAGAGATCAGCTGGAAGCTGAAAATGTTTCTCTTCTAAAGAAAATAAGAGAGATGGAGCCTCTTGAGATTAAGTACAAAGCTTACCAGAAGGCCCAGTCTTCTATGGAAAAGATTGTACTTGACCAACAAATTGGCACTGGTTTTGGTCTTGGTTATGGCTCAACAGAATCAGGTGAGCCTTCTGTAATGCCCAGCACAAGAGTTGCTAAGGCAGACAAGGTCATAGTGCCACTGATTTCTAGGCCCATTTGTCAGGCTGGTGTATCTGGCACCAAGGTTACTCATGAGAATGTCAGACCAGAAAGGGAAAAGATAAAGGTTCAACAGAAACCCATTTTAAAAGTTAATGAAACTGGCAGAAGAACTAACAACAGGAAAGATTTTCAGAATACCAAAAATCAAAGACAGAACCATAACAGACAAACTCATGATAATCGTGTCAGAGATGATCACCAGAAAGGGAGATATCAAGAGAAAATTAACTTTAGACAGAAAAGGTTGGCTGGTCAACTTAAGAAGCCCAAAGTTAATCGCTCCTCTGATCTTGATAGTATATGGGACTTCTACCCAACTAAAAAGGCTATGCAGAAGTATGTAAACCGGAAGCATGATCCTCACAAGCATCTGCCCAAAGTGAATCACACTTCCGTTTACTATGACTACCAGGTGGACAATGGGTACCACCCACCAAGGTTTCACTTGATGAGACCAAAGTGGTACCGGCTGCCAAGACTGCATAACCCCCTAGGACCCAACATTGCTTGGGTACCTAAATCTTCCTTTTAATTCTGTAGGAACTGTGTGCTGGAGCCATCTCAGAGCAAGATTGGTACATTGATAGTGGATGCTCCAGGCACATGACAGGTGACAAGAGTTGCCTAACAGAGTTCCAGAAAGTCAAAGGGCCTAGAGTTACCTTTGGAGGTAATGATAAAGATGGCCAGACAAAAGGAAGAGGGAAGCTGATAAAGAACCAGATAATCATTGATGATGTCTCTTATGTCAAGGGATTGAAATTCAACTTGCTGAGTGCTAGCCAATTCTGTGACAAAGGCTACACAGTTGAATTCTCCAAGGAAGGATGTTCTGTCAAGCATGAGACAACTAAAGAAGTGGTTCTAACAGCAACAAGAAAGAAAAACATCTATGTGGTTGATTGGTCAACTGCCAGAGATGGAATTTGCCTGATAGCCAAAGGAGATTCAAAACTCAGTTGGGAATGGCACAAGAAACTGAGTCACTTGAATTTCAAAACAATCAACAAACTGGCAAGGGATCACATTGTTGAAGGTCTACCCAACCTTGTATACAAAAAGGAGAAACTATGCAGTGCATGTCAGAAAGGAAAACAAGTGAAGAATTCCTTCAAACCCATTGCTGGAAACCTATCTACTGGTCCCTTGAATCTAATTCACATGGATTTATTTGGACCAGTGGAAACTCCAAGTGTTGGTGGCAAGAGATACACCTTAGTCATGGTGGATGACTACTCCAGATTCACATGGACTATCTTTCTGACCAAGAAAAATGAAACTATGCAGAAACTGCCATCTCTGCTAAAGCTATTACAGAATGAGCAGAATCAGAAAGTCAAAGCCATCAGATCAGACAGAGGAACAGAGTTCGTCAACAAGGTCATTCAGGATTTCTGTGACCAGAATGGTACAATGCATCAACTCTCTGCAGCCAGAACTCCACAACAGAATGGAGTTGCAGAAAGAAGAAATAGAACATTAAAGGAAGCTGCAAGGATCATGATTGCTGAATCAGGTCTACCCTACAGATACTGGGCTGAAGCAATCAATACTGCATGCCACACCCAGAACAGGAGCATGATTCACAAGACTCATCAGAAAACTCCTTATGAATTATGGAAAGGACGAAAACCCAACATCAGCTACTTTCATGCATTTGGATGCAAATGCTATATACTCAACAATGGGAAGGATCACCTCAAGGTATTTCAAGAAAAAGCTGATGAAGGAACATTCTTAGGCTACTCTGGCACCAGCAAAGCCTACAGAATACTCAACAAGAGAACTTTACTTCTTGAAGAATCGATTCATGTCAAGTTTGATGATCTCAACTCTGTTGAGAGCATAACTGAAAACTTGGAGAAAGCGAATCTCAAAGAATCTTCAAAACTGGATCCACCAGAGATAGATACACCAGAGTTGCTGACCAACTCTGCCATACCAATGAATCATCAGAATCCCATTCTGCAAAGCAAGGATAGTGATGAAGAATCAGAAGAAGAACAAGAGAATCGAAGGCAACCCCTATCAGAACCTGATCTTACTTGGTTAAGAGATCATCCTCCTAATCAAGTAATTGGACAAATCAGAAGTGGAGTCCAAACCAGATCCACATCAAGGAGAGAAGCAATGCTTGCCTGTTATATATCTCGGATGGAACCTATGACAGTTGAAGAAGCTCTTGCAGACTCAGATTGGATCAATGCTATGCAAGAAGAGCTCACTCAGTTTGAAAGGAACAAAGTGTGGGAACTTGTTCCTAGGCCAAGGCACCAGAATGTCATTGGAACCAAATGGGTATTCAAGAACAAAGCAGATGAAGATGGAAACATTGTAAGGAACAAAGCAAGGCTAGTGGCTAAAGGATACTGCCAAGAAGAAGGAATAGATTTTGATGAGACCTTTGCACCAGTTGCCAGAATTGAAGCCATCAGAATCTTTCTAGCCTATGCTGCCTACAACAACATCAAGGTCTACCAGATGGATGTCAAGAGTGCATTTCTGAATGGAGATCTTGAAGAAGAGGTTTATGTGGAACAACCACCAGGTTTTATCATTCCTACTCAATCTTCTTGTGTCTACAAGCTTAAAAAGGCCCTCTATGGTCTTAAGCAAGCTCCCAGAGCCTGGTATGACACATTGTCCCTTTTCCTAGTGAACCATGGGTTTACTAAAGGAAAGGTTGACAAAACTCTATTTCAAATCTCTGTTGGTAATCATATTCTGTTAGTACAAATATATGTTGATGACATTATATTTGGTAGTACTAATCCAGAACTGTGCAAGAAATTTTCTCAAGTGATGCAGAGTCAATTTGAAATGAGTATGATGGGAGAACTCAGTTACTTCCTAGGACTTCAAGTCAAACAAGTTACAGAAGGGATCTTTATCAATCAAGGGAAGTACACCAGAGATCTGATCAAGAAGTTTGGAGTGGAAGGCAAATCATCAGTGAAGATTCCCATGAACACTTCACAAGGGATTGGTCCAGATGATGAAGGAAAAGATGTAGATGCAACAACATACAGAGCAATCATAGGATCTCTGTTGTATCTAACTGCAAGCAGACCAGACATCTCATTCTCTGTTGGAATCTGTGCCAGATACCAGTCAAAGCCCAAGGAAAGCCATCTAAGTGCTGCAAAGAGAATCATCAGATACATCAAAGGAAATCCAAATGCAGGCTTATGGTATCCCAAAGGAGGTAACTTTGAACTAATTGGTTATTCTGACTCAGATTTTGCAGGTTGCAGACTAGACAGAAAAAGCACCTCTGGTCACTGCCAATTGCTAGGAGGAAGGCTTGTTTCCTGGTTTAGCAAGAAGCAGAACTCCATCTCAACAAGTACAGCTGAGGCTGAATACATTGCAGCTGGGAGTTGCTGTGCTCAATTACTCTGGATGAAGCAACAACTGAAGGACTATGGAATTCAAGCAAAGGAGATCAAGCTGTTGTGTGACAACACCAGTGCCATTGCAATCACCCAGAATCCAGTTCTTCACTCCAGGACAAAGCACATTGAGATCAGACATCACTTCATCAGAGATCACGTTGAGAAGAAGCATATCTGTATGGAGCATGTACCTACAGAAGATCAACTTGCAGACATTCTAACCAAGCCTTTACCTGAGGCAAGGTTTAACAAGCTTAGGGAAGAATTGGGAATGATGGATGATCTTCCCAGAGATGCATGAACCAGAGATTCACTGAACCAGAACTCCATTCTTCTGCACCAGAAACTCGGATCAGAGAACCACTATCTCTGATCATCAGAATCTCACATCAGAGAACCTCCCCTTCTCTGACCAGAGTTCCTCAACCGAAGACAACATATACGGAAGTGGACTTAACAATATTTCGAGGTACGGGCTAGACCTAATTAATTGAAACGGTCTTTTACCAAAATACCCCTGATCGTTACTCTTCTAATGGAAACGTTTCCGCCCGCATTTCTTTAAATGCTGCCTCGAAACTGCCAATATACCAAACGTCCACTATTCCTAACTCCTTTATATCCACCGTCTTCGACCCAAATCCCTACTGCTACTTCATCTCTCTTAAACTGCTCTAGCATTCAAAGCTTTCAGATCCCAAAAACTTTCCAATACCCAGAAATTTTCTTAACCGTCACTCAAGATGAACTTCCTGAGCATCAACGACCTTTCTAAGGAAGAAGCAAAAACTCTCATCACCAACGTTGTTTCAGGCATGAAAGTTGACATGTCCTCCCTACCCCTCCTGGCAGAAAATCAGAAGAGGATGACGAAGATCATCCAAGGGATGACTGATTCACAACTTTCTAAGGTTGTTGCTCATCCCTATGAGCATTTCAGCATCAAAGATGTGGCTGAGTTCTACCTCAACGCCACCATCTCCAGAACCGGAGTTCACTCATCCGTGCAGGGTCAACGCATCTTCTTGAATGCAGATGCACTGAATGAATTCTTTGGAGTTCAACTTGACTCCCAAGACCCAGAATCCAGCAATCTCATTGCTCTTGACTCAGTGGAAGTCTCCACTGAAGGCTTTGTCCAGACTTACTGCCGTCCGGAGGCTGCCGGACTGGATAAACTCTACATGAAGAAATTTCAACTCAAGAAGGACTATGAGAAGCTTGTCACCATTCTGCACCGTTGCTTGTGGTGCAAAACTGCCTCAACTGATGAGATGAACACAAGCAATGCCAAGGCAATCTTTGCAGTGCACCATGGCATGAATATCAACTGGGGAGAGGTAACTTTTGGCTCGATAACTGAGTTCATCAAGAAGAAAGACTCTGAAACAGGTCTTTTCTCAACTAAGATGGGACATGGCCTTCTTATCTCTGCCATCCTTGCTGCAAAAGGAGTTCAACTCAGGGATCCTATCCCAGTTGACCACACCAAGACCATCTTCCTCACAGCCTCTCCAAAATTCAACATTGCCATCTCTTCTGAACTTAGGAGAGAGGAAAGACTGGAAAAGAAAAGAGAAGAACAGACTGCTAAGGCCAAACCTGCCAAGAAAATTGCCAGAAAGCCCAAACAACCTGAGCAGTCACAGGTTGTAAGGGAGGTTCGACAGAAGAAGAAGAGTGACAATCTGTCACTACCAGAGAAGGAAACAACAGAGGAGGCTGCACCAGAGATGCCCTCCCCAAAGGCAACCAAGAAATCTGCTACCAGAAAACTGAAGCAGAAGAGGAGAAGAAGGATGGTTGTGCTAAGTGGTGATTCTGACAACTCTAGCACTAAACCAAGGCAGAAGAAGAGGAAGACTAAAGTAGTCTCACCTGCCAAAGATTCAGCAGTTCAGGGGGAACTTGCACCAGAATCTGGCACTCTACCAGAAACTCACCAAGATTCTGCACCAGAGTTGCCCAACTCTGCTCTCTCACCAGAGCGTGAAGCCTCACCAGAAATGGACCAAGAAACAGACTTCAACATCATTCTGCAAAAGCAGTTTGACAGAGTTCTAGCTTGGAGAAGATGGAGAATGGGTCCTCTTCAACAAATCATCCAATTATTTGATGCCTATGAAGAAGAAGAAGCTGCTGTTCTTCACTGGGTAGGCACAGATGATGTATCAAAGTGCTTCAACCTTACCTTTCTGATTTCTGTGCTACAAAAGAAGAAAGACAGATATCAAGGTAAAGCTCCCACATCTGACCTATCTCCAGAAAGGCATGTCAGAGCCTTAGAAGAAGAAGAAATGGAAACTTTTGATGCTTGGCTGATGGAGAAGAAAAGGAAAGAGTCAATGATCAAATTTCGCCATAGTGCTCTTGAGGAAGGAGAGCCATCCACTGCGAATGACATTGCTATTACCATGGAGCAGCTGATCAAGGAGTGGAGAGAATCTGTGTACTCCGAAATTGTACTTGAGGTAATTCCTACACCTCCTCCTTCCCCTCCCCAATCTCCTATTACTCTACCCTCACCCTCCAAATCTCCATCTAAACCTTCATCCCCACTTCACCAGAAAACCCCTTCACCAGAACAGAAAACCCCTTCACCAGAACAGAAAACCCCTTCACCAGAACAGAAAACCCCACCTTCCACCAGAACACCATCTCACCAGAAACCCAACTCAAGACCTTCTTCACCCAAACAAAAAATTGCATCTCCCTGCAGAGCAATTGTCCCTTTCAGAAACCGTTCACCCTCACCTCCACCATCCCCTCCTCAACAGGATGCCTCACCCATTCACTCTCCACCACAGCACCAGAACCCTTCACCAACATCCAAGTCTGCCTCACCTCAGAGATCCTCACATCATTCTGCAGCATCTACACCCAAAAAGAAACCTATCTTCAGGGTTCCCTCCTCATCTAGTGACAATGATGGATTCCTCACCTCCTCCATTGCTGCTGATGAAACCTCCAAAAGGAGAAGGACACCCCCCAGAGTTCCTTCCCCTCCACCATCCAACAGAGCTCCTCCCTTACCAAAAGGCAGAGGATTGGAAACGCCTGATTTTACACCTGAAGAATCCAAAATCCCCTTCACCCAGTTTGTGAAGTCTGCTGAAGCTTTTGGTGGAATATTGGTTCAAGATCTGAGCAAGATTATTGAATTAAATGACAAAAAACATGAAGAACTCACCCATACCAATCTGCAAATAACTATAGGTTTTCAACACCTGTCAGATAAAGTTGCTGCTCTCACAGAAAATTTGCACACCTTCATGCATTCCTCTAACTCAAGGATTGATTCTGTCTCCAGAGATGTTAGTGGACTCAACTCTGTTCTCCACTCTCACTCTCAAGCTCTGCTTGCCCAGAATCAGACAATCAACAGGATCTCAGAATCTGTTCAAAATCTTCAGAAATCTGCTGATAGTTCCTCCCAGAAACTCAACTTCTTACATTCTCTCTGCAAGGAACATCAAGAGCAAGGCCTGGCTCTTCTCAAATCTGACAGAGAAAGGTACCAGAAGATGGTGCTTCTAGAGGTCAGCACCAGAGATCTCCAATCTGCAGTAGACAAGCAACAAAGCCTGATTCAAGGTCTTGCCTCTGTCACTCAGACACTGCCAGAAACCCTTGATGAAATCAGAGATGCTCAAGCCTCTGAGTTTTCCAAGATTGAACTTCTCCTTGGTGATCTTTGTGATGCCAAAAAGGGGGAAGATACCAGAGAAGGAGAAGGCACCAGCACCAGAACCCTTTCTATCAGAGAACCCTCATCTGTTGATCCTGCTCCTTATTTTGATGCTACCAGAAAGAAAAGGCTAGCTGCTACAGGCACCAGACCTCCTCCTCCTCCTCCCAGAAGCTCAAAGAAGAAGTCTTCATCCTTTTCATTCACTGATTGGATGAAGAGTGGTCTGTCAAGGCCAGACAGAGTTCAGTTTGAACAAATGAGAAAATTGATGACCCCTCTTCAAAGAGAGAATCTGTTCATGGACAGTGATGGACTTGTCCAGATCAACCATGGTGGTTCGATAGAAGAAGCTGAGATGTGGTACGGAATGAAGACACTGAATGGCAAGAATTCTGCTGAAGCTGTCAGAAACTATTTGGATTGCAAACTTGCACCTCATTGGGCTGACTATCAGAATCCTAGGGATTTAGCCTCAATCAGAGCGAAGGTAAATGCTGAACTTGAAAGGATTGACAGAGCAGGACCACAGGTAGATGAAGAAGATCTCTAACTCTCTTTATCTAACTCTGTAATGCTTTACTTTCTCTATCAGTTTAATAAGATACCTTCTCTGCCTCTCTGTTTGTTTGACTCTTTTTCAAATATCTGTTCTTATTTACTTTCTTGTGTATTTTCTGTTATCATACTTGATTATTGCTATCTGATTGTATCGTACTCTTACTATTTTCCTTTGCTAAGTTGCCCACCAAGATTCTAATGAAAAGTTTTTAACTTTATATTTTTTTATGGTGAAAGGCACTTCTCTGGAAATAGTTAAAGGGTTTTGGCATCATCAAAAAGGGGGAAATTGTAAGGAATAAATGTATTTAGATTTTGATGATGCTAGGATTAATTAAAATTTGAAAGTACCCCATTAGAAATTGTGTATTAGAATTTCTTTTGTAAGTTTTAGCTTAGTCTGCCTGCCAGAGTTCCATCTTGCTTCTACCAGAGTTGCTCCCAGAGTTGCTCACCAGAGAAGCTCTCAGAAACTGGTTATCAGAAAGATACCAGAGTTGGCACCAGAGACGGACTTCAGAGACTGGACCAGAGAACCTCTTGAGACTCTGCTAAGTATCATCAGATTCCGGAAGCCCTTCCAACGGTCGTTAAACTAACGGGAAATCCCCTAACGGTTACGAACCTTTCAACGGAAGCATGGCACTGTACACGCATTAAATACACATTTAATGCTGTACGTACGAAGAGATATTTAAAGCTGATGATTGACCATGCGGATATCTTTACGCCCCCAAAATAGCAAGTCGGAGGACCAAACGGTCAAGTCAACAGTACATGCATTTAATGAAGCGGTCTTCTACACTCCAACGGGAAGACCGCTCCCAGTATATAAGATACACTCTGAAGAACTAAGAAGATAACTTTTGCCATAACCTTTACCAAGATAGATTTGCGTGAACAACTTTCTTGAGATAAAAACTCCATTTCTAACAAGAAAAGGCCACAGTTGGAAGATAAATATTCCCATCCTTCATCCAACTAGAAAAGGCAAAGTTACTCAGTTCTTCAACACTTCGAGAGCTTCATATACTCATCTTTTGTGAAGAAGCAACGTTGGAGAAAACTGATTCTATATCAAACACTTCTTGAAAAAGAAGGGACGTCTCAAATTAGCTGGAGTAAGTGAAGTGGAGATACTTCAAGAGACTCAGTGAAACGAGACCAGCCATCAGGAAGCAGGACTGCATCCCGGGTGGCAACTAGACTTGAAGAAGACGAGGAGTGCTTCTTAAGTTCTAGGGACTAAGGCGTTGTAAACTGTCGTTTTTGCAAGCTTAGTGGAACAGTGGACTAGAGGAACGAGTTGTTCCTTGAACCACTATAAAAACCCCGGTGTCATTTACTTTCAGCTTTTACTTTCTGCACTTAAGATTCGACTGACTAACTCTTTAGGTTGGAATCTGTGTCCAGCAGATCTTCCTTCAGAGTTATCAGAAAGACATTTTGCCTTAGCTTTCTTCTAGAGGCTACCCGGACCGAAACTTATCCGCTGCCTGGTCTAGTTCTGCCATCAGAACTTGACCATCTCTGTCACCAGATTTCGACCATCTCTGTTAAGTCAGACTTAACTTAGAGAAAAGTTTAAATTCCCGAACAGTCTATTCACCCCCCCCCCCTCTAGACTGTTCCCATTACAAACGGGACCAACACGAGCAGTTGACTTGACCAGTAGGACCCGGTAAAGATGGCGGGTTACTATTTTGGGATAAAGTAATCCTGACATTGCGGCCAATCATCTGCAATTACTCCACGGAGCATGGGGAGCATTAAATGAGCATTTGATGCGAGCACTGTACCTTTTCCGTTTCATACTCCTAGCCGTTGAAGGAATCTTTAAGTTGACTTCCCGCCTTTGTGGATTTCTTCCAAGTGTAAGACCTTCTGGTGTCATTGGCAGAGAACTGATTCAGAGAAGATCTTGAGCACTTCTGTTGAAAGTAGCTTACAGAGGACCAATAGGGTTTCTGTCAAGCTAAAGGGTAACAGAGACCCTGAGGTTTTCTGTTTCTAGACAGACAACCAAAATCTTCTGTCTGGAGGACTTCTGGTAGAGAGGCCTTCTGGTAGTCGATTATGCTAAGAACTTTACAAGGGAAAATTCTAATACATAATTTCTAAAAGGGGTACTCTAAAGTCTTAATTAATATAGCATCATCAAAATCTAAATACAATTATTCCTTACAATTTCCCCCTTTTTGATGATGCCAAAACCCTTTAACTATTTCCAGAGAAGTGCATTCACCATAAAAAATTTAAAGTTTAAAACTTTTCATTAAAATCTTGGTGGGCAACTTGGCATAGGAAAATAGTAAGAGTACGATACATTCAGATAGCAGTTCAAAAAGAAACAAGTACATAATGAAATAGTAAGTAACAAAGAGTAAAGAAGCAAAGAGACTTTAGAAGGAGCAGAGATAAGCTTTTATTAGATCAAGAGTATTAAGAGAAGTTTTAAGGAATTACAGATTTTCCCTTTCAGCTTCAGCTCTGGTTCTGCGATCTTGTTCCTTCAGATTCTTTAGTTCAGTATTCACTTCTTCTTTTATGCCAGCCAGATTTCCTGGTGCTTGACATGAGGCCCAAATGGGAGATAGCTTGCAATTCAGATAATGAAGTACTCCTTCATGTACATCCTTGCCTGGGTGTACTCTCTTTTGGAACCAGTATTCAGCTTCTTCCAAGGAACCACCATGTCTGACCCTTATATGACCATCTCTGTCAAGATAGAGATTCTGTCTTTGAGTTGGGGTCATCTTCTGTTGAATTTCTTCGAACTGTGCTCTATCAATCTTTTGGGAGCCTCCAAGTCTCCACTCAGTTAGGCTCAAGGGTTTCTTCTTCTTGGTAGAACCTCTGCGAGGAGAAGAAGGTCTTGAAGTACCAGCTTCTCTCTTCTTCTGTTGGGAGGCCTGGAAGTAAGGAGTTGGATCAATACCAGATGAGGGCCCAGCAGTTGGCCTAGGGGGCAATCTCTTCTGTTGGGGGTCCTTTTCCTTTTCCCCCTTTTTGGCATCATCCAGGTCAGAGATCATCATGACAATTTTCTGGAACTCTGTTGCCTGGGAGATGGCTATCTGCTCCAGAGTTTCTGGCAAGGTCTGCGTGACAGAGGTCAGACCTTCTATTAAGTTCTGTTGACGATCAAGAGCAGACTTGATGTCCTGAGAGCCAGCTTCAAGTAGTATCAGCTTCTGATACCTTTCTTGATCCTTCTTGATCAGGGTGGCCACTTGATCCTTGTGATCATTATTCAAGAGTTGTAGCTGCATAAACTTCTCAGCAGATTGGTCTTCATACCATTGTACAATGTCAAGGGATTCTGTTATATCCTTGAGTTGTTTATTCTGCTTATTGAGAATCTGAGACTGGGAGTAGAGAACAGAGTGGACACCATCCACTTCTGTAAGGAATAATTGTATTTAGATTTTGATGATGCTATATCCATTAGGACTTTAGAAGTACCCCTTTAGAAATGATGTATTAGAATTTTCCTTTGTAAAAATTCTTAGATGTATTCGACTTGACAGAAGTGCTTCAAGAACAGAAGGGCTCCCAGAGCAGAAGTGCCTCTTAAGGCTTTGTTGGAACAGAGGACCCTTGGTTCTCTGCTCCAGAACAGAAGTCCTCTGGACCTCTGTTAGTATTGACTCTGACAGAAACCCTTCTGGGTCTCTGTTGGCTACTCCCAACAGAAGTGCTCCAGACCTCCTCTTTTATACTCCATGATAAAGACACCAGAAGGTCTGACACTTAGAAGATTTTCAAAGAACCAGGAAGTCAACTTAAAGATTCCTTCAACGGCTAGGAGTATAAAACGGAAAAGCTACAGTGCATGCATTAAATGCTCATTTAATGCACCCCATGCTACGTAGAGTAATTGCAGATGATTGGCCGAAATGTCAGGAATACTTTATCCCAAAATAGTAACCCGCCAACCTTACCGGTCTCTACTAGTCAAGTCAACTGATCGCTCATTTAATGCAGTTGTCCTTCTACTCCTCCAACGGGAAGACAACCTCAGTATAAAAGATACACTACGAAGAACAACCGAATAACTTTGCCATAATTCTGCAACCACATTGCTAACCAAACAAGATATTCAAACTCTGAAAAGCAAAAGCCTCCTTGAGATTCAAACTTATTATCCTCTACAAGAGAAGGCAGAAGTTGGAAAAATACTCTTTCCAACTCAAGCAAAGTTCCAAGTGTTCTTCAACTCTTCAAGCTCCTCACCTACACATATTTTGTAACGAAGCTAGTTGGAGGAACCTCAGTTTCAACAGAAACTCTTCTTGCTACAAGAAGGACGTCCAAATAACTGGAGTAGTGAAGTGGTGATACTTCAAGGAGACTCAGTGAAAGGACCAGTGTTAAAGGAAGCCAGGCAGTGCATCCCAGGACACATCTAGACTAGAAGAAGACGTGGAGTGCTTCTTAAGTGCTAGGACTAAGGCTTTGTAAACGGCAGTTTTTACAACTTAGTGGAACAGTGGATTAGAGGAACGAGTTGTTCCTTGAACCACTATAAAAATCCCTGGTGTCGTTTACTTACTGCTTTTAATACTTGCACTTAGATAGAACTGTATAACTCCTTGGACTTGGTATCTGTGTTCAGCAGAACTGGTTCTACGAGTTAACAGAAGGCCTTCTGCCTTTGCTTCTCTGAGGCTAACAGAACTCCCTGCCAGAACCCCATCTGCTGCCAGTCTGTTCTTTCAACAGAACAGGCTATTCTGAAAATCTGGTACTTACTCTAAAAAAAACAAAAAACCAATACAGTCTATTCACCCCCCCCCCTCTAGACTGTATCCAGTATAACCGGGACCAACAAGTGGTATCAGAGCCTCCTTGTTCTAATAATCTCTTAGGTTATTTGTTGAACAAAGATCCACTTGTCTTTCTGTTTTACCTCATTTCTATCTGATATAATGGATCACTCCTTGTCCAAGAATCTTATGTTTTCAGATCTTAAATTTGATGACTGGAGGATCCGGATGAAAGCACATCTCTGTGCCCTGCATGATGAGATGTGGGAGGTTCTGGACATTGGCCCCTTCACTAGCTTCCAGAAGGTCAATCCTGAACATGCCATAGACAACACCAGACCCCAGATGATCAGCAAAGCCAAGTCAGAATGGACCACTGAAGAGAGGAGAAAGTACAACCTAGACAATATTGCCAAGGACATCCTCTACAAGTCCATTGATGATAGGTACTTCAACAGAATCAAGAAGTGCAAGACTGCTAAGGAGATCTGGGACACTCTTGAACTCATTGGAGCTGGTGATGAGCAAGAGAAGGACAACAAACTTACCATAGCCAACAAGAAGTTTGATGACTTCAAACTTCTCCCTGGTGAAAGCATCTCCAAGATGTATGACAGGCTCCTCACTCTCACTGGAGAGATCTCTGAGCTTGGCAAGGATCTCACAACCAAGGAAATCAACCTGAAGGTGTTGAGGGGACTGCCCTCAGCATGGAAGATGAAGGTAGTTGCTGTCCAAGCCAGCAAAGATGTGAAGACTTATCCCACTGATAAGCTCATTTCAGATCTCAAAGCTCATGAGATTGAAATGATTGAAGAAAAGGAAGATGTACCAGAAGAGAGGACCACTACAGCCCTCACTGCCAGCACATCTAAGGTAAATGATTTTGACCCTTCAGTACTTTTATCTGATGAATATATGGCTGCCTTTGCCAGGAGATTCAAAAAGTTTATGAAGAATCCCAAAGATGGAAGGAGTCCATCTTTCAACAGAAAGCCATACCAGAAGGTCAAATCAACAGAAAGCAGTGGAGAGCTTCTCTGTTACAACTGCAGACAACCTGGTCACTTCAAGGCTGATTGTCCCCATCCTAGAGTGTCCAAGAAGCAAGGACAGGATGGAGAAAAGAAGAAGTACGAGGACAGCCCCAGAAGGAGGAAGGCACTTGTGACAGAACAAGTGGAGAAAGACCCTCTGTCAGAAACAGAATCCAGTTCTGACTCAGATTCTGGTGAGGCCTTCTGTTGCTTGAATACTGAGACAGAAGACCTTTGCCTCATGGCTCATTCTGATGATGAGGTAACCTCTACTTCTGAATCTAGTTTTTCTTCGGTAGGCTTAGCTTTTGATTCTGAGTCAATGTCAGAATTTTGGGAAGAGTTTAAGACCATACAAGCCACTTATTCCTCTGTAACAGAAGAAAACAGTAAGTTAAAAGCTGAAATTCTTGACTTAAAGAAGGAGGTTGAGATCAAAATCAATCTTCTAATTGAGGAAAGAGATCAACTGGAGACTGAAAATGTTTCTCTTCTTAAGAGAATAAGAGAAATAGAGCCTCTCGAGATTAAGTACAAAGCTTACCAGAAGGCCCAGTCTTCAATGGAAAAGATTGTGCTTGATCAACAGATTGGCACTGGTTTTGGTCTTGGTTATGGCTCAACAGAATCAGGTGAGCCTTCTGAAATGCCTAGCACCAGAGTTGCTAAGGCAGATAAGGTCATAGAGCCACTGATTTCTAGCCCCATCTGTCAAGCTGGTGTATCTGGCACCAAGGTTGTTCATGAGGAAGTCAGACCAGAAAAGGGTAAGATAAAGGTTCACCAGAAACCCTTTTTGAAAAATAATGAACCTGGCAGAAAACCTAACAACAGAAGAGGTTTTCAGAATAACAAAAATAAAAGACCATTTATTGACAGACAACCTCATGTCAATCGTGCCAGAAGTGATCACCAGAAGGGCAAATATCAAGAGAGAGTTAACTTCAGGCAGAAGAGGTTGGCTGGTCAACTTCAGAAGCCCAAAGTTAACCGTCCCTCTGCTCTTGATAGTATATGGGACTTCTTTCCAACAAAGAAAGCTATGCAAAAGTATGTAAACAGGAAGCATGACCCTCACAAGCATCTGCCCAAAGTGAATCACACTTCTGTCTACTACAACTACCAGGTGGACAATGGGTACCACCCACCAAGGTTTCACTTGATGAGACCAAAATGGTACCAACTACCCAGACTCCATGACCCCCCAGGACCCAGCATTGCTTGGGTACCTAAATCCTTCTTTTGATCTTGCAGGAACTGTGTGCTGGAGCTATCTCTAAACAAGAATGGTTTATTGATAGTGGATGCTCCAGGCACATGACAGGTGACAGAAGTTGCCTAACAGAGTTCCAGAAATGCAAAGGACCCAGAGTTACCTTTGGAGGTAATGACAAAGAAGGTCAAACAAAAGGAAGAGGAAAGCTGATCAAGAACCAGATCACCATTGATGATATCTCATATGTCAAAGGACTGAAGTTCAACTTGCTGAGTGCTAGCCAGTTCTGTGACAAAGGCTACACTGTTGAATTCACAAAGGACTTCTGCTATGTGAAGCATGAGACAACAAAGGAAGTAGTTCTTACAGCATCAAGGAAAAAGAACATCTATGTAGTTGATTGGAACACTGCAAAAGATGGAGTTTGCCTAATAGCCAAGGGAGATTCAAAACTGAGCTGGGACTGGCACAAAAAGCTCAACCATTTGAATTTCAAAACAATCAACAAACTAGCAAGAGAACACATTGTAGAAGGGCTACCAGACATCGTGTACAAGAGAGAGACCCTCTGCAGTGCATGTCAGAAAGGAAAACAAGTAAAGAATTCCTTCAAACCCATTGCTGGAGATCTTTCTACAAGTCCTCTAAATCTGATTCACATGGATTTATTTGGACCTGTTGAGACTCCAAGCGTTGGTGGCAAGAAATACACCCTAGTCATGGTTGATGACTACTCCAGATACACATGGACTGTTTTTCTGACAAAGAAAAATGAAACTCTTCAGAAGTTGCCATCTCTGTTAAAGCAACTTCAGACTGAGAAGAACTTGAAAGTGAAGACAATCAGATCAGACAGAGGAACTGAATTTGTCAACCAAGTCATAAAGGACTTCTGTGATCAGAATGGAACTTTTCATCAACTTTCTGCCGCCAGAACTCCTCAACAGAATGGCGTAGCAGAAAGAAGGAACAGAACTCTAAAAGAAGCTGCAAGAACAATGATTGCAGAATCTGGATTGCCTATGAGATATTGGGCTGAAGCAATCAACACTGCATGCTATACTCAGAACAGAAGCATGATCAACAAGAATCACCAGAAGACCCCCTATGAACTCTGGAAGGGAAGAAAACCAAACATCAACTACTTTCATATATTTGGATGCAAATGCTACATTCTCAACAACGGAAAGGAGCATCTGAAGGTATTTCAAGAAAAGGCTGATGAAGGAGTCTTTATAGGCTATTCAAACACCAGTAAAGCCTATAGAGTACTCAACAGAAGAACCCTACATGTTGAAGAATCCATACATGTGAAGTTTGATGAAAGCACCTCTGTTGAAGAAATAACAGAGACTCTCAAGGAAGTCAGCATGGAAGACAGAACTCCAGGACCAACAGAAGAGGTGGCAGACAACCCTGCATTTCCAACTCCTGCACCAAACCCCCTTCTGTTGAATAAAGATGAAGACTCTGAAGATGAGGAACCAGAGAGACCAAGACAGCAGCTGACAGAACCAGACCTAACATGGTTAAGAGATCATCCTCCTAACCAAGTGATTGGTCAAATCAGAAGTGGAGTTCAAACCAGATCCACATCAAGGAGAGAAGCAATGCTTGCCTGCTATATATCTCAGATGGAACCTATGACAGTTGAAGAAGCTCTTGCAGACTCAGATTGGATCAATGCTATGCAAGAAGAGCTCACTCAGTTTGAAAGGAACAAAGTGTGGGAACTTGTTCCTAGGCCGAAGCACCAGAATGTCATTGGAACCAAATGGGTATTCAAGAACAAAGCAGATGAAGACGGCAACATTGTAAGGAACAAAGCAAGGCTAGTAGCTAAAGGATATTGTCAAGAAGAAGGAATAGATTTTGATGAGACCTTTGCACCAGTTGCCAGACTTGAAGCCATCAGAATTTTTCTAGCCTATGCTGCCTACAACAACATCAAGGTCTATCAGATGGATGTCAAGAGCGCATTTCTGAATGGAGATCTTGAAGAAGAAGTTTATGTGGAACAACCACCAGGTTTTGTCATTCCTACTCAATCTTCTTGTGTCTACAAGCTTAAAAAGGCCCTCTATGGTCTTAAGCAAGCTCCCAGAGCCTGGTATGACACATTGTCCCTTTTCCTAGTGAACCATGGGTTTACTAAAGGAAAGGTTGACAAAACTCTATTTCAAATCTCTGTTGCTAATCATATTCTGTTAGTACAAATATATGTTGATGACATTATATTTGGAAGTACTAATCCAGAACTGTGCAAGAAATTTTCTCAAGTAATGCAGAGTCAATTT
Organism: Cuscuta europaea; assembly: GCA_945859875.1. Taxonomy (NCBI): domain Eukaryota; kingdom Viridiplantae; phylum Streptophyta; class Magnoliopsida; order Solanales; family Convolvulaceae; genus Cuscuta; species Cuscuta europaea. The sequence continues at coordinate 43,285,923 of CAMAPE010000010.1, read as the reverse complement.
GAAATGAGTATGATGGGAGAACTCAGCTACTTCCTAGGACTTCAAGTCAAACAAGTTACAGAAGGGATCTTTATCAATCAAGGGAAGTACACCAGAGATCTAATCAAGAAGTTTGGAGTGGAAGGCAAGTCATCAGTGAAGATTCCCATGAACACCTCACAAGGAATTGGTCCAGATGATGAAGGAAAGGATGTAAATGCAACAACATACAGAGGAATCATAGGATCTCTGTTGTATTTGACTGCAAGCAGACCAGACATCTCATTCTCTGTTGGAATCTGTTCCAGATACCAATCAAAGCCCAAGGAAAGCCATCTAAGTACTGCAAAGAGAATCATCAGATATATCAAAGGAAACCCCAATGCAGGCCTATGGTATCCCAAGGGAGGTAACTTTGAACTAATTGGTTATTCTGACTCAGATTTTGCAGGTTGCAGACTAGACAGAAAGAGCACCTCTGGTCACTGCCAATTTCTAGGAGGAAGGCTTGTTTCCTGGTTTAGCAAGAAGCAGAACTCCATCTCAACAAGTACAGCTGAGGCAGAGTACATTGCAGCTGGGAGTTGCTGTGCTCAGCTACTCTGGATGAAGCAACAACTGAAGGACTATGGAATTCAAGCAAAGGAGATCAAGCTGTTGTGTGACAACACCAGTGCCATTGCTATCACTCAGAATCCAGTTCTTCATTCCAGAACAAAGCATATTGAGATCAGACATCACTTCATCAGAGATCATGTGGAGAAGAAGCATATCTGCATGAAACATGTGCCAACAGAAGACCAACTTGCAGATATCCTGACAAAGCCTCTCCCTGAGGCTAGGTTCAATAAGCTGAGAGAAGAATTGGGAATGATGGATGAGATTCCAAGAGAAAGTTGAAAAGAAAGGCCCTCTGTTGCTCATTTGCTGTTGACAGAATTCCTGTAGCAGAACTCCCTCTGTTAACCCTCCTCTGTCAACCTCTTCTGTTCTCTACCCTGACAGAACACCTATACAACAGCAACCCCTTCTACAGAGGACCCTATCTTATCAAACAGAAGGTGGTGGACTTGGAAAAGAAAATTTTGTAAAACCGGGTGACCTAGTAACTTCTTAAAGGTCTTTTACCCTTTTACCCTTAAAACGGTATCCAGCCGTACAAAATTTACTGCGCCCCCGTTTATTTACTGCGCCTCTTTTTACATTTATTGGTTTCTTGGAACCGTAAATTATCTCAAACGTCCACTAACTCATATCCATAAAACCCCCCTTTCGCAAACCTAAACCGTTACTGCTCTCATAACTCTCAAGCTTTTGAACCTTTATCTCTCAGAATTTTCTAAACCACAGTAAACTCCATGGCCATCTTGAGCTTCTCCGATCTTTCAAAGGAACAAAAGGCAACACTTCTCAAAAGTGTCTTGACTGGCCTAAGATGCGAACTAGACGTACTCCCCAGGATCACAGAGAAAAAGGAGAGGATGACCTCCATTGTTGACGGACTGTCACAATGCCAACTGAGCAAGGTCATCTCTCATGCTTATGAGGCATACAGCAACATGGACACAGTTGAGTTCTATCTCAACGCATTCTTCAAGGATGAAGTCATCTCCTCAGTTGTCCAAGGAGAAAAGGTGGTGGTTGATGCTGACGTCATCAACAACATCTTCCATATTCAGCAAAAGGGAGGAAGGGACTCTCTACTTGACCTAGAAGAAATCGACATTCCTCTGTCAGAATTCAAGAAGATGTTCTGCAGGAAAGGGGAAGAAGTTGAGAAGGTCAACATAAAGAAGAACCTGCTCAAAAGGGAATTTGAGCTACTTATAAACATTTTCCACAAATGTTTATGGTGCAAGTACACATCCACAGATGATGTTACCACGGCCAATGCTAAAGCCCTGTATGCAGTGCATCATGGGATAAATGTCAATTGGGGACAAATCATGGTGAAGTCCCTGATTGAAGTAATCAAGAAGAAGAATCCCAAGACTAGCCTCTACTCTGGGAAGCTAGGGCATGGACTGCTCATTTCTGAAGTACTCCTCAAACAAGGGGTAAGCTTGAGGAAGGCCTCAGCCTTGGATCATACCAAGGTAATTTTCTTGACTGCCTCTCCCAATAGGGAAAAAGCCATAAGGGCAGAACTGAAGAGGCAGCTTCAACTTGAAGCTAAGAGGAAACAAGGAGAAAAGGTACAGAAACCTCTCTCTGTAGCCACTTCTGCTAAGAAGGCAGAAAAGAAGAAGAAGGAGAAGCAGAAGACTGAAGGGGAAGCACCTCTTGCCCCCCCTAAGGCCGGACAGAAGAGGAAGAGGACCTCCAAACCCAAGAAGAAGGTTGCTCAACCTCTGGTTCCAGAATCTGAAGGAGTGGCAGACACTCAGGGGGAACCAGAGATCCCCACCTCTGCTGCATCTCCTGAACAGAACAGGGTGCCAACTCCACCAGAGCACCCCAGCCCTGTGAAAGATGGGTATCTGTCCTTGCTTGACAGACAGTTTACCCGGGTCCTTGAATGGAGAAGATGGAGAATGGGACCCCTCCACAAGATAATCCAATTCTTTGATCATTATGAGGCAGAAGAGGAAGCAATCCTGAATTGGGTTGGGACTGATGATGTCTCAAAGTGTTTTGCCCTCAACTTCCTTCACTCTGTCCTTGAGAAGAAGAAGGCCAGCTACAAGGGTAAGGCCATTCTCATTTCTTCACCCTCAGAGGAAACTGTCAAACCTCTTGAAGATGGGGAAATTGAAGCCTTTGAAGAATGGTTGTTCACCAAGATGGCGACTGACTCTGTTCAGCCCAACTTCAACCCAGGAGAGTCCTCTGTTCTCAAGACAGAAGGACAAGCAATGATGGAGCACATCAAGGAATGGAGGACTTCCTTGCTCGTGGACAACGTCATTAAGGTAAACTCTCCAACCCCTTCTGTTTCAATTCCAACAGAACCTCATATACCCTCACCTCCCACCAGCACAGAAATCCCTCCACCAGAACTCCCTCCACATAAATCTCCTGAACAGAACACCCCCACCCCTCCTCCATCACCCAAAATGAACATTGTATCTCCTTGCAGAGCAATTGTTCCCTACAGAAACCGCTCACCTTCCCCTCCCCCATCTCCCCCTCACCAGAATGCCTCATCTATTCACTCCTCACCCCAACACCAGAACCCCTCACCTCAACAGATCTCCTCCTCCTCATCCTCATCAGAAGCAGATCATCAATATCCTCCACCAGAATCACCTCCTCCACAACAACCTGCAGGAAACCTAAAACCTGTATGGTTCCTAAGAGACTCAGATCCTACAACTATCTCCCCTATCTCTGCACCCAACGGGTATTCTAGGGACTCAGTTGCTCCCAATCCCTCTCTGAGGAAGAAAAAGAAGATAGTACGCAACAGAATCCCTATCTATTCGTCTTATGAAGATTCATCTGACATGGATGGATTCATGATCAGCAAATCTCACAAAGCCACTTCCAAGAGACAGAAGACCCCTCCTCTGACTCAACTGGAACATGAACAACTTGTTCATTCTCTGTCATCTGTCCAAGAACATCACCCACTACCAAGGGGAAGAGGTCTAGAGATGCCTCAAACAGATGGACAAAAGAATGATATTCCCTTCAACAGATTTGTTGAATCTGCAGAAGAATTTGGAGGACAGATCCTCCAAGGCTTGGACAAGCTGATAGAGATAAATGATAAACACTATGGGCATCTTGCTCATGTGAATGACAATCTGAATTCAGGGATGCAGTTCATCTCTGACCGCTTTGAGAACATCACTGGGACCCTCAACAATTTCATTACCTCCTCTACTACCAGAACAGATGTCCTGTCCACAGAAGTGGTAGGCATCCACAACACTTTGTCAATCTTTCAACAGACTCTCCTGAGTCAAGGTCAGGCAATCCACCATATCTCAGAGCATCTTGAGGCTCTGAAGAAATCTGATGCCAGAACAGAGAGGCACTTGACCTCTATTGAGAAGATGTGCAGAACTCATCAAGAACAGGCTCAAGCCCTCCTATCTACTGACAGAGACCGGTATCAGAAGATGGTGCTTCTTGAAGCCAACAACAAGGACATCTTCTGTGCCATCCAGAAGCAGCAAGGACTGATTGAAGGCCTTACATCTGTCACTCAGACATTACCAGAGGCCCTGGAGCAGATAGCCTCAACCCAAGCATCAGAATTCCAGAAAATCAGTCTTATGATAGAAGACTTGCATGATGCCAAAAAGGGGGAAGAGGATCCTCAACAGACCAGGCCTAGGTCTCACAGAACTCCTATCAGAGCACCCTCCTCTGGTGAGCCTGCAGTAGATCCGGCTCCCTACTTTGAGGCTGCCTTACAAAAGAAAAGGGCAGCAGGCATACCCAGACCCCCATCTCCAGTCAAGAAGAGCACCAAGAAGAAGAGAAGTTTCAACTTTACTGAATGGAGATTGGGTGGCTCTCAAATCATTGACAGAGCCCAATTTGAGGAAATGAAAGCCAAAATGACTCCTACCCAACAACAGCACCTTTATCTAGACAAAGATGGTATTGTCAGAGTTAGGTATGGAGGATCTCTTGAAGAAGCAGAAGAATGGTACAAGAAGAACATTGTCCCTGGAAAGACTGTACATGAAGGTGTCCTCAACTACTTGGACTGCAAACTCTCTCCAATATGGGCATCTTATCAAAGGTCGGGCAATCTGTTCAAAATCAGAGCTGAAATAAATGAAGAACTGCTCAGGCTTCAAAGACTAGAGGAAGAAGCTCTACAGGCAGCTAATCTGGAGAATGTGTAAGGCTTAAACTCTGTAATATCTATCTAATAAAATCACATCTCTGCCTTCTTACTTTGAAGTGCTTTTCCTCAAATTCTTGTCTTTTTGCCTTCTGTTTGTGTTTGTTTATTTTTGTTATACTCTGCTATCTGAATGTATCTTACTCTTACTATTTTCCTATGCCAAGTTGCCCACCAAGATTTTAATAGAAGTTTTTAAACTTAATATTTTTATGGTGAAGGCACTTCTCTGGAAATAGTTAAAGGGTTTTGGCATCATCAAAAAGGGGGAAATTGTAAGGAATAATTGTATTTAGATTTTGATGATGCTATATCCATTAGGACTTTAGAAGTACCCCTTTAGAAATGATGTATTAGAATTTTCCTTTGTAAAAATTCTTAGATGTATTCGACTTGACAGAAGTGCTTCAAGAACAGAAGGGCTCCCAGAGCAGAAGTGCCTCTTAAGGCTTTGTTGGAACAGAGGACCCTTGGTTCTCTGCTCCAGAACAGAAGTCCTCTGGACCTCTGTTAGTATTGACTCTGACAGAAACCCTTCTGGGTCTCTGTTGGCTACTCCCAACAGAAGTGCTCCAGACCTCCTCTTTTATACTCCATGATAAAGACACCAGAAGGTCTGACACTTAGAAGATTTTCAAAGAACCAGGAAGTCAACTTAAAGATTCCTTCAACGGCTAGGAGTATAAAACGGAAAAGCTACAGTGCATGCATTAAATGCTCATTTAATGCACCCCATGCTACGTAGAGTAGTTGCAGATGATTGGCCGAAATGTCAGGAATACTTTATCCCAAAATAGTAACCCGCCAACCTTACCGGGCTCTACTAGTAGTTGCAGATGATTGGCCCAAAATAGTATTCAGCTTCTTCCAAGGAACCACCATGTCTGACCCTTATATGACCATCTCTGTCAAGATAGAGATTCTGTCTTTGAGTTGGGGTCATCTTCTGTTGAATTTCTTCGAACTGTGCTCTATCAATCTTTTGGGAGCCTCCAAGTCTCCACTCAGTTAGGCTCAAGGGTTTCTTCTTCTTGGTAGAACCTCTGCGAGGAGAAGAAGGTCTTGAAGTACCAGCTTCTCTCTTCTTCTGTTGGGAGGCCTGGAAGTAAGGAGTTGGATCAATACCAGATGAGGGCCCAGCAGTTGGCCTAGGGGGCAATCTCTTCTGTTGGGGGTCCTTTTCCTTTTCCCCCTTTTTGGCATCATCCAGGTCAGAGATCATCATGACAATTTTCTGGAACTCTGTTGCCTGGGAGATGGCTATCTGCTCCAGAGTTTCTGGCAAGGTCTGCGTGACAGAGGTCAGACCTTCTATTAAGTTCTGTTGACGATCAAGAGCAGACTTGATGTCCTGAGAGCCAGCTTCAAGTAGTATCAGCTTCTGATACCTTTCTTGATCCTTCTTGATCAGGGTGGCCACTTGATCCTTGTGATCATTATTCAAGAGTTGTAGCTGCATAAACTTCTCAGCAGATTGGTCTTCATACCATTGTACAATGTCAAGGGATTCTGTTATATCCTTGAGTTGTTTATTCTGCTTATTGAGAATCTGAGACTGGGAGTAGAGAACAGAGTGGACACCATCCACTTCTGTAAGGAATAATTGTATTTAGATTTTGATGATGCTATATCCATTAGGACTTTAGAAGTACCCCTTTAGAAATGATGTATTAGAATTTTCCTTTGTAAAAATTCTTAGATGTATTCGACTTGACAGAAGTGCTTCAAGAACAGAAGGGCTCCCAGAGCAGAAGTGCCTCTTAAGGCTTTGTTGGAACAGAGGACCCTTGGTTCTCTGCTCCAGAACAGAAGTCCTCTGGACCTCTGTTAGTATTGACTCTGACAGAAACCCTTCTGGGTCTCTGTTGGCTACTCCCAACAGAAGTGCTCCAGACCTCCTCTTTTATACTCCATGATAAAGACACCAGAAGGTCTGACACTTAGAAGATTTTCAAAGAACCAGGAAGTCAACTTAAAGATTCCTTCAACGGCTAGGAGTATAAAACGGAAAAGCTACAGTGCATGCATTAAATGCTCATTTAATGCACCCCATGCTACGTAGAGTAATTGCAGATGATTGGCCGAAATGTCAGGAATACTTTATCCCAAAATAGTAACCCGCCAACCTTACCGGGCTCTACTAGTCAAGTCAACTGATCGCTCATTTAATGCAGTTGTCCTTCTACTCCTCCAACGGGAAGACAACCTCAGTATAAAAGATACACTACGAAGAACAACCGAATAACTTTGCCATAATTCTGCAACCACATTGCTAACCAAACAAGATATTCAAACTCTGAAAAGTAAAAGCCTCCTTGAGATTCAAACTTATTATCCTCTACAAGAGAAGGCAGAAGTTGGAAAAATACTCTTTCCAACTCAAGCAAAGTTCCAAGTGTTCTTCAACTCTTCAAGCTCCTCACCTACACATATTTTGTAACGAAGCTAGTTGGAGGAACCTCAGTTTCAACAGAAACTCTTCTTGCTACAAGAAGGACGTCCAAATAACTGGAGTAGTGAAGTGGTGATACTTCAAGGAGACTCAGTGAAAGGACCAGTGTTAAAGGAAGCCAGGCAGTGCATCCCAGGACACATCTAGACTAGAAGAAGACGTGGAGTGCTTCTTAAGTGCTAGGACTAAGGCTTTGTAAACGGCAGTTTTTACAACTTAGTGGAACAGTGGATTAGAGGAACGAGTTGTTCCTTGAACCACTATAAAAATCCCTGGTGTCGTTTACTTACTGCTTTTAATACTTGCACTTAGATAGAACTGTATAACTCCTTGGACTTGGTATCTGTGTTCAGCAGAACTGGTTCTACGAGTTAACAGAAGGCCTTCTGCCTTTGCTTCTCTGAGGCTAACAGAACTCCCTGCCAGAACCCCATCTGCTGCCAGTCTGTTCTTTCAACAGAACAGGCTATTCTGAAAATCTGGTACTTACTCTAAAAAAAACAAAAAACCAATACAGTCTATTCACCCCCCCCCCCCCCCTCTAGACTGTATCCAGTATAACCAGGACCAACAACTTCTCTGGCAACAGCATTAAGCTTTGCAGATGATGATTCCATGAAGGTGACCAGTGTCTGGGTCAGAGCTTCAACCTTATCTGAGATATGCTGAAGTCCAGCCTCAAGATGATTGTGAACAAAGGTGAGATGTTCATGGTGCTTGGTGTTGATTTCAGCCAATTGATCCATTCCATCAAGCATTTTACCACCAAAATCCTCAGCTGCAGTGACAAACTGATTGAAGGAGATTTGGTGCTTATCTTCTTTGGATTCTGTGTTCCCAGGCATACCTAGACCTCTTGATTTAGGCATAGGAGGCCTTCTGGGTTGTTCTTCATGCTGAGGAGGGGTCTTCCTCCTTTTGGAAGTTTCATCAGCAACAATGGAGGATGTAAGAAATCCATCATTGTCACTGGAAGAGGAAGGCACCCTGAAGATCGGTTTCCTGATGGGGGTAGAAGCCACAGAGTGTTGAGGGGAGATAGGAGTGGCTGCATCTTGTGGTGTAGGCTGTGGAGAAGCAGTTCGGGACTTCTTGATGGAGGGGTTTTCTTGTTGATGTGAGGGAGCATTCTGTTGTTGTGGAGGAGAGGGTGGAGGTGATGGTGATCTGGATCTGATTGAGGGTTGGGATTTGCAGGGAGATGGATTTTTGGTTTTGGGTGAAGAGGTATTCTGTTGGGGTGAAGGTGTAGGGGAGATGACTTGTTGGTGTTGGTATGGGATAATTTGTCCTTGAGGGGATGGTGATTTGTTCTTGGGAGGAGAGAACGGTTTGCAGGGTGAAGGAGATGAAGATTTGGGGGTGGAGGGTTTTTGGTGTGAAGGGGTTTTCTGTGCAGAGACGGTTTTCTGTGGGGGTGAGGGGGATTTCTGTTGGGGTTGGGGAGAAGAGTTTTTAGGAGAGGGAAGGGGGGAAGGAATGATTGGGGGAATTACCTCTAGTATTGTTTCTGTGAACAGAGAGTCTCTCCATTCTTTGACAAGTCTTTTCATGACCAGAGGTAGATCATTGGCAGTAGAGGGTTCACCTTCTCCATGTGCACTGTGGCGAAATTTGATCATGGATTCCTTCCTCTTCTTCTCGACTAACCAAGCATCAAAGTCATTCATCTCATGCTCTTGAAGAGCCTTCACATGGTCTTCTGGTGAGTTTCTGACCAGAGGTGCTTTTCCTTGAAGTTTCTCCTTCTTCTTCTGTAGGACAGAAAGAAGAAAATCCTTGTTTAGGCAGGACTCCACATCTTCTGTGTCAGCCCATCTGAGTACTTCGTCTTCTTCAGAGATGAAGTAGGACAAGTTCTTGAGGAGCTCAGTGAGAGGTCCCACTCTCCACTTTCTCCATGCCAGAACCCTGATGAATTTCCTATCAGGACTTGAAGTACTGCTTCTTTCTTGGTGTTCTGGTGAAGGAACCACCATAGGTTGATCATTTGCAGAGGCAGGAGGAGAAGAATGTAGTTCCCCCTGAGGAGTGGCATTCTGCACCATTACTTCTTCTGAGTCACTTGACTCAAATATGATCCTCTTGCCGTGCCAAGCATTTCTGTTGGCTGGTGCAGAGGTGACAGAGTCCTCCAGCTTCTCCTGTGCTGCAGGTGTCAAAATTTTGGTCTTCTTTTGAATGTGGGAGGCAGAAGGGGTGCTTGCTGAAGAGATAGGTGAAGGTGCCTTTCTCTTAAGAACAGATTTCTTTGCCACCACCTTGTGGACTTTGACAGGTGTGGTCTTCTTCTTGGGAACCTTCTTGACCACCTTCTTCACCAAAGGCATTTCTTCTTCAGAGTCAGAAGGGGTAGGAGGTTTCTGTTGCTTCTTTGAAACTTTCTTTGGTTGAACAACCTTCTGTTGTTGCCTTTCTCTGTTGAACTCAAGGGTTCTGAGTCTCTTCTGCTCTGCCTTGAGAGCAACCTTCCTATCACTTGAAGTGTTGAGGAAGAGCAACTTGGTGTAGTCGGCCTCAATGGGGTTTCTCAGCCCTATTCTTGCCTTGAGCAGGATTTCAGAGATTAGGAGACCATAACCCATGGGGGTCCTGAACAGACCGGTCTCCTTGTCTTTCTTCTTGATGAATTCAACAAGGGATTTGATAGTTACCTGTCCCCAGTTGATGTTCATCCCATGATGAACTGCAAAGACAGCCTTTGCATTCAGTGCATTCATGTCATCTGTGGAGGTGCTCTTTCTCCAGACACACCTATGCAGGATGTTGACCAATTTCTCATAGTCGCTCAGAAGAAGATTTTTCTTCATGTAAATCTTTGGAACTCTACCCACTTCAGGTCGGCAGTAGAGTTGGACAAAGTTGTCCACAGTGACGTTGACACTGTCCAAAGTGAGGAAACCTTCAGTTTCTTCTTCTTGTGGGTCCTCTACCATGCCAAAGAGAGCGTTGAGGTCTGCAGGAGTGAGGGTAATGTCTTCACCATTGACATTAGACCGAATGGTCTCCCCTTCGTATGTAGCGTTGAGATAGAACTCTGCTACGTCCCTTGTACTGTAAGATTCAAAGTGATAACCTACCACTTTGTTCAGTTGGGAGTCCTCCATTCCCTTGATGATCTTTATCATCGTTTCATGGTTTGAAGCGAGTTCCGGGAGTGCGGAGAGGTCGCAGTTCATCCCTGTGTAAATGTTTGAAACGAGGGTGTTGATTTCCTCCTTGGTGAGGTCGTTGATGTTGATGAAAGCCATTTGATCAGAGAAGAATTGCAGAAAGCTTGAGAGCTATGGAGGTTTGAGAGTTTGAAAGTAATGAGAGCAGTAGCGGTTTAGGTTTGCGAAAGGGGGAATTTATGGGTTTGGGTTAGTGGACGTTTGGAATTAATTTATGGTTCCAAGAAACCAATAAATGTAAAAAGGGGCGGAGTAATAAATAAACGGGGGCACAGTAAATATTATACGGCTTGATACCGTTTTAAGGGTAAAAGGGTAAAAGACCTGTAATAATTTACTAGGACACCCGGTTTTCAGAAAATTTCTAAGTCCACAACCTTCTGAGGGTTTTTCTGTAGAAGGGGGATTTTCTGTTGCTGAGGTGTTCTGCCATGGTTGGGACCAGAAGAAGTTGACAGAGGGGGGGGGGGGGTTAACAGAAGAGGTTCTGCCACAGGTAATCTGTCAACAACAAAAGAGCAACAGAGGGCCTTCCTTTTCAACTTTCCCTTGGAATCTCATCAATCATTCCCAATTCCTCTCTCAGTTTGTTGAACCTAGCCTCAGGAAGAGGCTTTGTCAGGATATCTGCAAGTTGGTCTTCTGTTGGCACATGTTCCATGCAGATGTGCTTCTTTTCAACATGATCTCTGATGAAGTGATGCCTGATCTCAATGTGCTTTGTTCTGGAATGAAGAACTGGATTCTGAGTGATAGCAATGGCACTGGTGTTGTCACACAACAGCTTGATCTCCTTTGCTTGAATTCCATAGTCCTTCAGTTGTTGCTTCATCCAGAGTAGCTGAGCACAGCAACTCCCAGCTGCTATGTACTCTGCCTCAGCTGTACTTGTTGAGATGGAGTTCTGCTTCTTGCTAAACCAGGAAACAAGCCTTCCTCCTAGCAATTGGCAGTGACCAGGAGTGCTCTTTCTGTCTAGTCTGCAACCTGCAAAATCTGAGTCAGAATAACCAATTAGTTCAAAGTTACCTCTCTTTGGATACCATAGGCCTGCATTTGGATTTCCTTTGATGTATCTGATGATTCTCTTTGCAGCACTTAAATGGCTTTCCTTGGGCTTTGATTGATATCTGGCACAGATTCCAACAGAGAATGAGATGTCTGGTCTGCTTGCAGTTAGATACAACAGAGATCCTATGATTCCTCTATATGTTGTTGCATCTACATCCTTTCCTTCATCATCTGGACCAATTCCTTGTGAAGTGTTCATGGGAATCTTCACTGATGATTTGCCTTCCACTCCAAACTTCTTGATTAGATCTCTTGTGTACTTCCCTTGATTGATAAAGATCCCTTCTGGAACTTGTTTGACTTGAAGTCCTAGGAAGTAACTGAGTTCTCCCATCATACTCATTTCAAATTGACTCTGCATCACTTGAGAAAATTTCTTGCATAGTTCTGGATTAGTACTTCCAAATATAATATCATCAACATATATTTGTACTAACAGAATATGATTAGCGACAGAGATTTGAAATAGAGTTTTGTCAACCTTTCCTTTAGTAAACCCATGGTTCACCAGGAAAAGGGACAATGTGTCATACCAGGCTCTGGGAGCTTGCTTAAGACCATAAAGGGCCTTTTTAAGCTTGTAGACACAAGAAGATTGAGTAGGAATGACAAAACCTGGTGGTTGTTCCACATAAACTTCCTCTTCAAGATCTCCATTCAGAAATGCACTCTTGACATCCATCTGGTAGACCTTGATGTTGTTGTAGGCAGCATAGGCTAGAAAGATTCTGATGGCTTCAAGTCTGGCAACTGGTGCAAAGGTCTCATCAAAATCTATTCCTTCTTCTTGACAATATCCTTTAGCTACTAGCCTTGCTTTATTCCTTACAATGTTGCCATCTTCATCTGCTTTGTTCTTGAATACCCATTTGGTTCCGATGACATTCTGGTGCTTTGGCCTAGGAACAAGTTCCCATACTTTGTTCCTTTCAAACTGAGTGAGCTCTTCTTGCATAGCATTGATCCAATCTGAGTCTGCAAGAGCTTCTTCAACTGTCAAAGGTTCCATCTGAGATATGTAGCAGGCAAGCATTGCTTCTCTCCTCGATGTGGATCTGGTTTGAACTCCACTTCTGATTTGACCAATCACTTGGTTAGGAGGATGGTCTCTTAACCATGTTAGGTCTGGTTCTATCAGCTGCTGTCTTGGTCTCTCTGGTTCCTCATCTTCAGAGTCTTCATCTTCATTCAACAGAAGGGGGTTTGGGGCAGGTGTTGGAAATGCAGGATTGTCTGCCACCTCTTCTGTTGGTTCTGGTGTTCTGTCTTCTATGCTGACTTCCTTGAGAATCTCTGTTACCTCTTTAACAGAGGTGCTTTCATCAAACTTCACATGTATGGATTCTTCAACATGTGGGGTCCTTCTGTTGAGTACTCTATAGGCTTTACTGGTGTTTGAATAGCCTATAAAGACTCCTTCATCAGCCTTTTCTTGAAATACTTTCAGATGCTCCTTTCCATTGTTAAGGATGTAGCACTTGCATCCAAATACATGAAAGTAGCTGATGTTAGGTTTTCTTCCCTTCCAGAGTTCATAAGGGGTCTTCTAGTGATTCTTGTTGATCATGCTTCTGTTCTGAGTATAACATGCAGTGTTGATTGCTTCAGCCCAATATCTCATAGGCAATCTAGATTCTGCAATCATTGTTCTTGCAGCTTTTTTTAAAGTTCTGTTCCTTCTTTCTGCTATGCCATTCTGTTGAGGGGTTCTGGCGGCAGAAAGTTGATGAAAAGTTCCATTCTGATCACAGAAATCCTTTATGACTTGATTGACAAATTCAGTTCCTCTGTCTGATCTGATTGTCTTCACTTTCAAGTTCTTCTCAGTCTGAAGTTGCTTTAACAGAGATGGCAACTTCTGAAGAGTTTCATTTTTCTTTGATAGAAAAACAGTCCATGTGTATCTGGAGTAGTCATCAACCATGACTAAGGTATATTTCTTGCCACCAATGCTTGGAGTCTCAACAGGTCCAAATAAATCCATGTGAATCAGATTTAGAGGACTTGTAGAAAGATCTCCAGCAATGGGTTTGAAGGAATTCTTCATTTGTTTGCCTTTCTGACATGCACTGCAGAGGGTCTCCTTCTTGTACACAATGTCTGGTAGCCCTTCTACAATGTGTTCTCTGGCCAGTTTGTTGATTGTTTTGAAATTCAAATGGTTGAGCTTTTTGTGCCAGTCCCAGCTCAGTTTTGAATCTCCCTTGGCTATCAGGCAAACTCCATCTTTTGCAGTGATCCAATCAACTACATAGATGTTCTTCTTCCTTGATGCTGTAAGAACCACTTCCTTTGTTGTCTCATGCTTCACATAGCAGAAGTCCTTTGTGAATTCAACAGTGTAGCCTTTGTCACAGAATTGGCTAGCACTTAGCAAGTTGAACTTCAGTCCTTTGACATATGAGACATCATCAATGATTATCTGGTTCCTGATCAGCTTTCATCTTCCTTTTGTTTGACCTTCTTTGTCATTACCTCCAGAGGTAACTCTAGGTCCTTTGCATTTCTGGAACTCTGTTAGGCAACTTCTGTCACCTGTCATGTGCCTGGAGCATCCACTATCAATAAACCATTCTTGTTCAGAGATGGCTCCAGCACACAGTTCCTGCAAGATCAAAAGAAAGATTTAGGTACCCAAGCAATGCTGGGTCCTGGGGGGTCATGGAGTCTGGGTAGTTGGTACCATTTTGGTCCCATCAAGTGAAACCTTGGTGGGTGGTACCCATTGTCCACCTGGTAGTTATAGTAAACTGAAGTGTGATTCACTTTGGGCAGATGCTTATGAGGGTCATGCTTCCTGTTTACATACTTTTGCATAGCTTTCTTTGTTGGAAAGAAGTCCCATATACTATCAAGAGCAGAGGGACGGTTAACCTTGGGCTTCTGAAGTTGACCAGCCAACCTCTTCTGCCTGAGGTTAACTTTCTCTTGATATTTGCCCTTCTGGTGATTATTTCTGGCACGATTGACATGAGGTTGTCTGTCAATGAATGGTCTTTTATTTTTGTTATTTTGAAAACCTCTTCTGTTGTTAGGTTTTCTGCCAGGTTCATTATTTTTCAAAAAGGGTTTCTGTTGAACCTTTATCTTACCCTTTTCTGGTCTGACTTCCTCATGAACAACCTTGGTGCCAGATACACCAGCTTGACAGATGAGGCTAGAAGTCAGTGGCTCTATGACCTTATCTGCCTTAGCAACTCTGGTGCTAGGCATTACAGAAGGCTCACCTGATTCTGTTGAGCCATAACCAAGACTAAAACCAGTGCCAATCTGTTGATCAAGCACAATCTTTTCCATGGAAGACTGGGCCTTCTGGTAAGCTTTGTACTTAATCTCGAGAGGCTCTATTTCTCTTATTCTCTTAAGAAGAGAAACATTTTCAGTCTCCAGTTGATCTCTTTCCTCAATTAGAAGATTGATTTTGATCTCAACCTCCTTCTTTAAGTCAAGAATTTCAGCTTTCAACTTACTGTTTTCTTCTGTTACAGAAGAATAAGTGGCTTGTATGGCCTTAAACTCTTCCCAAAATTCTGACATTGAATCAGAATCAAAAGCTAAGCCTACCGAAGAAAAATTAGATTCAGAAGTAGAGGTTACCTCATCATCAGAATGAGCCATGAGGCAAAGGTCTTCTGTCTCAGTATCAAGGCAACAGAAGGCCTCATCAGAATCTGAGTCAGAACTGGATTCTGTTTCTGACAGAGGGTCTTTCTCCAGCTGTTCTGTCACAAGTGCCTTCCTTCTTCTGGAGTTGTCCTCGTACTTCTTCTTTTCTCCATCCTGTCCTTGCTTCTTGGACACTCTAGGATGGGGACAGTCAGCCTTGAAGTGGCCAGGTTGTCTGCAATTGTAACAGAGAAGCTCTCCACTGCTTTCTGTTGATTTGACCTTCTGGTATGGCTTTCTGTTGAAGGATGGACTCCTTCCATCTTTGGGATTCTTCATAAACTTTTTGAATCTCCTGGCAAAGGCAGCCATATATTCATCAGATAAAAGTACTGAAGGGTCAAAATCATTTACCTTAGATGTGCTGGCAGTGAGGGCTGTAGTGGTCCTCTCTTCTGGTACTTCTTCCTTTTCTTCAATCATTTCAAACTCATGAGCTTTGAGATCTGAAATGAGCTTATCAGTGGGATAAGTCTTTACATCCTTGCTGGCTTGGACAACAACTACCTTCATCTTTCATGCTGACGGCAGTCCCCTCAACACTTTCAGGTTGATCTTCTTGGTTGTGAGATCCTTGCCAAGCTCAGAGATCTCTCCAGTGAGAGTGAGGAGCCTGTCATACATCTTGGAGATGCTTTCACCAGGCAGAAGTTTGAAGTCATCAAACTTCTTGTTGGCTATGGTTAGTTTGTTGTCCTTCTCTTGCTCATCACCAGCTCCAATGAGCTCAAGAGTATCCCAGATTTCCTTAGCAGTCTTGCACTTCTTGATTCTGTTGAAGTACCTATCATCAATGGACTTGTAGAGGATGTCCTTGGCAATATTGTCTAGGTTGTACTTTCTCCTCTCTTCAGTTGTCCATTCTGACTTGGCTTTACTAATCATCTGGGGTCTGGTGTTGTCTATGGCATGTTCAGGATTGACCTTCTGGAAGCTAGTGAAGGGGCCAATGTCAAGAACTTCCCACATTTCATCATGCAGGGCACAGAGATGTGCTTTCATCCGGATCCTCCAGTCATCAAACTTAAGATCTGAAAACATAAGATTCTTGGACAAGGAGTGATCCATTATATCAGATAGAAATGAGGCTAAACAGAAAAACAAGTGGATCTTTGTTCAACAAATAACCTAAAAGATTATTAGAACAAGGAGGCTCTGATACCACTTGTTGGTCCCGGTTATACTGGATACAGTCTAGAGGGGGGGGTGAATAGACTGTATTGGTTTTTAACTTTTTAAGCTAAGTACCAGATTTACAGAATAGCCTGTTCTGTTGAAGGAACAGACTGGCAGCGGATGGGGTTCTGGTAGGGAGTTCTGTTAGCCTCAGAGAAGCAGTAGGCAGTAGGCCTTCTGTTAACTCGTAGAACAAGTTCTGCTGAACACAGATACCAAGTCCAAGGAGTTATACAGTTCTAACAAAGTACAAGTATTAAAAGCAGTAAGTAAACGACACCAGGGATTTTTATAGTGGTTCAAGGAACAACTCGGTCCTCTAATCCACTGTTCCACTAAGCTGTAAAAACTGCCGTTTACAAAGCCTTAGTCCTAGCACTTAAGAAGCACTCCACGTCTTCTTCAAGCCTAGATGTGTCCTGGGATGCACTGCCTGGCTTCCTTTAACACTGGTCCTTTCACTGAGTTTCCTTGAAGTATCACCACTTCACTACTCCAGTTATTTGGACGTCCTTCTTGTAGCAAGAAGAGTTTCTGTTGAAACAGGGGTTCCTCCAACTAGCTTCGTTACAAAAGATTTGTATGTGATGAGCTTGAAGAGTTGAAGAACACTTGGAACTTTGCTTGAGTTGGAAAGAGTAATTTTCCAACTTCTGCCTTCTCTTGTAGAAGATAATGAGTTTGAATCTCAAGGAGGCTTTTTTGCTTTTCAAAGTTTGAATATCTTGCTTGTAGCAATGTGATCTTGGCAAAGTTATAGCAAAGTTATTTTTTTGTTCTTCGTAGTGTATCTTTTTATACTGAGGTTGTCTTCCCGTTGGAGGAGTAGGAGGACAACTGCATTTAATGCGCGAGCAGTTGACTTGACCAGTAGGACCCGGTAAAGATGGCGGGTTACTATTTTGGGATAAAGTAATCCTGACATTGCGGCCAATCATCTGCAATTACTCCACGGAGCATGGGGAGCATTAAATGAGCATTTAATGCGAGCACTGTACCTTTTCCGTTTCATACTCCTAGCCGTTGAAGGAATCTTTAAGTTGACTTCCCGGCTTTGTGGATTTCTTCCAAGTGTAAGACCTTCTGGTGTCATTGGCAGAGAACTGATTCAGAGAAGATCTTGAGCACTTCTGTTGAAAGTAGCTTACAGAGGACCAATAGGGTTTCTGTCAAGCTAAAGGGTAACAGAGACCCTGAGGTTTTCTGTTTCTAGACAGACAACCAAAATCTTCTGTCTGGAGGACTTCTGGTAGAGAGGCCTTCTGGTAGTCGATTATGCTAAGAACTTTACAAGGGAAAATTCTAATACATAATTTCTAAAAGGGGTACTCTAAAGTCTTAATTAATATAGCATCATCAAAATCTAAATACAATTATTCCTTACAATTTCCCCCTTTTTGATGATGCCAAAACCCTTTAACTATTTCCAGAGAAGTGCCTTCACCATAAAAAATTTAAAGTTTAAAACTTTTCATTAAAATCTTAGTGGGCAACTTGGCATAGGAAAATAGTAAGAGTACGATACATTCAGATAGCAGTTCAAAAAGAAACAAGTACAGAATGAAATAGTAAGTAACAAAGAGTAAAGAAGCAAAGAGACTTTAGAAGGAGAAGAGATAAGCTTTTATTAGATCAAGAGTATTAAGAGAACGTCAGCGGTTTCTGTGCCTTGTTCAGGTCAGTGTAATCAACACACATTCTAAACGTCGGCGGTTTCTGTGCGAGGACGACGTTGGCCAACCATGTCGGGTACTTCACCTCTTTGATGTGGTTGATTGAGAGGAGCATGGCGACCTCCCCTTTGACGAAGTCCCGCCTGTCGGCGGACAAGTAGCGCCGCTTCTGTTTGACAGGCGCGGAGGCCGGATCGACGGTCAGCCGGTGAGTGATCACCTGGCTGCTGATGCCTGGCATATCATCCGGGCCCCACGCGAAGACAACGGCGTATGACCGTAGGACGAGGAGGATGGCGTCTCGTTGGTTCCGGGGGAGTTGCTTTCCGACTCGGAGAACCCGCTCCGGCCGGGAGGTATCCAGAGGGATTTCCTCGACCTCCTCGGCCGGCTCGGTATGTGGCCTTTCCTCGTCCATGGCGACGGCGGCCGTGATGGTGTCTATCCTCTGGCCCTCCCTCTCGGACGGCCTTGTCAGTTTGAGGTAGCATGCCCTGGCTATCCTCTGGTTTCCTCTGGCGTAGCCGATGCCGTCGTTGGTGGGGAACTTCAGGCACAAGTGCTTCATGGAGATGATGGCCTCCAAGTCCTCCAGCGCTGGCCGCCCCAATTCAGGTTGTGGGCGCACTGTAGGTTGACCACCATGAACTCCATGTTAATTCTGGCATGGTGGGGGCCGTCACCGACCTCCACGGGGAGGACTATCGTGCCCTCGGCGTCGATAGAGTCCCCGGTGAAGCCGGATAACGGGGTCTTGATCGGCTTCAGCAGAGCTCTGTCCAGCTTCAACTGCTTGAAGGTGTCCAGGTACATCACGTTGACGGAGCTCCCCGTATCGATGTAAGTACGGTGGATGATGGAGTCACCGATCTCACATCGGATGACGAGGGCGTCCCTGTGTGATTCCGTACCCGGAGGTAGATCCTTGTCGGTGAAGGTGATCGCCTCCGTTCGCTGCTTCTTTGGCTGGGGGGGGAACGTGGGACACCTCCCCAATGTATAGGGATTGGGCCCATTTCTTTCTCTGAGTGGCGGAGTCCCCCCCAGTGTTCCCACCTACGATGAGGTGGATGTGATTCTTCTTCGGCGGGGGCTCTTCCAAGTCCTCGCCGTCGCTGAGCCTGCCAATCTCCCGCTTCTTCGCAGAGGGTTTGCCCCCATGTTTGGCGGTGTTTACCCAAGTGTTCTTGCGTGGGCCACCTTTGACAAACTGGGAGAGTTCCCCCTGGCGAATAAGGCGCTCGATGGCCTTCTTCAGTGTGATGCAATCGTCGGTGTTGTGCGACGAGTTCTTGTGGAACCGGCAGTATGTGCCGCCCTGCTGGATGGCAAGGATCTCCTCGGCTGGCCGAGGGGCCTGCTCGATGAGGCCGTGTTTCTCGGCATAATCGAGGATGGTGCCGACCGGGTGGGTGAGGGTTACCCCCGGCCGTTCCAACCTTGGACGCCAGTGGCGATCCTTCTTACTCTGTCCACCAGAGCCGTGACGGCCCTGGGCACCCTGGCCGGCCGGGGACGGACCCGGGGCCGGCGAAGGATTTGTCTTCTTGGAGGGATGGCCCCCCTCTCTCTTGTGATTGTGGAGCTCGTCGGCGTCGGCATACAAGCCTCCGCGCTGGAGCGCCTTGGCGTACGACCTCGGGGGGTCGGTGATGAGGCTCCTAGCGTACGGGGAGCTGCGGAGGGCTCCCTGATACAAGGCGAGGAGGGTGCGCTCATCGGCCCCCTCAACCTCCTCGGTCTCCCTCGTCCACCGATCAATGAAGGACCGGAGGGACTCCTCATGCTGCTGCTTGACGGAGAGGAGGTGGGTGAAATACTTCTTCGCGCGCTTCCTCCCGGCAAAGTGAGTGAGGAAGCGCTGGGCGAGATCTTGCCATGAGTCGATGCTCCCTTCGGGGAGCCCGTTGAACCACTCGTACGCTGGCCCCTCGAGAGTAGAGAGGAACCAACGGCAGAGGTATTCGTCGGACGCGTTCACCATCAGCATGTTGTTCTGGTAACGTCTGAAGTGCTCCTGGTGTCTGATCGGCCATCGTAGGACTTGATAGCGTTTCCCCTGTACTTCTCCGGGATGGGGGCCGAGAGGACCCTGTTGGTGAAGGGGGTCCTGGTCCTGACCTGGATGATGGGGTCACCTCGCCCCTCGGCCAGCTCCCTCTCCAGGGCGCTAACTTTGTTCATGAGCGCGTTGAGGCCGGGGTCGTTGGAGGCGCCGGCCGTAGGGATGTTGGCCGACTGCTTGGCTTCCATCTGAGCCAGCCTCCTTTCCAGTTGGGCGATGACCTCGTCCCGAGGGTCCCTGGCGGCCGCAGCAGCGCCCGGCTGGTTCCTCATGCGCTCGTTGTGAGCCGCGTTGATCTGGTGACGCACGTCATCCTCGTGCAACTTTCCCTTGCCCTTGTCCGGGCGGGGCTGGTCCGCTGTCCGGGACACAGACCCCAAGCTTTCCCTCGGCGAGCCAGGACGAGGATCACCAATCCGTCCCGCCATCCTCTCCGAAACCGGACGACGGCGCGTGTCACCTAGCCTATGGAAGACAGAGGCTTTTCCACGCGCTGGGGTCTGCCCAGGCCGAAGAGGGGAAGCAGGGTGGGAGTGGGACGACGCCGTGTCCTGGGGCACCACCCCCTCATCGTTGCCTATCTGGACGGCCAACGGTTGGGGCTGAGGGGGTTGAGTGACGTTCCCCCTGGTCCTTGGCAAGAGTGCGCTGAGGACGGTGGGGTTCTGAGCCAGGCTGGCGATGATGACCGATAGCGCGGCCTGGACCTGCGGATCCACGGACGGAGAGGCCGCGGCCATAGGCTGGGCCGGGGCGTGGTCCGTCTTCTCAGCTCGTTTCTTGTCCAGGCCGAGGCGGGCATCAGGGACTCCGTCGTTGAGTTGGTTGCGGAGGTCCGTCGTGAGGTTGAAGGCCTCCTGGAAGAGGTCCCCTCCGCCGACCTGGTCGGCCGTGGCGTCCTCATCGTGCTCCCTGGGCTCTTGGTCCTCAGGGATGACTTTGCTGATGAGGTTGCGGTTTGACTTAGTTCTCCCCATGATCAGTGGTTAGCTGTGCTTGGTAGCGACGAAGGGTGCTAACTTGATTGTTCTAGCTCTCAACGAGAGCACCAAATGATAGAGTATATCTCTAGAGAGAAGTGAGAGCTGGAGAGAGAAGTTGTAACACCGACCCCGAGCATATTTACTTTTAGTAAATTATGTAATAAACCTTGAAAGATGATTTATGAATTTACGTAATTGTAAATTTTTATTATTTCTTTTACGTGAATAGTAAATTGCATGTGGGGCCCACAGCGGGAACGGGGACCGCCCGATAATTCCCGAACCACATATTATATTCATCTTGGTCTAGATAATATGTATATGGTGGTGAATATTTTATTTGGGCCATAAGAAAGGCATGGAGTTGACCGGTTGGTCAAACGGGGCCCAATTACCTGTATTGGTAATTTACCGAATAACAGCCCGAAAAGAGTTTCGGAGCTACTAAATTAATGTTGGAGAATGCACATCTATTCTAAAGGCCCATGATTATTGGGAACGCATGATATATTTTATTTGGCCCGATAAAATAAAATATGACTAAAGTAGTCCGAAAAATACATCTTTCGGGGCCGATTGTACACACCGGGACACAACGGGATGACCTCCCACCTAAGTGGGGGCCACCCCACGTTTTTAGGTGAGCTAGCTGACCAAATAATGGGAGAAGGACAAGATGGAGTGGGATGATACGGATGGAGGAGAGGGGGGAAGTCTCATAGAGACAAACACCCATACCCCTTGGCCTACCCATTGACTTCTCTCTCAATTGATTGAGGAGAGTTATCTCCTACCAAGAGCACACATTCGGCCAGCAAGAAAGGGAAGAGAGAGAGCTCCAAGGAAGCTCTTACATAGCTCAAGTTGAGGAGGCAGGAGGAAGAAAGCCCAAGAAGAAGAACTAGAGTAGAGGTAAGAGCTCAACTAGTTTTTCCACCTTTAACTAGTTTATTTGTGTATGATTTTTAATAAATCATATGGTGGATTAAACATGATGTTCTACACGTTCAAAAGTGTAGAATACTGATATAGAATGATGGTATTTAACTTAGAAGAGTTGTGGAATCGATAGGACTCGAAACCGCCGGAAAACCGCCATTGTAGGGGACTGTTTTCGAGCTGCAGGCCCGAAAGCCGCCCACCTTTCACCAAAGCCGCCCGGCTTTCACTAAATTTCCTGATTTTCCACTCTTGAACGGCCTAGAACGAGGACGGATCGAGGGGGTTTCGCTAAGGCAGCTAGTTGAGCACATCATAAGGTGAGGATGGCTGACTATATTGCTTATAATTAGTGAGTTAATTTAATGAGATTACCGAAGGTAATTAAATGTGTTTTTATGGATTATTAACGATTAATAATGCCTAAAAATGAAAAGATTAAATGTCTAGAGAAAAAAGAGCATGATATACAAATTTAGGAATAAATTGTGTATGTTCATGTGTTATGAGTATGTCGACTTGAAAGTGGAACTTGTTATGAAACATGTGTTGAAATATACTTTTTCTTCATATTAGAATATATGAGTGATTAAAAGTGATATTTTGGATATTGACATAAATGATATTTTCAAAGGAAAATCAGTTGGAATTGTCTATATGACTATGAGTTGAGAACTTGGTTTGTTGATATTAATTTGACTAGTATTAAGATGCTAGTTGAACATTAAAATGAAATGTTGTTAAGATTGATCCTAAGGTTGGATTGTGAAGTATATTGCCTTAAGTAGTCTTAAGAGATGCTTTAAGGTAGGAAAGTATGAACTTTAAGTTATACTAGGGGTAGGCCTTAAGGGATACCCAAGATAGTGTGAATATTAAATTGATCCTAAGTATAGGATTGGCCTACGGGTGTGATCGGTGATTCTTGTGGATAGCCGGTTGAATTATGGAAATAGTAAGGACCATGGCCCTTCCCGACTCTAGAGAGCGGGGTTGGATAGCATGGACTTACATCGTGATCACGGGTTAGGGTGGAATCCGAATCGGAGACCTAACTAGGTTCCGGTAGCGGTAACACATAAGATAGGACCCCGAAGGGCCTTACCTTCCTACGGGATGATGGGTACGAGTCCAGGGGCGGGATGTTGGAGTCCGAACCGGGAGCCTCGTGAGGTCTCGGACAGCGGTAGCAAGTCCCGTAGAAATAATAGGACCCAAGGGTTGGGTTGTGCAAACGATAAATGAAAAAAGGATATATATAAGAAGGGCCGTGTGCCGACAAATAAATAAATTTACTTATTATGAAGATAATAAGTGAGGAATATAAATTATTATTTATATTATGATATCACCCTATTTTGAGGGTCTTGGAAATTAAAACGTTGATTATACTTAGTATAGTTGCTATTGTACTTGTCAAAAATTTCCAAGTACTGACCTCCCCTTCACGGGGGAGGCCACCTCACAGTTTCAGGTAGAACTTGAAGGTTGCTACCGGCGCCCGTCGCTTCGGGGATATTCAAAGGAGAAGACGTGGTTCGTGCTTCTTCTGTTTCCTGTTTTCAAAATAATGATAACAATGCTCATGGACATTATTTTTGAACAATTACTTTGGGGGCTTGTATGCCTAGTTATGCCAAGTGTGGCTTGAACAATTGTATTAATGCTTCCGCTGTTTTAAATGAATGTTTTACATTATGTTTGTTTATGGATGTACTATGTGTGAATGATATTCATGACGCCTTGTATAGTATGGATGAGTTGGACTACGGTTGACTATTCGTACTGTACGGCGGGTTGTTGACGTGTCCGGCTAGGTCCGGGGCGTGACAATTTAATTGGTATCAGAGCCTTAGTCCGTAAACATCATAATGAAGCTTCAAAATGCTTTTTTGAAAAGGAAATAGAAAACCATGAGCATAAAGTTTTGTACTTATAGAACTTTTGGTACTTGAGTTGCAATGTCTCTAATTGTTAAGATGGTACCCTTAACAATTGGTATTGCGGTGATTTGAGCCAAAAGATGTCTTTAAGTGCCTATCCGTCAATTGACATTTGATACGAGTCTAATGACTCATTCTAAATTTCTTTCAGAAATGGAACGTACCGGAAAGGTTACTCGACGGAACCCGACTGGCCAAGCACCGGGAGGATCCCAACGTGGCAGTCGGGGAGGATCGAGGGTGTCTAGGAGACAAGGCCGTGCAGGCCACTCGCTGACCGTTAGTGACGGTCATGTGGAAACTATCGACGAGCACTATGAGTCCGAGGAGGATTCAACCTACCGACCGGGAACTGAGCCGGTTGAGACCCCATATGATGGGGAATACGATGATGCAAGTGACGAGAGCGATGATAATGAAGCTCTCGAACGGATTGAGGAATTGCTCCGGCAATACCACCAAGATCGCCAAAGGCGCCGGACAAGGCGTGCTTTGGAAGGGGCTTCAAGAAGAGGAAGCCGTGTAACTCCCCGGGAGATCATAGAATCCCGAGGAGGGGGAGGTGCTGAGGTCCCTATAATAAGGATCTCAAAGTACCTCAAGGAGGCAAGAGACTTGGGATGTAAACCGTTTGATGGAACGGGGGACATCTCCGTGGCGGCCGAGTGGATCAAAAGATTCAACGAGGCGGCCCTCGACATGCAACTACCACCCCACATGAAGCTGAGGGTAGCCACGAGGCTACTAGAAGGCATGGCGTCCACATGGTGGGATGGAACAAAAGGGAAGTACGGTGAGGTCGTCACTTGGGAGAATTTCAGACAGGAGTTCTTCAGCCAATACTACTCCGACTTCGAGGTGAACTTGAAGAGGAGGGAGTATACGAATTTGACCCAAGGAGGTGAATGTACGGTGAAGGAACTTGAGCACAAGTTCAGAAAACTTGCGGAGTTCATACCGGAGTACATTTGTGATGAAAACCGGATGGTGAACCATTTCTGGGATGCCTTGGACCTTGACATACGCGAGAGGGCAACACAATTGCCTAATATGACGTTCAGTCAAGTGGTTGAACAAGGCCTGAAAGGAGAGAAGGAGTGGGAGGAAAGAAAACGAAGGAATGCCGAGAGGGCAAGGAAAAGAAAATGGGAGAGCCATGGCCCTCAAGGTTCCAACAAGAAAGGGAACCACGGGGGAGGCGGATCCTTCAAAACCCCTGCACCACCGGTTAGGGGAAATCAAGGCCCGAGCGGGCAAAGCTCTGTGTCACAAGGTTCAGGCGCGAAGAAGTGCAGCAACTGCAAGAAGAACCACTTTGGCAAGTGCCGCGACCCCCCGAGGTGCTATCAATGCGGGGAGGTCGGGCATTTGAAGGTGAGTTGCCCACAACTTGGGTGGGCCATGGGGGCCGGACCGAGTAGTGCAACGACGGTGAGCAGGAACCGAATTGGAGCACCAAATGCTAGCGGTGGGCACGGTGGGGCGAGTGCAAGCAACGCGCCATCCGTAAACCAAGGAAGAACCCAAGCTCGGGTCTATGCTATGACGGAGGCGGATGCTCGTGCCAACCCAGACTCCGTTGCGGGTAATTCCTTAAACTCACGTATTAATTTTCATAAACAATAGGAGCATGGAACTTGTAAAATGCTAACCCCGACGAGTTTGGTCGGGTTTGAGGAGGAAAAGGGGAGGAGAATCCTCGCCCTGGGCGAATGCCGCCCGGCTTTGACGAAAGCCGCCCGGCTTTCGTCTTGATCATTGGGGAAAAATACTACGACAACGAATGCCGGCCGGCTTCCGCCGAGAACCGCCCGGCTTTCGTATATAACAATCAACATTTTTTTCTCGCAAACGAAAACCGGCCGGCTTTCACAGAAACCGGCCGGCTTTCACAGAAACCGGCCGGCGTTTGGAAAATTGGTTCGGATTAATCTGCGGCGCTCAAAGTCGCTCGGCTTTGGGGGAAAGCCGCCCGGCTTTCGTTAAGCCTGGGGATTCCTGTGCTGCTGAAACCCGGCCGGGTTTCGTAGAAACCGACCGACCTTCGAAATCTTTCCACGAATAAAACTGCGGCGACGAAAACCGGCCGGCTTTCATGATTTTCATAGATGGAATTTTCTCGCAGACGAAAACCGGCCGGCTGTCGTGAAAAGCGGCCGGCTTTCACCTAGATTGGTCCTAAAACGGTCCTAAAGGTTAGAAACCGGGAAATTTCGGAAGGGTATCGAACGGACCCCACCCGAAACACGACCAACATACTCTACGAATTAAGAAACGAGCCTATTAATTAGATAGTGTGTCTTACATTACTTATGAATGTAGGAACATTAAAGATAAACGGGAGAGACGCAAGGATCCTTATTGATACCGGGGCGCAACGATCATTTGTGAGTGAGGCGTTCGCCAGCGGATTCAACGGACCACTTGTACCAATGACTCAAACCCTATTGGTGTCCACGCCTCTAGGGGATGATATCGAGAGAAATAGCCACTATCCATCGTGTGAGGTGGAAGTGGAGGGCCAAACCTTGACGTGTGATTTCGTACCGCTGAGTATGATCGAGTTCGATGCAATCCTAGGAATGGATTGGCTTGAGAAATATCATGCTAGGGTCGATTGCTACACGAAGGTTCTTGAACTCGAAAGCGGTGAAGGGTTGACCTTACGCTTTGAGGGAGATAGAGGCAAATCAAACAGTTGTATCATATCCGCCGTGAGAGCGAGGAACATGATGAGGAAAGGATGCCACGCATATCTAGCTTATGTGGTGGACAAATCCAAAGAAGAGGTAGACATCAACGATGTGAGAGTTGTGTGCAAGTATCCGGATGTCTTCCCAAAAGACTTGCCGGGACTTCCACCCGATAGGGAGATTGAGTTCGTGATCGAGGTTGAACCCGGCACCAAACCAATCTCTATACCGCCATACAGAATGGCACCCGCTGAACTTAACGAATTGAAAACCCAATTGCAAGAGCTATTGGATAACGGTTTCATAAGGCCGAGTCACTCTCCGTGGGGAGCACCGGTCCTGTTCGTGAAAAAGAAAGATGGAACACTTCGAATGTGCATCGATTATCGTCAACTGAACAAGGTCACAATCAAGAATAGGTATCCCTTGCCTAGGATTGATGACTTGTTTGATCAGCTCCGAGGGGCGACGATATTTTCGAAGATTGACTTGAGGTCGGGGTACCACCAACTGAAGATAAAAGAGGATGACATACCGAAGAGTGCATTCCGCACAAGGTATGGTCATTTCGAGTTCCTAGTTATGTCATTCGGGTTAACCAACGCCCCGGCGACATTTATGGACTTGATGAACCGAGTATTTCATAAATACTTGGACCGGTTCGTGATTGTGTTCATAGATGATATCTTGATTTACTCAAAGAGTGAAGAAGAGCATGAGGAGCACTTGATGCTTGTTCTTGAGACACTACGGGAGAAGCAACTCTATGCCAAGTTTTCCAAATGTGAATTTTGGCTAAGGGAGATTGGCTTCCTCGGGCATGTGGTTTCAGGATCAGGGATTGCCGTAGATAACAAGAAGATTGAGGCCATTACTGAATGGGAGAGGCCAAAGAACGTCAAGGAAATTCGTAGCTTCCTTGGATTGGCAGGGTACTACCGGAAATTTGTGGAGAAGTTCTCAGTTTTGGCATCGCCATTGACAAAGCTCACTCGAAAGGGGGCCAAGTTTGTATGGGATGACCGATGTGAGAAGGGATTCCTTGAACTGAAGAAGAGATTGACCGAGGCACCGGTACTCGCACTACCCAAACAGGGTGTGGGGTACGATGTCTACAGCGACGCAAGCATCCAAGGGCTTGGATGTGTCTTGATGCAGAATGGGAGGGTGATTGCCTATGCTTCGCGACAGTTGAAGAAGCATGAGGTAAATTATCCCACTCATGACTTAGAGCTGGGGGCGGTGGTGTTTGCATTGAAGATTTGGAGACATTATCTCTACGGGGAAACATGTCATATATACACCGACCACAAAAGCCTGAAGTACATGTTTACTCAAAAAGAGTTAAACATGAGACAGAGACGGTGGATGGAGTTGATAAAAGACTACCATCTAGTTATCGAGTACCACCCCGGTAAAGCCAACGTGGTAGCGGATGCCTTGAGCCGAAAGAATTCATCTGGGGCATTATTGACTAGCTTGAGAGCATTGAGGGCTCAATTGGAGGTATCTAACGATGGTGCCTTGTTAGCTAGATTCGAGGTGAGACCTACATTGCTTGATGAAATCAAGAAGGGTCAAGAAACCGACGAAGAAATTATGAAGATCCGTGAACGCATGCTAACGGGATCGGTTGAGGATTTCAGGGAGAGAGACGATGGTCTCTTATTATTTCGTGACCGAGTATGGGTACCGTTGGATGATGAGCTCCGAAAGTCCATCTTAGAGGAGGCTCATTCATCGGCATATGCCATGTACCCGGGAGGCACGAAGATGTACCGTGATTTAAAGGAGAGTTACTGGTGGTCGGGGATGAAGAGGGAAATAGCCGAGTACATCAGTAGGTGTCTTACTTGTCAGCAAGTTAAGGTAGAACATCAGCATCCGGCTGGGTTACTACAGCCACTTTCCATTCCTGAATGGAAATGGGAACACGTGACTATGGATTTCGTGGTGGGGCTGCCACGAACGGTTAAGAATTATGATGCCGTATGGGTTGTGGTCGATAGGCTCACGAAGAGTGCACACTTTCTACCTATCAAAACTACCTATGCATTGGAGAGGTTAGCCAAGTTGTATGTGGACGAGATCGTGAGGCTACATGGGGTTCCTATAACCATTGTATCCGATAGAGATCCGCGATTCACATCACGATTTTGGCCGAAGTTCCAAGAATCTATGGGGACAAAGTTGAAATTCAGTACAGCTTTTCATCCACAAACGGATGGGCAATCTGAGCGGGTTATACAGATATTAGAGGATATGCTGAGAGCCTGTGCATTGGAGTTCCAAGGGAGTTGGGACAACCACTTATCACTTGTGGAGTTTGCCTATAACAACAGTTATCAGGCAAGTATAGGCATGCCTCCATACGAGGCATTGTATGGGAGGAGATGTCGTACACCGTTGTGTTGGGATGAGGTTGGCATGGCCAAACTCGAGAGCACGGAATTAGTGGAGATCACCAAGTCTAAGGTGAAGATGATTCGTGAGAGACTTAAGGCGGCCCAAGATAGACAGAAAAGTTATGCCGATAAGCACCGAAGAGCCTTGGAGTTTAAGGTGGGAGATGAGGTATTTTTGAAAGTTTCACCTTGGAAAGGAATCATCCGATTTCAGAGCCGAGGGAAACTTAACCCACGATACATAGGGCCATTCGTGGTTCTCGAGAGGATTGGGGCCGTGGCATACCGATTACAGTTGAATCCAGAATTGGAGAAGATACATAACGTATTCCGGATCCATCTCATGTATATGCCGGATCCATCTCATGTATTGGAAAAACCACCCGTGGAAATACGAGAAGACTTGAATTATGTCGTGCAACCGGTGAAGATACTTGACAGGCAAGTCAAGAAATTGAGAAGCAAAAAAGTTCCAATGGTTAAAATCCTTTGGAAAAGTGACCGAGTTGAGGAGGAAACTTGGGAGACGGAAGCTTTGATGAAAGAGCAATACACGTTTTTGTTTGAATGAGCATTGTGAATTTCGGGGACGAAATTCCCGTTAAGGGGGGGGTGAACTTGTAACACCGACCCCGAGCATATTTACTTTTAGTAAATTATGTAATAAACCTTGAAAGATTATTTATGAATTTGCGTAATTGTAAATTTTTATTATTTCTTTTACGTGAATAGTAAATTGCATGTGGGGCCCACAGCGGGAACGGGGACCGCCCGATAATTCCCGAACCACATATTATATTCATCTTGGTCTAGATAATATGTATATGGTGGTGAATATTTTATTTGGGCCATAAGAAAGGCATGGAGTTGACCGGTTGGTCAAACGGGGCCCAATTACCTGTATTGGTAATTTAGCGGATAACAGCCCGAAAAGAGTTTCGGAAGCTACTAAATTAATGTTGGGGAATGCACACCTATTCTAAAGGCCCATGATTATTGGGAACGCGTGATATATTTTATTTGGCCCGATAAAATAAAATATGACTAAAGTAGTCCGAAAAATACAACTTTCGGGGCCGATTGTACACACCGGGACACAACGGGATGACCTCCCACCTAAGTGGGGGCCACCCCACGTTTTTAGGTGAGCTAGCTGACCAAATAA
Organism: Cuscuta europaea; assembly: GCA_945859875.1. Classification (NCBI taxonomy): domain Eukaryota; kingdom Viridiplantae; phylum Streptophyta; class Magnoliopsida; order Solanales; family Convolvulaceae; genus Cuscuta; species Cuscuta europaea. Next base: position 43,255,736 of record CAMAPE010000010.1, on the reverse strand, counting down.
TGGGAGAAGGACAAGATGGAGTGGGATGATACGGATGGAGGAGAGGGGGGAAGTCTCATAGAGACAAACACCCATACCCCTTGGCCTACCCATTGACTTCTCTCTCAATTGATTGAGGAGAGTTATCTCCTACCAAGAGCACACATTCGGCCAGCAAGAAAGGGAAGAGAGAGAGCTCCAAGGAAGCTCTTACATAGCTCAAGTTGAGGAGGCAGGAGGAAGAAAGCCCAAGAAGAAGAACTAGAGTAGAGGTAAGAGCTCAACTAGTTTTTCCACCTTTAACTAGTTTATTTGTGTATGATTTTTAATAAATCATATGGTGGATTAAACATGATGTTCTACACGTTCAAAAGTGTAGAATACTGATATAGAATGATGGTATTTAACTTAGAAGAGTTGTGGAATCGATAGGACTCGAAACCGCCGGAAAACCGCCATTGTAGGGGACTGTTTTCGAGCTGCAGGCCCGAAAGCCGCCCACCTTTCACCAAAGCCGCCCGGCTTTCACTAAATTTCCTGATTTTCCACTCTTGAACGGCCTAGAACGAGGACGGATCGAGGGGGTTTCGCTAAGGCAGCTAGTTGAGCACATCATAAGGTGAGGATGGCTGACTATATTGCTTATAATTAGTGAGTTAATTTAATGAGATTACCGAAGGTAATTAAATGTGTTTTTATGGATTATTAACGATTAATAATGCCTAAAAATGAAAAGATTAAATGTCTAGAGAAAAAAGAGCATGATATACAAATTTAGGAATAAATTGTGTATGTTCATGTGTTATGAGTATGTCGACTTGAAAGTGGAACTTGTTATGAAACATGTGTTGAAATATACTTTTTCTTCATATTAGAATATATGAGTGATTAAAAGTGATATTTTGGATATTGACATAAATGATATTTTCAAAGGAAAATCAGTTGGAATTGTCTATATGACTATGAGTTGAGAACTTGGTTTGTTGATATTAATTTGACTAGTATTAAGATGCTAGTTGGACATTAAAATGAAATGTTGTTAAGATTGATCCTAAGGTTGGATTGTGAAGTATATTGCCTTAAGTAGTCTTAAGAGATGTTTTAAGGTAGGAAAGTATGAACTTTAAGTTATACTAGGGGTAGGCCTTAAGGGATACCCAAGATAGTGTGAATATTAAATTGATCCTAAGTATAGGATTGGCCTACGGGTGTGATCGGTGATTCTTGTGGATAGCCGGTTGAATTATGGAAATAGTAAGGACCATGGCCCTTCCCGACTCTAGAGAGCGGGGTTGGATAGCATGGACTTACATCGTGATCACGGGTTAGGGTGGAATCCGAATCGGAGACCTAACTAGGTTCCGGTAGCGGTAACACATAAGATAGGACCCTGAAGGGCCTTACCTTCCTACGAGATGATGGGTACGAGTCCAGGGGCGGGATGTTGGAGTCCGAACCGGGAGCCTCATGAGGTCTCGGACAGCGGTAGCAAGTCCCGTAGAAATAATAGGACCCAAGGGTTGGGTTGTGCAAACGATAAATGAAAAAAGGAGTGTGCCGACAAATAAATAAATTTACTTATTATGAAGATAATAAGTGAGGAATATAAATTATTATTTATATTATGATATCACCCTATTTGAGGGTCTTGGAAATTAAAACGTTGATTATACTTAGTATAGTTGCTATTGTACTTGTCAAATATTTCCAAGTACTGACCTCCCCTTCACGGGGGAGGCCACCTCATAGTTTCAGGTAGAACTTGAAGGTTGCTACCGGCGCCCGTCGCTTCGGGGATATTCAAAGGAGAAGACGTGGTTCGTGCTTCTTCTGTTTCCTGTTTTCAAAATAATGATAACAATGCTCATGGACATTATTTTTGAACAATTACTTTGGGGGCTTGTATGCCTAGTTATGCCAAGTGTGGCTTGAACAATTGTATTAATGCTTGCGCTGTTTTAAATGAATGTTTTACATTATGTTTGTTTATGGATGTACTATGTGTGAATGATATTCATGACGCCTTGTATAGTATGGATGAGTTGGACTACGGTTGACTATTCATACTGTACGGCGGGTTGTTGACGTGTCCGGCTAGGTCCGGGGCGTGACAGAAGTAGTATATTTGCTTGGTATTAATGAATTCTGAACCCCTACAACTACTCCCAAAGGGAGTATTTATAGAGAAAATACGGGCTGGGCTCCCAAGCCTTGGGCTTGGGAGGCCCATTTACAACTGGACCGCTACTGGGCCGAATACAAAGCCGCTAATGGGCTGTACAAATGAATAAGTATAAAATCCGGTTCTGAGAGGTCCTTGTGGCCGACGAGGGTGTGGCCGACGAGGGCACGACCGACGAGGGCACGGCCGACGAGGGCACCCGAGTTCCTTGGGCTCAGGACCATAATCTGAGTTGGCCCCTTTTCGGCCGACGGGGGCGTCTTGGCCGACGAGGGCGCCACTCTGTGTCTTGTGCTTTCTGTTCTTCCGAGTATGTGGGTCCAGGGGCTCAGACCCATATACTCCATCAAGTTGTTTGTCATTTTCATACTCACCTCAAACTCCTATACTCATTTAAGGTGAAACCTAAACACAAAATCAGTGGTTTTAGTGATTCAAAACAGAAAAAAACATTTGACTCGAAATGAGTAAGCTTGAAAGCAAAAGTTGAAAACAAATTTAATATTTTACGTAGCAGAAAGAAGATGTAGTATTTACAAAGGGGTTTTGGTTAAACTTGGTGTTCAACTATCTACTATTCCTTCAGTTTGCCTTAATCAAAGCATAATACAAGCAAAATTCTAGTTAAAATCACCGTAAAATGAACAAATTAAATGGGCAGGATAGGAATGCTTTGAGTAAAACGCTTTGAAACTTTTGGGGAGTCTCAAAGGAAGTGATCGAGCTTGAATCCCTAGTTAGCATGCCATTTACATTTTTTTGTTTTTAATAAATGTCCTACAAATAAGAAGAAAACACAAAGAGTGAGTTTATACAAAGAGAATTTTAATAAATCAAAGGGCTTGCATGTGTAGTTTACGTCTGCTAGAGAATTTTAAGAGAAAATAGATAGAAAACACGATAATGAGGGCAACCGAGGCACTGAAGTCTGAATTCTCCACCAATAGCAGTGATATTCCAAACCTTATAGGAGTTCGAAGTGCACAATAGTTTCATCAAAAAGCAGGGGGAACATGTTAATCATTTTCAAAGGAAGATATTTTGGGTATTTGACTTGAGAACCAGCACCTAGCATAAAGCAAGAATTATCACAAAAGGAGAAAACACACACAGAAGTTATTGGCATGATTACGCATAATAGGCAGTTATACATAAGTTGTAGATAGCAACAATGCAAAATTTAAATTTGCATGTGGAGATGTGAAATAATAAAAAATAAAACAACCAAAATGTAAAATGCTAAAGGCAGTTATACATAAGTCAAAGATGGCAAAATGCTAAAAATGCAAAATGCCAAATTTAACATTAGTAATGCAATCCAATTAAATCATCATGAATTGTTTTCGGTCAATTCCTATTAAATATATAAAGTAGTCACAAAGAGCATTTCATCACAAGCATAAGAAACAATCAAGCAAATGAGTTTAAAATTGTTATTAGAGTATAAGGTATCATCTTGTGCATCTACACTTTCGTCAATAACTCTAGTGATGATTGTAAGAGCATGTTGCTGATCAGGTGCAGGATGATATCTCATTTCCTCCAATTTCTTTTTCTTGTCAGCGCTGATACATGCAGGGACGGACCTATAGCCAACCCTAGGGGGGCCATGGCCCCTCCCACTTTTTTATTTTTTCATTAGTAGGATTAGTTATTTTATTATTGCCCATCCCAAATATTTTACTCCATATTTTAGACTGCTACTCCACATACATGATACCATCCACTTCTAGCATCAAGTCATTAAACATACGATTGTTTGATAGTAAGGTGTAGTAAAGCATTTGGGTATTATATTATACGGAGTATGAACAAAAACAAAGCAAATTAATTATTGCAATTTATGAACATGTATTTAAAAGTGCCTGAACATGTTCCTTGGTCAAATCATTCAACCCATTTGCCTTGGTGTTCCCACTGCCGTTGTTCACCCATGGTGTGTGCATGTGCCCCCCCCCCCCCCCCCCCCCTACTCCATGCCCGGCCAGAGCTCCGTTAGCATGGTTTCTCTCGTCCCACCACTCCGGGTAGCCATGCAATTTAAAACACGCCCCAACCCCGTGACCCTTTTGTTTGCAATGAGTACACACGAGCTTAGTCTTGTCAATTTTTTCTTGGCGCCCCTTCGTGATAGCGAAGGCCTGCACATCTACTGCCGCGGGTTGTTTTCCACGTGCCACTGCCCATGAGTTCTCCTCTTGGAGAAAGGCTTGATGAGCACGATCAAGATCGGGCAAAGGTGTATGCGACAAAAGGTTTGATCGCACTGTTCCAAAGATGTCATCATCAATTCCGATAAGAAATTGGTGGAGACGCCCCTCTTCACGATCGGCAACAAATTTTCCCGCAACATTACATGTACACACCCCACACGTATAAGTCTATTCAATTAATCATAAAGACTTATGAGTGCAGTATAATATGTATCTACGGAAATATTTTTGGACTGTTTGCAAGCTGCTATAGATGCCCGTAGCTGCTGCAATGTCGGCCCATTTGCAACACTAAAATGTTTCTCCAAATAAACCCACAGTGCGCGTGCCTCATCATGGAAGGGGATTGACGCCGCCACGTTGGGTTCCATGCTCCACAACAGCCAAGATACTATCATGGAATTCACAGTATACCAGTCAAGCAACCTTGCTGCCGCCGTCGGTTTCCGCTCGGTCTCGTCCACAAATACGCATTTGCGGCGCGCCTTCAAAGAGAGAGCAATAGCCCGAGACCAAGGCACATAATTGTCTCCCTTAAAGATTACATGTGTTATAATATTTCCGGGCTGATGACCAGACCCGAGATAGTACGGAGATGTCGGATCGGCCATGGAAGACGTCGAAGACCCAATGCGCTGGCGTTGCTCCGCTCTCCGTTGGCCTCACCTTTCGTCGATGCGCAGGGCTTACACCTGCGGCTCTGATACCATGATGGAGTAGGCCATATGTTTTTGGGAGTAAAACCCTTGCTTGCATTCATGCTAAATTACAATATTTATACATGTACAATTGGACCTTGAGCCCCTTAATTACATTTGAGACTAGTCTAATAAATACACAAATAATAAAGCCCATAACATAAACAATAATTTAAAAATGTCAAACGAAGTGTAAAAGTGATAGATGAGAAATGTTACATAAGATATGGAGTGAGGAGATATAATTACGTACCACAGTCCTATATAACAGGTAATTAACTCAATGTAACTTGGACGGGTAATTCAGTTGGTTCAGTAGTAGGAAATTTGGATTAACTAATTAGGTCAATGTAAGGTTGTTATACGAAAGATATGTACGAATTAAATATTATAAGCAATTGCCCATTTTCCCCGTAGAACAAATAGTCTCAAACCAAAAAAAAATCAAACCTTTTTGTCAGAATATTAATTAATTCAATCCCAAAGCATAGAGCTGTCAAAATGGGCCGAAACCCGCGGGCTGACCCATTTAAACCCATTTATTGGTGGGTTAGGGTTGAAAATTTCCGACCCATTTAGTTCGTGGGTTTCACGGGTCAACCCACGCGGGTTGTGGGTTTAAGTGGGTTGGCCCACCGGGTTGCGGGTTGGCCCGCGGGCCACTATACAAAAATATAGTTTTAAATTTTATTATCTTAAATATTATTATAATTACAAATAAAAGATTACAACCACATATTTATAAACAATATTTATTTCAATAATAATTATTCAAATAAAATGTTGAAACATACGAAGTATATTTTATGTGAAGTTCGATACAATATTTAACAATTAGTAGTCATTATTTACAAATAATTAATCAAAAGGTTTATGTAGATCTTTATTTTTATACAATGAGTATTTTTGTCGCATACCCTCTTATAGTTTTGAAATTCTCGTATAACTAGTATTTAATATTTTTTAATTAAACTTAACAAGTATTGAATTTTTAGTATTTTGATTTTTTATATTTCCTTAGTTACTACTTATCAATATAAATTTATACTTCCGGGTAATTATTTTTAATTTTTTTTGTTATATATATATTTTACATATTGGCCCACGGGCCAACCCGTTTAACCCACGGGTTAGGTGGGTTGGGTTAGGGTTGTAGAAATTCTGGCCCGTCATTAAACAGGTTGGCCCGACCCAACCCACATAGACCACAACCCGTCACGGGTCGGGTTGGGCCGGGTTGGCCCGTTTGACAGCTCTACCAAAGCACATGAATCAATTGGTTTTCATTTAACTGATGAGTTATTAGTTAATGTAGTCCATCCGTCCCACAATGAACTTCACAGTTTGACTTGTACACGTATTAAGGAAATAAACTTACCATGGGGTAAATTTTATTGTTTTGACACTGTTTCGACACTGTTTGGCACTGTTTTGACACTGTTTTGAACTGTTTGACACTGTTTTGATGTAGATTAACTTGTCATTTGAGGAAATGAGAACTTGTTTCTGGGACATCCAAAAAAGGAAAGTGAGAAGTTAATTGCGGGACGGAGGGAGTATTTGTTAACCATACTTCTTCCGTTTCTTTTTAATTGGAACGGTCAACGTTTCACGTTTGACAACACACAAGTTTGACCATTAATATCTTTTTTTTATTAGTAAAAAATTTAAAAACTTCATATTTTGAAAAATAGAATAAGAAGAATTTAACAACATTTTTTAAAATTTAATTTATAATACGGAGTAAATTAATTAATACTCCGTAAAATATAGTAAAAGCAGAATATGTGAATAATGCAAAAAGTCCAATATTACAATTAAAATAGTACGTACAACAGAGAAGGCATTTACTAGGGGTATATAAAACAGTGGACGAAGAATTTACTTAAAATTGTACTCTTTGAAAGTTAAAAAAAAAAAAAACTGATGTATGGGGGAGTAGTAATTATTTTAATTTCTATTTTCCTTTTTTCTAATTTCGTTACTGAGAGCCAACTGGTAAACGCGTACAACTTGTACTGCTTTACAATATGATAGGTTGCATTTATGAATTCCGAGTCCAATCTACCGGCAAATGGGTGGAACCTTAATGGCAGAAATAGTGGAAACCAAAAACTATGGGACTATAAATAAAACCATTCCTTCCTCTTTGCTTCCTCCTCGGATGCTTCAAAGATGCATAACCTCAGGCAGAAGGCAACGCTCTTAGGTTCCTTCGTTCTGGTCTTTCTCCCGACATTGTTGTCGGCGACAACCTTAGTGAAGAAGACCACTCAGAACCTTCACCTCCAAGCCGCCCATTCAGCATGCGAAGACACATTGTACCCAGACCTCTGCAGCTCCACCTTGACCAAAGCCCTGCCCAACCTCCACAACAGAACCATCCAGGAAATCATCGCCGCCACCGTCAATGTCACCGTCTCTGAGGTCCAAGCCTCCGCCACCAATTGCTCCAGCATTATGAAGAAGGTATTGTCAACATTTATCAAATACATAGCCCCCTTTGGCGTCAATTTTATATAGGAAGTCTGAATATGAGTCTTAGAATTTTGTACGGTATGAAATTATTAAGGATTGTTTTAAATGTAGACTTTAATTTATCCTAAGTCCTACCCGTTACATAATTAGAAGATTAGTGCGGCTTTCATCCGAAAAAAAATAAGATTAGTGCGGCTAGGTCCTCCTAAATCGCCCAACCAAAGTTCTAAGCATGTAATGCGGTTGCAATATTGTGGGAAGAAAAATATAACAATGCTATTTTCAAATTTCAAAACCTAATCAGAGCTCGTTTCATTACCATGTTTTTCGATTTATCAGGATTATCACTCAATTTTTTTTACTAAAAAACATAAATATTGATTTTGTGCGTTAAATTGTACTCGTATAATAATAAGAAAACGTAAGATTAGAATTACTTTTCTGAATGTATTGGCTGAAGTTATCGTAAAAGATCATTTTAATTATTTTCTACTATATAACTTTTTTCTTTATTTATATTAATACATACAAAATATTTAATTTTTTTCTAATAAATTAGCAGAATCAATCAATTCAGTCAAAACTTAATAAATTTAATTGATTCAGTCAATTCCTATATTACCAAAGAAGCTCTTATTTCTATTACGGAAATCTACCTAAAAGTATCCAATTTATTAAGGATTACGGGTATTATATTTATCCGATACTATTATGTGTGGATATCAGCTGCCTGAATTGGACATCCTGGAGAAGCGGGCCCTGGACGATTGCCTGGAATTACTGTCCGGCACTCGGGAAGAGCTAAAAAAGGCCATATCCGATCTCGTCAAAAACGACGCCGCTTCATCTTCCAAACACTTCACCGACTTGCAGACGCTCTTCAGTGCCGCCATGACCAACCAGGCCACGTGTCTCGACGGCTTCGCGTACAGCAAGAGAAACGTCCGCCGTTTCATCGAGAAGAGACTCCGTGAAATCGCCCGCCACGTCAGCAACTCCCTCGCGATGCTCAAGAAAATAAGGAAGAAGAAGCGGAAGTCGGCGCCGGAAAAGGAGGCGTTCCCGGAGTACGGACAAGTCAAGGGGGGGTTTCCGGGGTGGTTGACGCGGAGAGACAGGGCGTTGCTTCAAGCGCCGGTGGGCAGCACTACGGAAGCTAATTTGACCGTCGCTAAGGACGGGACCGGGAATTTCAAGACGATTAATGAAGCGTTGAGCGCAGCGCCGAATTCGAGCACGACGAGGTTCGTCATATACATTAAAGCAGGGGGGTACTTCGAGAATGTTGAGGTGGAAAGGAAGAAGACTAATATAATGTTCCTCGGAGATGGGATCGGAAAGACGGTCATCAAAGGAAACCGGAGCGTCGTCGACGGCTGGACTACTTTCCGTTCCGCCACCGTTGGTAATGTTCTTTACTTTACTTTTTTTTTTCATTTACCGTTAGTGAGTGATAAGGAGTTTAATGCACGGGCCGTCGGGCCTAACCTAAAAGTATATCAAACTCCATGGGAAAAATGGTGTGTTCACATACAATTGGTTTTAGTTTTGTGAAAAAAATTGGTTTGCTCCGTTAAGATCTGAGGTTCCATACTAAAAGGTCAACCTGATAGGAGGAGTAACTTATGTCTTAATATAGCACTTCGTTGACTCAAACATTTTTTGTGTGGAATTTAACACCCCTCCTCACGACCAAATTCTTTGTCTGGATCGTGTCGTCATTCATTTTTTTCGTCAAGTCATCATTGTCATTTTTTTATAACCGTGTCAATCATTTTTCATAAGAAGGCACACATCATAGATTGATTTGGTTCCGATACCATGTTAAGATCTGAGGTTCCATCCTAAAAGGTCAACCTGATAGGAAGAGTAACTTATGTCTTAATGTAGCACTTCGTTAACTCAAACATTTTCGGCGTGGGATTTAACATGGGCAATGACTATTTCTTGGAAAATTGAGTGCAAAATAATTTCTGTACATAGACAATTCGGACTAGCGTGTACAACAATGTGTACAAAAAAGTGTTGATTAGTGTGTTTGATCTGATCTGATTTGTTTAATTCTAGCAAGGTGTGGTCAAATCTGATATGATCTAATCTGTTAGATCTCTCTTTTATGCATATTTATTAATGTCAAAGTCTAATAACTTGTGGTTTGGTTTGCTCTAATGTGATTTGGTTAGATATACGGTAGTTTAGAAATCATGCATATAAGCGTTAGCTATAGTCAAAACAATTACATTACTTAAATTTGGCGTTATGTCTAAGTTCGGAGTATTCATAAGACGTTTTGATTCGAAAACAACTCTTTTTTATCACAATATAATCAGGGACGGACTGTAGTACAGATTCAGGGGCTACCGCCCCTTAACAAGAATTTTTTTGTATATATATATATATATATATATATATATATATATATATATATATATATATATATATATATATGAAAAATAATTTTCTCCCTCCCAAAATATATTTTGAACCCCTCAAAAAATATTTTCGCCTTTTCAAGATGACTTTCCTGAATATAGCACGAATGATAATCACAAGTCATTACACAAAAAACTTCAATTGGGATCATTTTTTAAGTCAGATCACCTAATGTATATCATCACTTCTTAAACCATACATCATCATTTTTTTTTGAACGAAACCATACATCATCATAGGACCCATTTTTTCTCATATTATTACGTACTTCTTTATTCCTCCGCGAGCATGAAGTGATTTTATTGGGTCATGTATTACAATTGTAAGAACATACATCTCAATCATGGAGTTGACGTATATACATCACAAATAATTAAAATGTTAAAGTCAAAGAGCCTTACATACCAAATATGATGCGATACGTTTAAAATAGGATTTTGTGTCAATTTTGTCATGATCCTCAATGGGACAGATCCACGTTATATTTTTATTATAAAAAACCATTAACACATACACGACAACATTTAAATCTCTTGCATTCTAAATTTAGACAATGAAAAAGCTACTTTGATTTTATAATTGAAGTGGCCTAGAAAAAAGTACATTACATTGAAGCGTAACAAATGACAAATCAAAGGAAACTTATTTGAAAATAAAAAAAGATATATAACATTTTATCAAATTATTTTAAGATAAAGAGTTTAAAAGGTATATATTCACCAATACTTTTTAAAAAACTTCTGACTTGTTTAACCACATGAATGTTATCAAAATAAAGAAAGAATTAATTTTTGAATTGTAATTTTTGTCTGTCAAGGATGGTGTTCATGAGTCACATGTAGTTTTCTTAATATTACAATAGCATGTATAAGATTATTATTTATAGAATGATATTATATTGCTAATTCATATATATATATATGACACATTATATTTGTACTAATGCTAAAATAAGTTGATTTATATTATTTATGCAATAAATTGTTTTTAGAAAGTAAGAAGTAAATGAATAGTATAGTTTAATGCAAATGGCCATTTATGTTATGGATTTACTTCACATGATCTAAAAAATATTTAACTAGCGTGTATGGTATTTAATATCGTTTAATGTTTTACAAAATTGAGTACTAATTATCTAATAAAGATAATTAAATATTACAAAATTAGGAATTTTTATATAATATCCTAATTATGTCTTAAACATTGAGTTGTTCTATTTCTTATTTGTTTAAGTTATGTAATTTGTTTAGATGTTTCTTCTTCTAAGTCTCTAATTAAGTATTACATAATCTAGAACTATATATTAATTTTGAAAGCTAAAAGTTAAGGAGGGCGAACACATACATATTTATTTAGAGTATGAAATTTTTTATGAAAATATCATATATAGTTAAAAAATTAAAATTCCAAGGGGGCGGTTGCCCCCGCGCCCCCTTAAATCCACCTGATCCGGAAAGTGATTTTGCAAGTGCTAAAAAGGCTATAAGAATAGTGCATTCGTGATTTTGTTCAGTTTAATATTTTCTTATGTTTTATATTCGGGAAAATCGCACTTTTGGTCCTTAATTAGTCATCATATTGAAATGTTAGACCCGTGTTTTTTTGGATCGTAACTCTCACTTCCTAATGAGCAGATGTAATGTAAATGTCATTGTCCGATGAATTTATTGGTAGTCTAGTACTGGAGATGAATTATAAACGGCGGGAATGATATTTACAACAAACAGTTAAGTTAGAGGTAATATTTACTGATTTACAATCTGAGAAACATATGTCTGACATTTCAATATGATGCCTAATTGAGGGATAAAAAGTATGATTTTCCAAATCATAAGAGAAAACGAAAAGAATTGTTGGAAACCAACAAAATCTTGTCTCTCCAAATCTAAATACTCCGGTAGGCCGGGCATGGATGCAAATAAATGTGTCCCTTAGCAAATGCGAAGTATAGGTTACCTTACCTACTAGTATGCGTTTCATTAAATAGATCGTTTCAATGGAATTAACTAATGAGCATGTGACATGCTGGGTAGTACGAGCCATGAGCTCATGAGTTGATTTACACAAGGGTTATAGAGGGTGAGAGGATGTGAATTAGAGTCCTTTTAGTAACATTAAAATTGATTACTAAAATTGGTTGAATCGATTGTTTTATTGAAACTTATGAAATTCTGGCTTGAGTTACAGAATTCCTGATTCTGCTAATCCATGAAATCCCTCATGGCCTATTCTACCCTTCAAAGTTTTCAACTTGTAAGTTTTCAACTTGTAATAGCATGACTAAATAAGTCATGTTTTGGAATAAAACATATTTAATCATATTTTTGAATTTCGAGTATGTTTTAGTCCAAACATTTTCTATGTAAAAAAATAATTGGTTGCATAATAGTTGCATTACAAAACAATTTTCACTCCCTATCCTTGTCTCTTGATTCTGTTGTCTCTTGATTCTGTTCTTCTGTTGTGGTTTGTGAAACATAATACTCGTAAAAGAATACGGGACTTGTATTTGAGCAATTAAAATCATCTTAACAAAAATGGTTGAATAGCTTTGCTTTGAATCATTTGATTGGGTCGCTCATTATAATAAGAAGGGGAGAACTATTAAATAAGTCATCGAACTTTCATAAAAAGTGCAAATAAGCCCTTTTATCGGAGACTTTGTCCGGCTGTCGCCATTTGGGGCGGTTTCCGGTGGAGTTTTTTAATGAAATTTTTGAGCATCTTCTTCAATAAGTCTAGTTTACCCATACCAAATTTCAGCTAAAAATTCAATCGAGAAGGCAATCAAATAATTTTCTGAAGTATATTGTGCTGCCTAACTGCGCAGTTATCTTAAAAAATTCATTTGACTGTCTCCTCGATTGAATTTTTAGCTAAAATTTGGTATGAGTAAACTAGACTTAATGAAGAAGATGCTAAAAAAATTACATCAAAAAATTCTAGCGGAAATCGCCCCAAATGGCGACGGCTGGACAGAGTCTCCTATACAAGGGTTTATTTTCATTTTTTATGAAAGTTCGAGGGCTTATTTGGTAGTTCTCCCTAATTAGAGTACTCCCTCCATCCCACTTCAAGGTTCCCACGTGATTTGCGATGTTTACTGTTAACTTATCTGTGTTATTAATAAGATTATTTTTAGTAAATAGAATTTACATATTAAGAAACTACATTAAAACCGTTACAAAGCCTAATCAAGCAAAATTAAATTTAATAAAAGTTGGATATATAAATTAAAAGATCAAAGAACAAGAGACCTTAACCGAAGAAGTTTAGGATGAATTAGTGAAGTAGGTGAGAAGGTGTTAAAATTATCGTACCACAGAAAATAGTGCCCAGAGCTGTTCGTGTCGGTGTGAAGTAGTGACAAGATGGCACTTGCATGCACAGTCTACATGTGTCTTTATTTGTTTGTTTTTTCAAAGATGCGAAAATAGACTCCAACAAGAAAACTGTTCCAAATACAGTAATAAACATACGAGTAGATAAAATATAAAAAGAAAAATAATTACTCCCCCCTCGCGAAAAGTTGGCCAAATTTCTTTTTTTGTATGTCTCAAAAAGATTTGTCATTTCCATTTATAGTAAAGAATATGTAGTTAAAATTAATTCTCTCATTTGCACAAATTTCAACCACACAGATTTTACTTTATTAATCTACGTGAAAGTCAATTTTGGTCAATCTTTTCAGGACGGAGGGAGTATATCACATTCTGAAATCTATTAGAAAGTACTCCGTGTAAAATCTTCCTTATTAGATGTGAATAAGTCTTACTTTTAAAAATAATACAACTATTATTCTATTTGTGCATTTTATACAAGTACATTTTAATCTAATTGTTTAATGTATTTTGTCTTTTTAAACGCATTTTGTACATCGCCCAAATCCGTGGAAGATGAATGTTCATATTATACGGTCATGCATCATGCTTGACAGATTGACAGCCATGCCTCTAAATGGAGTAATATTTATGACTCCAATTTTTCCCGAAAATTATCTTGAATATGAATAAAACACTCCTAAAATGTTAAAATATGACTTTTAATAATAAAATCCTATTTCATTTATAATAAATACGGAGTACATCAAAATAATAAAAATAATATAATTTATGATAAAATCTTAAAAAAATAAAAAAAGAACAAAGAAATTAGAAAATTAATTATTTGTAATAATCACGGATTTACTTTCAAATAATGTTTTACAAAACATATAATTACATATTAATGAGTAAAATAAAAATTGTATTAAAAATGTGACCTTTAGTATTTAATGTAAAAAAAACTTTAGTAAATTTTGTTGGAGACATGTTCTCATAACCTCATAGTCTAATATAGTGAGTAACCATTTGCAGCTGCGGTGGGGAATGGATTTCTAGCAAAAGGCATAACCTTCGAGAATTACGCCGGACCGGAGAAGCACCAGGCAGTGGCGGTCCGGACAGGCTCCGACCAGTCAGCCTTCTTCAACTGCAGCTTCGTTGCATACCAAGACACCCTCTATGTCCACTCCCTCCGCCAGTTCTACCGAGATTGCGACATATACGGCACTGTCGATTTCATCTTCGGCAATGCTGCCGTTGTCTTCCAGAACTGCAACCTCTACGCCCGCAAACCCATGGATAACCAGAAGAACATCTTCACCGCCCAAGGCAGAGATGACCCGAACCAGAACACCGGGATTTCGATCTTGAACTCCAAAGTGGCTGCTGCCGCTGACCTGATCCCGGTTCTGTCAACGATCAAGAGCTACCTTGGCCGGCCGTGGAAAGAGTATTCCAGGACGGTTTTTATGCTGTCGAACATCGAAAGCGTGATCGACCCGGCCGGTTGGTTGGAGTGGAATGGGACGTTCGCGCTCAGCACTTTGTACTATGGAGAGTATAAGAACAGAGGAGCGGGTTCGAACACGAGTGCGAGAGTGAGTTGGCCCGGTTATAGAATCCTCAACACGTCCGAGGCAACTCAGTTCACTGTTGGGAACTTCATTGTGGGACAAGATTGGCTTCCCGCAACTGGTTTCCCATTTTTTGTCAATTTGACTGCATCGTAGGGGTGCCTGCTGCCTTGCTCAAATATTGTTCGCCCACTTTTTGTGTTTTTTCGGAATAAGATTCATCAAGATAAATTCAAGGTTTCTAATTCTTGCTAAAAAAATTACCGTAGTACTACATACCCTCTTGGCTGCTCTAGAAACACTTCCATTCAAAAAGGCTGACTTCACATCAAAATGATACATGCTCCCCTTGTAATGGGCAGCAATAACAATAATAGTTCTAATACTTTCAAATCTAGCTACTAGGGAAAATGTTTCCTCAAAGTCAATTCCCTCTTTTTGCATGTATCCATATCCATGGGCCAACACTCTTGCTTTGTGTTTCCCAATTGAGCCATCAAATTTGAGTTTGAGTTTATAAACCCATTTCAAACCAAACCACCTTCTAGCCTTTAGGTAGTTCAACTAACTCCCACGCTAGATTTCTTTCCAAGGTTGCATCCATTGTAGAAAATACATCCATTGCAGTGACCCATTCCTTTGAACCTACAACATCTTCAAAGCAATTTGGCTCTTCAACTTGAGCAAGTAAACTCCTTTCTATTCTTTGATTTGATAGACTTCGAGCAAGGAACCCCGTTTTCTTGGAGGCGTAGAAGATCTACTTGATGATGTGCTACCTATAGAACTAAGAGCATTTGTTGGAGTCAAATTTGTTGGACTAGATGTTAAAGACTCTGAAATCTACATCAGCAAGAGTTTCTTGTGTCTCCATTTCCTTATTTTGAAAAAAAAATCTGGACCGCCCTGTATCTCATCCCAATTCCATGCATTTTTCTCATCAAATAAAGAAAGAATCACGTGTGGCTAATGATAAGTTTTTTAGCAACTGGATCAAAAAAACGATAGCCTTTGGTATTAAGACTATAACCCACAAAGATGCATTTAACGCTGTTATCGTCCAGTTTTCTCCGTTGTTGTGATGGAGTATGAACATACGAGATGCATCAAAGAACTTTAAAATGGGTTAGCTTAGGTTTCCAACCATTCCATGTCTCAAATGGTGTTATATTTTGCAATGCGATGCTGTTGTTGGGCTTCTGTATGTTTAGGATATAGGCTGTTGTGTATACTGTTTCAGCCCATAGGTACTTTAATTTGGAAGACATTTTGCTTTCAGCATGCACTTTGCCATCTTGACAACACTCATGTTCTTCCTTTCCCAAACTCTGTTTTGGTGGGGTGTATAGCTTGTTGTTAGTTGCCCCCAAACTCCACAATCTTCACAGAATTTGGTGAAAGCATTTGACAAAAAAACAATACTTCCTCCGTTCCTAAATAAACTTCCAACTTTCTTTTTTCGTCCGTTCTAATTAAAACTTTCATTTTCTCTTTTTAGTAAAGAATTTATAGTTCACAACATTTCTTACACATTTCTCTCTCCTCTACACAATTCTCCACTACACAATATCCACTATCTTAAACTGTGTGTCAAACCTATTTGGAAGTTTTAATAGGAACGGAGGGAGTATATTTTTAAGGAAAAAAGGGTCAAATAAACCCGTATAAACCCGTATGCTATTGCAAAAAATCGTCTAAGCCCGTACACTAAAAAAACATCACAGAAGTACATTTACTATTAAAAAACAGTCATATAAATCAACCGACCAGAATACAACTATAGCAGTTTATTCTCATTTTTTCCTTTTTCTTTCTTTCTCAGATCAACCATGGCCTATCTTGCATTTGCTATCTTTATTTAATTTTGTCTTTTTCTTCATCCTATCATTTCATGTTTCAGGTTTGTATTTTTAGTTTTTTCTTCTTTTTAATTTCCCTTGTTTTCTTTTTTATTTGCTGTCTTCTCCCAAGAAGTATGTTCTGACATTTCGTTGGGATGATTTCAATAAATTATTATGATTAAAATAAGACTTTTACAAAAATGTGACTAGTGACTATAATATTAATGAAGGTAATTTATATTTATTTTTTAAACTTAAGTTACCATGACACTACATCGTAAGTACTATAATATTTATACTATTAGTCATATTTGTGTAAATAAGTTTTATTTTAGTAATATTTTTGAAAACCTCCTCATAATATACTCATTCTTGGAAAAAAAGAAGGAAGCCAATTGTTAATAAAGATTCTTTTATTTTGAGAGAAATTGCATTTTTAAGCCCCATATATTGCCCATATTGAAATAATATTTTACTATTAAAATTGAATTAACACCGACAAGATATACGAAGTATATGGTAATTTTGTGATTTTGACACGCTTAAGCTTGTAACTTTAAACATAGTAAAAAATGGGAGAATTCCTGTAATAGGAGTAAAAATGTTTGATAATTCCAAAACAAGACTGTCATATTTTTATTGCCTAAATATGAAAAATAACTATCAAGTTCGGAAAATACTGTCATGTTTGAAGTCTTGTAATATCAAAACATGACAGCAATTACTCCTATTTAGGTAATAAAAACATGATTCATATTTTTTACCACGTGGTCTCCGCCAGCTCCCTCATGATGCGAGGGTTCCTTCTAGCTTCCAGGGGAATCAGGTCAGTGATATCCCCGTTGTCTTCGCGGCTCGCGGCTCGCGGCTCCACAGGCTACTGGGCTGGCCACCAGTTGCCAGGGTGCGGGTTCTCCTGCTGCTCACCAGCTGTTCGGAGAGGTCATGGGTTCGTCCAGAGTTGTTTATTGCCATCTCGTTTGCTTAGAAAGTTCTTACGGAGCTGTTTTTGGTGAGCTTGTTTTGGAAATACTTTTTGATCAGTTTCCCACAGACAGCGCCCGTGTTGAGGTTTATTCCTTCAACCGAAAGGCCCAACACATTTCCTATGAGTTTCGGGTGGAGAGTTTTATGAATGTATGATGCAAGCAAGTAAGATGGGTCAATAGCAAGAGTAGTAAGTGGGTCGTATCTTATTAAATGATAACAAGGGTCCATATACAACGTACTTCAACTGCAAGTCGAGAGGTCGTTCGTCTATCTCAATCCTAAGAGCTAAGATAATTGCTATTTTCTAGGGAGAATAAGTTGACAACCTCTTACAATGAAATAAATGTTACTATTTATAATACCATGGGGTAGATGATGATGCTAATGTGGAGGATGGTGGTTGGATGGCTTCCCAACCACCCAATCTCTTGCATTAAATGCGATTCCCGCCAATATCTTGCTTTCCCGCCATAAAAATGGACGAGCGTCTTGATGAGCTTAGATCGAGATCCTTGATGGGCCAAGGATGTGGTCTCATTCATATTCCATGGGTCGAAGACACAAAACTTTCTCGGTGTAATTGGATTGATGGATGAAAATTTCATTCTTCAAATGCTCAATTTGAAGTCCGAGACAAAAATTGGTTCTCTCGAGATTTTTCATTAAATCACAAGTCATTGTATGGATTAAAACAATCTGAACGAATGTGGTATAATCGTCTCGTTGAATACCATTAGACGATCAAATTAGTCCATGTGTTTTCATTCGACGATCAAATTCTGGATTCTTCATAATTGCAGCACGAGGATCTCGCAATATTACTTGCCCTTGTTAGACCCAAGAATCTTAGGACGAGCGTCGTCTTCTCCGAGGTCCACCCAAGATGGGCCTTGATAGTTCTCATGTTATGGGATAATGGGCTGACCTGCTATCAGGTCTATTAACGCAACAAAGTCGGTACAAATGTTGTGATATTCACAATTTTATTCAAATAAATCATGTAAAAATATAAATGCAATTTGCTATTGTTATCACCAAATATCTTTTCATATATACAGGTAAAGTACAAAACATAACAAATGCAAATACGTCATATTAGCTAACTTTGTCATAATATGATCGAATGTATGAAATGTGTACATAGTACTCTGTTCACGTACTGCTACGCTTCCCTACTGTTTTTCTTCTGTTAGATGGGCCGCAGTGTTAGTTTGGGCTGGACTATAATAACAATAATTATTATTTTTAATAACGAACACTAATCATTTTGATAATGATAATTGGGTTAGGATAATTAGATTGATATTATTCACTTTGTCACTTTTAATTGGGATAATTTTATAAAATAAATAGCAAATTAATAGACTGATTATTTAATCAAAATAATAAACCGAATGTTTGTGTCAATTATTAATAATTGATATGGATGATTTATATTTTCTTATTTGGATTAATTTATAGACTAATGATTGTTAATAGAGGGAGTAGTTAACTATATTGGACCGGATTATGTGATAGAAATACATTCATTTGAGGTTTCAAGAATAAAGTTGTAAGACTAATAAAAGTGACTAATTAATGGTTAAGATCGATTCGAAAGAATTCATAAATATATATATATATATATATATATATATATATGTATGTATGTATGTATGTATGTATGTATGTATGTATGTATGTATGTATGTATGTATGTATGTATGTATGTATGTATGTATGTATGTATGTATGTATGTATGTATGTATGTATGTATGTATGTATGTATGTATGTATGTATGTATGTATGTGTCACGCCCCGGACCGCATCCGAGCCACGTAGACAACCGCCGTACAACCCGATAGGAACAACAACAGTTCATCCCTATTGGATTGTACAAGGCGTCCGATTGATTCTATTGCCAAACCGATTAGTAAACACATACAATCAACATCAATATCATAATTAAACAAATGCGGAATAATAAAATGTTTGATACTTAGCCACACGTGGCAAACACGGGCACGCAGGCCCCCAACTGTTTTAATGAAAATATTGTTCAAAAATCCATGAGCGGTTTATACATTTGAAATAAGAATGGAAGCACGAACCACGTCTTCCTTCTCGATCAGACACCCTAGGCAAAGGTGCAGGTAGTAGGACTCTAGCCTCAACCTGAAAAATGTGAGGGCCCCCGGAGGGGTCAGTACTCCATAGAAGTACTAGTGACAAGCAGGCTATATGAAGAATAACTAATGTTTCAGACACGAGACCCAAAGATAGGGTGATATATACATATAGATGTCCCTCATCCACCCGATGATACATACTGTATATATACTCGTAAAATACTCAACCCGTAGGTCATTTACCTTAAAGAGTCTTTTAGAGATAAAGTTCTTACCTGACTTTTCTCACTCCTTTCCCGGTTACCTAGCTCACAAGCTATAGTCTACCTTCAATTCATACTACCGAGTGTTTTAGGATCATTTACCGTCCAAGGCACTCAACCCATCCTGGAGTATTTAAGATCATTTACCGTCCAAGGGTACTCGGCCCCACCTGGAGTATTCTGGATCATTTACCGTCCAAGGGTACTCGACCCCACCTGGAGTATTCTGGATCATTTACCGTCCAAGGGTACTCGACCCCACCTGGAGTATTCTTGATCATTTACCGTCCAAGGGTACTCGACCCCACCTGGAGTATTCTGGATCATTTACCGTCCAAGGGTACTCGACCCCACCTGGAGTATTCTGGATCATTTACCGTCCAAGGGTACTCGATCCCCAGTCTATTCTCTACCAAATCCTAACCTGGATATGGCTAACCTTTCATTCCTTTAACTATGGACAATGCCTAGCCCTATAGTCATATAACAATCCTTAGGATCCAACGTGGGCGGGTCCCACCCGAACGGCCCACGTTAACCTACTCAAAACTGCCCATTCTGAGCTTAACCCAAGACCCGGTCGGGTATCCCACCTTACCCGGTCGGGTGGGGTGAGGCAGTAGCCCCTGGAGCCAACTTGACTTGAGACCCGGTCGGGTCTACACCAATACCCGGTCGGGTCTAGTGTGGCAGTGGCTTCTGGAGCCATTTTTAATCAAAACCCGGTCGGGTATTCACCCATACCCGGTCGGGTATCACCGATACCACATGCCCGAGAAAACCGATCTCCCCAAGCCAAAATTCACATTTAGAGAATTTGGCAAAGAGTTGCTTCTCCCGCAGTGTTTCAAGCACAAGGCTTAGATGTTTTTCGTGTTCCTCTTCATTCATGGAGTATATCAAAATGTCATCAATGAACACTATGACGAACTGGTCTAAGTATTGGTGAAATACTCGGTTCATGAGGTCCATGAATGCCGTGGGGGCGTTCGTAAGCCCAAACGACATTACTAGAAACTCATAGTGACCATACCTCGTACGGAATGCACTTTTGGGTATGTCACTCTCCTTGATCTTCAGTTGATGGTAGCCTGACCTCAAGTCAATCTTAGAGAACACCGTTGCCCCCCGTAGTTGATCAAACAAGTCATCGATCCTTGGCAAAGGATATTTGTTCTTTATCGTGACCTTGTTCAACTGACGGTAGTCGATACACATTCTGAGTGTACCATCCTTCTTCTTTACAAATAGTACCGGTGCTCCCCATGGTGAATGACTCGGCCTGATGAATCCGCTGTCCAGCAATTCTTCCAATTGCACCTTCAACTCTTGAAGTTCAGCCGGTGCCATCCGATATGGAGGAATCGAGATGTGTTTTGTACCGGGTTCTACTTCAATGGTGAACTCAATTTCTCGATATGGTGGGAGTCCCGGGAGTTCTTCAGGGAAAACTTCTGGGTACTCACTCACCACTCTCACCTCAGTGAGACTCTTTTCCTTGCCCTCCTTGCCTATGACATAGGCCAAGTATGCTCGACACCCTTTCCTCATCATACGTCTTGCTCTTATGGCCGATATGATACAAGGGTTGAATTTCCCTCTATCTCCCTCGAAGCATAGAGTGTTCCCTTCTCCATCCTTTAGTTCTAACACCTTGGTGTAGCAATCTACCTTCGCATGGTGTTTTTCGAGCCAATCCATGCCAAGTATAGCATCAAACTCGAGCATATCTAACGGCACAAAGTCACCCGTTAGACAGTGCCCCCCTATCCCTACGTTACACGAGGGATAGTAGTGTTTCCGCTCTACATCATCTCCCAATGGCGTAGAGACCAGCAAAGGTTGCATCATTGCTACCAAAGGCATGTTCAATCCCTTGGCAAACGCTTCGCTCACAAACGAACGTTGTGCCCCGGTATCGATGAGAATTCTCGCATCCCTATCGTTGATCTTTAGTGTTCCTACATATATAAGTCATGTAAGACACCCTATTCGTCATCCCGACAGAAAAGGACCGGACGGAAAAATTTCAGCCTAGAATTACCCTATACCCGGTCGGGTAGGGTCTTCTACCCGGTCGGGTATCACTCGAATTCTTAAGGGGAAACCCCCCTGTCTTCCTTGCTCGGTCGAGTACCAGCCTCGAATTCAGGAAAAATGTCAATACCCGGTCGGGTATATACCTATACCCGGTCGGGTATCACTCAAAATCCACAAATAAAAGCTCCCTGTCTTCTACGCTCGATCGAGTACACACTTCGAAGCTCAAAATATACACATACCCGACCGAGTATATAGCCATACCCGATCGGGTATTGCTCGAAATGTCAAAAATAAAGCATCCTGCCTTGGCTGCCCGAACGGGTGCATACTTCAAACTCGAAGCGTGGCTTATACCCGGTCGGGTCTATAGGGGCACCCGATCGGGTCCTTCATATTTTTGAAGATTTTTCAACCAATTACATAATCAAATTCGTGTGAAATCAAGAGATTACCTGCAATGGAGTCCGGGTTGGCCCGAGCATCAGCCTCGGTCATTGCATACACCCGTGCTTGGGTCCTCCCTTGATTAACGGACGCGGCGTTGCTAGCCGTGGGTCCGCTCCTTCCCGTGCCG
Organism: Cuscuta europaea; assembly: GCA_945859875.1. Classification (NCBI taxonomy): domain Eukaryota; kingdom Viridiplantae; phylum Streptophyta; class Magnoliopsida; order Solanales; family Convolvulaceae; genus Cuscuta; species Cuscuta europaea. Next base: position 43,233,035 of record CAMAPE010000010.1, on the reverse strand, counting down.
GCCTGAGACGGTCCCGCACGTCCCCTACTAGTCGTAGGTCCTCCCATGGCTCCCGATGGTCCTCCCCCGTTCAGCATTGGACAAGAGGATTTGAGGTGGCTCGTGCTACCGCATTTGAAGCACCGGGGTGGTTCATTGCACCTTCCCCCATGGTTCTTACCGCAGTTTGCGCACCTGGGTGGTCCCACACCCCCCGGTTTGGGCCCTTGCCCTCCTGAACCTTTGTTCCTTTTCGCCGGTGGTGCCGGCGCCCTGAATGAATTGCCACCCCCAGCGTGATGCTTCCGGGAGTGGTCTTGGGGTCCCGAGTTTCCCCATCTTCTCTTCTTCGCCTCCTCGGCGTCCCTCAACTTCCTCTCGTTCCATTGGGCTTCCCCAAGGAGCCCCTGATCGACAATCTGGCTAAATGTCATGTTGTGATGGTAAGTAGCCCGGTCACGGATGTCCAACTGTAGAGCATCCCAAAAATGATTGGCCATACGATTTTCATCCAAAGAGTATTCTGGGATGAATCGGGCCAAGTCACGGAACCTTTGTTCCAATTGCCTCACCGAGCAACCATCCTCCTGTTTCAGGTTTGTGTACTCTCTTCTTTTGAGATTGACTTCAAAAGTTGAGTAGTACTGATTATAGAACTCCACTTCGAACTTCTCCCGAGTGGCCTCACCGTGGAACTTTCCTTCCATGCCTTCCCACCATACAACAGCTACCCCTTCTAGTAGCCTGGTGGCAACCCTCAACTTCACGTCGAGTCCAATTTGCATATCTCTAGAAGCATCATTCAGCTTCTTAATCCAGTCGGCGGCCTCAGATATGTCGCCCTTGCCATCAAATGATTTGCACCCCAAGGCCCTGGCCTCCTTGAGATACTTGGAGATACGCACCATCGTGTCTCCCCCAAATGCTCCAGATGGAGCACTAGAAGCACCTCGACTTCCCTGCCCCATGGTTTGCCTAGCCTGTCTAGCTTGGCGCCGCTGCTCTCTCCTTGCTTTATTCTCGAGGTACCACTCTAGTACCTCACTCATACGGTCATAATGAGGATCATCATCCTCATCTTCTTCCTCAAAGTCCTCCCCGTTGTACGGGGTCTCCTCTTGCTCTGTGCTTGGAGCATAGGTGAAGTCGTCCGGTTCGGTGGCCCATGACGGGTGCACGGAACCGACGCGTGTGCTACTTGTCTTCGGCGTGGTAGAACGCCCACGACCCCTGCCTCGGCCTCCTCCTCGGCTTTGGCCCCAGCCTCTACCCCTAGAGGTCCGTGATTCCGCCCGAGTGGCATGCCCGGTGGCCCCCGACACATGCCCTGTCGGGTTCCTCCTAGTTATCCTGCGTCCACCCTCCATTTCTGAAAGAAATAAGGAATGAGTCATTAGACTCGTTTCAATGTCAATTGACGGAGTAGTACAAAAGACACCACTTGGTCCAACATTATGGCCAACAAACTGTTAAGGGTACCGTCTTAACAATAAGAGGTCAATAACTTGGTTTCCAACGGTTCCTTAAGTACAAAAACTGTTGCTCATGGTTTTATTCAAAACTTTTTGAGGATAACCATATTGAGAGGTTAATTATATAGTTTAGAAATCGATGGCTCTGATACCACTTAATTGTCACGCCCCGGACCGCATCCGAGCCACGTAGACAACCGCCGTACAACCCGATAGGAACAACAACAGTTCATCCCTATTGGATTGTACAAGGCGTCCGATTGATTCTATTGCCAAACCGATTAGTAAACACATACAATCAACATCAATATCATAATCAAACAAATGCGGAATAATAAAATGTTTGATACTTAGCCACACGTGGCAAACACGGGCACGCAGGCCCCCAACTGTTTTAATGAAAATATTGTTCAAAAATCCATGAGCGGTTTATACATTTGAAATAAGAATGGAAGCACGAACCACGTCTTCCTTCTCGATCAGTTACCCTAGGCAAAGGTGCAGGTAGTAGGACTCTAGCCTCAACCTGAAAAATGTGAGGGCCCCCGGAGGGGTCAGTACTCCATAGAAGTACTAGTGACAAGCAGGCTATATGAAGAATAACTAATGTTTCAGACACGAGACCCAAAGATAGGGTGATATATACATATAGATGTCCCTCATCCACCCGATGATACATACTGTATATATACTCGTAAAATACTCAACCCGTAGGTCATTTACCTTAAAGAGTCTTTTAGAGATAAAGTTCTTACCTGACTTTTCTCACTCCTTTCCCGGTTACCTAGCTCACAAGCTATAGTCTACCTTCAATTCACACTACCGAGTGTTTTAGGATCATTTACCGTCCAAGGCACTCAACCCATCCTGGAGTATTTAAGATCATTTACCGTCCAAGGGTACTCGGCCCCACCTGGAGTATTCTGGATCATTTACCGTCCAAGGGTACTCGACCCCACCTGGAGTATTCTGGATCATTTACCGTCCAAGGGTACTCGACCCCACCTGGAGTATTCTTGATCATTTACCGTCCAAGGGTACTCGACCCCACCTGGAGTATTCTGGATCATTTACCGTCCAAGGGTACTCGACCCCACCTGGAGTATTCTGGATCATTTACCGTCCAAGGGTACTCGATCCCCAGTCTATTCTCTACCAAATCCTAACCTGGATATGGCTAACCTTTCATTCCTTTAACTATGGACAATGCCTAGCCCTATAGTCATATAACAATCCTTAGGATCCAACGTGGGCGGGTCCCACCCGAACGGCCCACGTTAACCTACTCAAAACTGCCCATTCTGAGCTTAACCCAAGACCCGGTCGGGTATCCCACCTTACCCGGTCAGGTGGGGTGAGGCAGTAGCCCCTGGAGCCAACTTGACTTGAGACCCGGTCGGGTCTACACCAATACCCGGTCGGGTCTAGTGTGGCAGTGGCTTCTGGAGCCATTTTTAATCAAAACCCGGTCGGGTATTCACCCATACCCGGTCGGGTATCACCTTTGTCTTGGCGGTCAACGCTCGTTTGACCGCCCAAACGAAGTCCGATTAACGTGAAATTTTATACAATCATACTTCTTGACGTCCTTGATCCAAAAATACCAATTTGGATCCCTGGAACATCACACATAAGAAGTTATCACATTTTTGATCACCAAACCTACATAACATGCTTTCCAATTATGTTTTATGTATAATCATGGCATAAGCACACACTTGGTTATCTTTAATCATTCCACAAAACATATTCCTGATTACTTTAGGTAATCTCATGCCTCACGCAAAAGTTATAAAGCATAAAGCCGTCTTCTCACCTTAATGAAGCTTATGAAGTTCTAGCCTTCCCGATTTAGCTCCGGTGAAACTCCGACGAACTTCAACGAACTCCGGCGACAACTCCGGCGACCTTTTCAACTCCGTGAAAGTTCCTTGAATACCTTAGACAAGTTACTAACAAGGTTTTATCATCATAAAACCCATAGTAATACAAATAACCTCAAAAAGGTTATTTTCCGGCGAACCGGTCACTTTGGCTTCTAAGTCCGTTCTTGGACTTAGAACTACCTTCCAACCCCTCTTTCTACACATCCCAACGTGTAGAACATTACTAGGGTGTGAAATATGATTGAATAATCATAAAAGAGTATTGAAGAACAAGAAATGGGATTAATGGAGTCCTTACCTTGCTAAACACCAGTTTTCCTCTCCGAAACCAACTTTTCCTCTTCTCTTTTCCCCTCCTTCTTCCTCCTTTGTTCTTGGTGCGTGTATGGATGATAACAATGAAGTTTGCAGACCTTCTTTCTCCTCTTTTAGTAGGCTGGCCGAGATGTATCAGTTGTGGGGTGAGGGAGATAGCCCTTTTGGCTTATTCCCCAAATAATATGGGGGGGAGGGTCCCCTCAACTCACATATTTGTCCCCCAATCACTTCCCAACCAATTCCAGCTCCATGATGCGGCTCCCTCCTTCATTTGAAATCCTAAAAACGTGGGTTGGCCCCCACTCATGTGGGAGGTCAACCCTTTGTGTCCCGGGGTGTACAATCGGCCCCGAAAGTTGTATTTTCCGGACTGTTTTAAGTATATTTTATTTTATCGGGTCAAATAAAATATAACACTTGTTCCCCATCCTTATTGGACCTTAGAATCAATATGCATTCCCCAACTTTAATTTAGAAGTCTCCGAAATCCCTTCCTGGGCTGTTATCTGATAAATTTCCCGATACCGATAATTTGGCCCATTTGACCAACCGGTCAACCTTGTGCCATCGTCATGGCCCAATTTGGGTATCCACCACCATATGCATATTATCTAGTCCAAGATTAATATAATATGTGGTCCCGATAATATCGGGCGGCCCCACATCCGGTGTGGGCCCCACGTGAATTTTACTATTCACGTAATAGAAATGATAAAAATTTACAATCACGTAAAAATGCTTTTATACATTTCTCAAGGTTCAATACATAATTTGGTACAATACAAATACTCGGGGGCGGTGTTACAAGTTCTACCCCCCTTATTTGGGATTTCGTCCCCGAAATCCACGCGTCTAGTCAAACAGAAATGGATATTGTTCCCTCATCAGGGTCTCCACTTCCCAAGTTTGCTCCTCGACACGATCACTCTTCCACAGTACTTTTACCATCGGCACCTCTTTGCTCCTTAGCTTCTTTACCTGTCGGTCCATGATTTTCACCGGCTGCACCGTATAGTGTAGGTCTTCTCGGATTTCCACCGGTGGTTTCTCAAGAATATGTGACGGGTCCCGCACATACTTCTTGAGCATAGAAACATGAAATACGTTATGAATCTTTTCTAACTCCGGAGTCAACCGAAGTCGGTAAGCTACAACCCCAATCCTTTCAAGGATTTTGAACGGACCTATGTAACGTGGGTTGAGCATACCCCGACTGAGGAACCTGATGATCCCTTTCCAAGGTGATACCCTCAGAAATACCTCATCACCGACCTCAAACTCCAACGTCCTCCGACGTTTATCAGCATAGCTCTTCTGCCGGTCTTGGGCAGCCTTGAGCCTATCTTGTATAACTTTGATCTTCTCTTTAGTGATCTCGACTAGCTCGGTGCCCTCGAGCTTAGCCTCGCCGACCTCGTCCCAACACAAAGGTGTCCGGCATTTCCTCCCATACAATGCTTCGTATGGAGGCATGCCTATACTCGCCTGATAACTGTTGTTATAAGCGAATTCCACTAAAGCCAACTGATTGTCCCAGCTCCCCCGGAACTCCAAGGCACATGCCCTTAACATGTCCTCCAAGATCTGAATCACCCGTTCAGATTGCCCATCCGTTTGAGGACGAAACGTGGTGCTAAACCTCAATTTCGTACCCATGGATTCCTGGAACTTAGGCCAAAACCGTGATGTGAACCGTGGGTCCCTATCCGATACTATAGTAACCGGAACCCCATGCAGTCTCACAATCTCATCTGTGTACAATTTGGCCAACCGCTCGAGCGTATAGGTAGTGTTGATAGGTAGGAAATGAGCGCTCTTGGTCAGCCTATCGACTACCACCCATACTGCGTCGTAGTTCCTAACCGTCCGTGGTAGACCCACCACGAAGTCCATGGTAACATGCTCCCACTTCCATTCTGGAATGGTAAGTGGTTGCAATAACCCTGCCGGGTGTTGGTGCTCTGCCTTAACCTGTTGACAAGTAAGGCAACGGCTCACGTATTCTGCAATCTCTCTCTTCATCCCCGACCACCAGTAGCTTTCCTTCAAGTCCCGGTACATCTTTGTACCGCCCGGGTGCATGTCATACGCAGATGAGTGAGCCTCCTCAAGGATAGATTTTCGGAGCTCCTCATCCGATGGTACACACACTCATTCCTTGAATAGTAGAAGTCCATCTTCTCTCTCACGGAAACCCTCGACGGGCCCCACAAGCATCCGTTCCCGGATTTTCTGAAATTCCTCGTCATTGCCTTGACATGTTCTGATTTCATCTAATAAGGTGGGTCTCACCTCAAATCTGGCCAATAGCGCCCCATCCTTGGATACCTCCACGCGTGCCCTCAGTGCCCGTAAGCATGTGAGTAAAACCCCTGATGATGAGCTCTTCCTGCTCAGTGCATAAGCTACAACATTAGCCTTGCCTGGATGATAGTCAATGATCAAGTTGTAATCCTTAATCAACTCCATCCATCTCCTCTGTCTCATGTTCAACTCTTTCTGAGTGAACACATACTTCAAGCTCTTGTGGTCGGTGTAAATGTGACACAACTCCCCGTAGAGGTAGTGCCTCCAAATCTTCAATGCAAATACCACAGCACCTAGGTCCAGATCATGTGTGGGGTAGTTTACTTCATGCTTCCTCAACTGCCGAGAAGCATAAGCAATTACCTTCCCTGATTGCATCAGTACACATCCCAGTCCCTTAATGCTAGCATCGCTGTAGATGTCATACCCTAACCCTTGCACGGGCAAGGCAAGAACTGGTGCTTCGGTCAAACGTTTCTTTAGCTCAAGAAACCCCTTCTCACACTTGTCATCCCACACAAACTTAGCCTCCTTTTTAGTGAGCTTCGTGAGTGGGGATGCTATCACCGAGAATTTTTCCACGAATTTGCGGTAATACCCCGCTAAACTGAGGAAACTCCTTATCTCCTTCACGTTCTTGGGCCTCTCCCAATTAGTGACCGCCTCAATCTTTGAGTTATCAACTGAAATGCCCGAGCCCGATACCACATGCCCGAGAAAACCGATCTCCCCAAGCCAAAATTCACATTTAGAGAATTTGGCAAAGAGTTGCTTCTCCCGCAGTGTTTCAAGCAGAAGCCTTAGATGTTTTTCGTGTTCCTCTTCATTCATGGAGTATATCAAAATGTCATCAATGAACACTATGACGAACTGGTCTAAGTATTGGTGAAATACTCGGTTCATGAGGTCCATGAATGCCGCGGGGGCGTTCGTAAGCCCAAACGACATTACTAGAAACTCATAGTGACCATACCTCGTACGGAATGCACTTTTGGGTATGTCACTCTCCTTGATCTTCAGTTGATGGTAGCCTGACCTCAAGTCAATCTTAGAGAACACCGTTGCCCCCCGTAGTTGATCAAACAAGTCATCGATCCTTGGCAAAGGATATTTGTTCTTTATCGTGACCTTGTTCAACTGACGGTAGTCGATACACATTCTGAGTGTACCATCCTTCTTCTTTACAAATAGTACCGGTGCTCCCCATGGTGAATGACTCGGCCTGATGAATCCGCTGTCCAGCAATTCTTCCAATTGCACCTTCAACTCTTGAAGTTCAGCCGGTGCCATCCGATATGGAGGAATCGAGATGGGTTTTGTACCGGGTTCTACTTCAATGGTGAACTCAATTTCTCGATATGGTGGGAGTCCCGGGAGTTCTTCAGGGAAAACTTCTGGGTACTCACTCACCACTCTCACCTCAGTGAGACTCTTTTTCCTTGCCCTCCTTGCCTATGACATAGGCCAAGTATGCTCGACACCCTTTCCTCATCATACGTCTTGCTCTTATGGCCGATATGATACAAGGGTTGAATTTCCCTCTATCTCCCTCGAAGCATAGAGTGTTCCCTTCTCCATCCTTTAGTTCTAACACCTTGGTGTAGCAATCTACCTTCGCATGGTGTTTTTCGAGCCAATCCATGCCAAGTATAGCATCAAACTCGAGCATATCTAACGGCACAAAGTCACCCGTTAGACAGTGCCCCCCTATCCCTACGTTACACGAGGGATAGTAGTGTTTCCGCTCTACATCATCTCCCAATGGCGTAGAGACCAGCAAAGGTTGCATCATTGCTACCAAAGGCATGTTCAATCCCTTGGCAAACGCTTCGCTCACAAACGAACGTTGTGCCCCGGTATCGATGAGAATTCTCGCATCCCTATCGTTGATCTTTAGTGTTCCTACATATATAAGTCATGTAAGACACCCTATTCGTCATCCCGACAGAAAAGGACCGGACGGAAAAATTTCAGCCTAGAATTACCCTATACCCGGTCGGGTAGGGTCTTCTACCCGGTCGGGTATCACTCGAATTCTTAAGGGGAAACCCCCCTGTCTTCCTTGCTCGGTCGAGTACCAGCCTCGAATTCAGGCAAAATGTCAATACCCGGTCGGGTATATACCTATACCCGGTCGGGTATCACTCAAAATCCATAAATAAAAGCTCCCTGTCTTCTACGCTCGATCGAGTACACACTTCGAAGCTCAAAATATACACATACCCGACCGAGTATATAGCCATACCCGATCGGGTATTGCTCGAAATGTCAAAAATAAAGCATCCTGCCTTGGCTGCCCGAACGGGTGCATACTTCAAACTCGAAGCGTGGCTTATACCCGGTCGGGTCTATAGGGGCACCCGATCGGGTCCTTCATATTTTTGAAGATTTTTCAACCAATTACATAATCAAATTCGTGTGAAATCAAGAGATTACCTGCAATGGAGTCCGGGTTGGCCCGAGCATCAGCCTCGGTCATTGCATACACCCGTGCTTGGGTCCTCCCTTGATTAACGGACGCGGCGTTGCTAGCCGTGGGTCCGCTCCTTCCCGTGCCGGCCTGAGACGGTCCCGCACGTCCCCTACTAGTCGTAGGTCCTCCCATGGCTCCCGATGGTCCTCCCCCGTTCAGCATTGGACAAGAGGATTTGAGGTGGCTCGTGCTACCGCATTTGAAGCACCGGGGTGGTTCATTGCACCTTCCCCCATGGTTCTTACCGCAGTTTGCGCACCTGGGTGGTCCCACACCCCCCGGTTTGGGCCCTTGCCCTCCTGAACCTTTGTTCCTTTTCGCCGGTGGTGCCGGCGCCCTGAATGAATTGCCACCCCCAGCGTGATGCTTCCGGGAGTGGTCTTGGGGTCCCGAGTTTCCCCATCTTCTCTTCTTCGCCTCCTCGGCGTCCCTCAACTTCCTCTCGTTCCATTGGGCTTCCCCAAGGAGCCCCTGATCGACAATCTGGCTAAATGTCATGTTGTGATGGTAAGTAGCCCGGTCACGGATGTCCAACTGTAGAGCATCCCAAAAATGATTGGCCATACGATTTTCATCCAAAGAGTATTCTGGGATGAATCGGGCCAAGTCACGGAACCTTTGTTCCAATTGCCTCACCGAGCAACCATCCTCCTGTTTCAGGTTTGTGTACTCTCTTCTTTTGAGATTGACTTCAAAAGTTGAGTAGTACTGATTATAGAACTCCACTTCGAACTTCTCCCGAGTGGCCTCACCGTGGAACTTTCCTTCCATGCCTTCCCACCATACAACAGCTACCCCTTCTAGTAGCCTGGTGGCAACCCTCAACTTCACGTCGAGTCCAATTTGCATATCTCTAGAAGCATCATTCAGCTTCTTAATCCAGTCGGCGGCCTCAGATATGTCGCCCTTGCCATCAAATGATTTGCACCCCAAGGCCCTGGCCTCCTTGAGATACTTGGAGATACGCACCATCGTGTCTCCCCCAAATGCTCCAGATGGAGCACTAGAAGCACCTCGACTTCCCTGCCCCATGGTTTGCCTAGCCTGTCTAGCTTGGCGCCGCTGCTCTCTCCTTGCTTTATTCTCGAGGTACCACTCTAGTACCTCACTCATACGGTCATAATGAGGATCATCATCCTCATCTTCTTCCTCAAAGTCCTCCCCGTTGTACGGGGTCTCCTCTTGCTCTGTGCTTGGAGCATAGGTGAAGTCGTCCGGTTCGGTGGCCCATGACGGGTGCACGGAACCGACGCGTGTGCTACTTGTCGTCGGCGTGGTAGAACGCCCACGACCCCTGCCTCGGCCTCCTCCTCGGCTTTGGCCCCAGCCTCTACCCCTAGAGGTCCGTGATTCCGCCCGAGTGGCATGCCCGGTGGCCCCCGACACATGCCCTGTCGGGTTCCTCCTAGTTATCCTGCGTCCACCCTCCATTTCTGAAAGAAATAAGGAATGAGTCATTAGACTCGTTTCAATGTCAATTGACGGAGTAGTACAAAAGACACCACTTGGTCCAACATTATGGCCAACAAACTGTTAAGGGTACCGTCTTAACAATAAGAGGTCAATAACTTGGTTTCCAACGGTTCCTTAAGTACAAAAACTGTTGCTCATGGTTTTATTCAAAACTTTTTGAGGATAACCATATTGAGAGGTTAATTATATAGTTTAGAAATCGATGGCTCTGATACCACTTAATTGTCACGCCCCGGACCGCATCCGAGCCACGTAGACAACCGCCGTACAACCCGATAGGAACAACAACAGTTCATCCCTATTGGATTGTACAAGGCGTCCGATTGATTCTATTGCCAAACCGATTAGTAAACACATACAATCAACATCAATATCATAATCAAACAAATGCGGAATAATAAAATGTTTGATACTTAGCCACACGTGGCAAACACGGGCACGCAGGCCCCCAACTGTTTTAATGAAAATATTGTTCAAAAATCCATGAGCGGTTTATACATTTGAAATAAGAATGGAAGCACGAACCACGTCTTCCTTCTCGATCAGTTACCCTAGGCAAAGGTGCAGGTAGTAGGACTCTAGCCTCAACCTGAAAAATGTGAGGGCCCCCGGAGGGGTCAGTACTCCATAGAAGTACTAGTGACAAGCAGGCTATATGAAGAATAACTAATGTTTCAGACACGAGACCCAAAGATAGGGTGATATATACATATAGATGTCCCTCATCCACCCGATGATACATACTGTATATATACTCGTAAATTACTCAACCCGTAGGTCATTTACCTTAAAGAGTCTTTTAGAGATAAAGTTCTTACCTGACTTTTCTCACTCCTTTCCCGGTTACCTAGCTCACAAGCTATAGTCTACCTTCAATTCATACTACCGAGTGTTTTAGGATCATTTACCGTCCAAGGCACTCAACCCATCCTGGAGTATTTAAGATCATTTACCGTCCAAGGGTACTCGGCCCCACCTGGAGTATTCTGGATCATTTACCGTCCAAGGGTACTCGACCCCACCTGGAGTATTCTGTATCATTTACTAGGGTGTGAAATATGATTGAATAATCATAAAAGAGTATTGAAGAACAAGAAATGGGATTAATGGAGTCCTTACCTTGCTAAACACCAGTTTTCCTCTCCGAAACCAACTTTTCCTCTTCTCTTTTCCCCTCCTTCTTCCTCCTTTGTTCTTGGTGCGTGTATGGATGATAACAATGAAGTTTGCAGACCTTCTTTCTCCTCTTTGAGTAGGCTGGCCGAGATGTATCAGTTGTGGGGTGAGGGAGATAGCCCTTTTGGCTTATTCCCCAAATAATATGGGGGGGAGGGTCCCCTCAACTTACATATTTGTCCCCCAATCACTTCCCAACCAATTCCAGCTCCATGATGCGGCTCCCTCCTTCATTTGAAAGCCTAAAAACGTGGGTTGGCCCCCACTCATGTGGGAGGTCAACCCTTTGTGTCCCGGGGTGTACAATCGGCCCCGAAAGTTGTATTTTCCGGATTGTTTTAAGTATATTTTATTTTATCGGGTCAAATAAAATATAACACTTGTTCCCCATCCTTATTGGACCTTAGAATCAATATGCATTCCCCAAATTTAATTTAGAAGTCTCCGAAATCCCTTCCTGGGCTGTTATCTGATAAATTTCCCGATACCGATAATTTGGCCCATTTGACCAACCGGTCAACCTTGTGCCATCGTCATGGCCCAATTTGGGTATCCACCACCATATGCATATTATCTAGTCCAAGATTAATATAATATGTGGTCCCGATAATATCGGGCGGCCCCACATCCGGTGTGGGCCCCACGTGAATTTTACTATTCACGTAATAGAAATGATAAAAATTTACAATCACGTAAAAATGCTTTTATACATTTCTCAAGGTTCAATACATAATTTGGTACAGTACAAATACTCGGGGGCGGTGTTACAGTATGTATGTATGTATGTATGTATGTATGTATGTATGTATGTATGTATCCGAAAAATAGTATAAGGGGGGAATCAGTTAAATTACTAACAAATAGAATTAGTGACTAATTGTGTCATCTTAAATAAAAAGGTGATCATTAGAGACAAGAATAGAGGAAAAGAACTAGGAGCATCAGGACTTGAGGTAAGTTTCTCTGTCAATCCAAAATTGTTTCCTCGTATTATATGTTTATTATGCAGTATGTGATTAAGTGTGAATTGTGAATTTTGTGTATGTGATTTTGAGGAGATATTATATATATATGGTAGTTGAGAAATATAAATTAAGTACTTTTGGGGTATTAAATATTTTATAATACCTTCGAGACTTTTTAGAGAAATTGAGAAATATTTTTTGAAGTATATTTTAATTCAAGATAAAATGTACGTTTTCATAAGAAGTGAGCACCCGGGAGAAATCTGTGGTGTCAGTTTTCCACATCCGAATAAATGTGGAGGGTGATTAGGGCTGCTACTACTAATTAAGAAGTATAGTTTGAGTTTGAAGTGACATTTGGATCTATCATCCCTTTTAAGAAAAAATTATAGTAGTAGTCCCTAATCATTCAAGAATTTTAAAGGTGGGATGGTTGGGTTCCGACCACTCGGGATGACTTACTACTCGGAGGGCTTGGAATCCCTTTTAGGGGGTGTGCACACTTAAGGTAGTCGTTTCGTTTCTACAAGAGCAGTTGTGGTACCAACACTTGTTCGGGGTGGCCGTCCATAACCACGGTCCATCGGGCTCAGTCAAAAGGTTGAGCACCGCCCTTCTAAACTACTAGGAAGTTAGTGAAAAAGAGATTTTTGAGAAATTCAAAGAGAAGAGTTGCTATGATATTTTCGAAGAGAAGTTGAGGATTTTAGTAAAGAAGCGATTTTGAGAAAAATCAAAGAGAAAAGAACTTTGGTGGTGTGAGTTCTTTTTATATAGTATTCTATGAAAAACTATTTTCGCCAAACTTGATTATTTTACGGGGTTGGGTAGTACTTACTTAGCTCTAAAGCTAATTTTTGTTATTTCTCTTGTCCCTCTTTCCTCCCTTAAATTTTAACAGGTGGGGATATGGATACCTATGTTTATTGATGGATTGCTCGAGTTTGAGAGCGAATTAGAAGATGCCTTAGTCAAATTTAGTCTGGAAATAAACATTTATTTATTTAGTTTTTATTGTTTTGTTTTGGTTGCCTATGCATTCGGTTGAGAGATGACCGGATGTGGCAGTAACACCCATTTCCCTTTTAAACTTCCGCTGTAATTCTTCAACAATATGGTGAATGAATAAAGTATTTCTTTTAAATATATCATTGTTTTGGGTTTCAGGTACTAAAATCAAGACTCTTCGGTGGATTAAGTCTCAGACTCATATGAAACTTAATACTGATGTACCTGGGAGAGCAGGAGGAGGTGCGATTTTGAGAAATCAAAATGGTGAGCTGGTCGCTGCAATTTCATTTCCGTTGATAGCTTCCACGAGCTTGGAAGCAGAGATTCAAGCTATTTTTACTGCTACCAGATGGGCGATTGAGGAAGGCTACTCGGAGTTCCTTGTTGAGACTGATGCGGCGCAGGTGCTCTCTTGTTTCGACCAGATAGGCGGTCGGTGGAATGGCCTAATTCAGGAGATGAATCACCTTCAAATTAGGCAACGAGTATCTATTGGACATACCCTGCGTGAATGTAATTGGGCCGCTCACCATTTAGCAGTTCATTATACAACTCAAATGCAAATTTTTCGTCGACCCAAAGAATTGCCTTTAACGGCCCGTCAAGCTTATTTCAGGGATTTATTTGGGCTGCCCTCTTTCAGATGTTTCTATTAGTTTACATGCTCATTGAATTCTTTGTTGTATTTTTAACTCTTTTGGGTAAGGCCTAGCCCCCCCCCCCCCCCCCTCCCCAATTGAGCTTTCTTTTACTTACTTGTTGTATTTTTAGAGGGAATGTCTTCTAGAAGAGGTTTTGGTCGAGTCTCCCTCTTCATTTTGTATTTCCATTTTTCTCAATAAAATTTGACAAATGTTCCCCCGACATTTGCCCCACTGATTTTGGTGGTTTACCTTCTGGATTATATATATATATATATATATATATATATATATATATATATATATATATATATATATATTATATGTCATTGTTTTGGGTAGGAAATTTGGGGGTGTTACAAATTGGTATCAGAGCTTAAGTTTTTTCTTGGGGGTTTTTTGAAATGTTTTTCCAAAGGTTTTTCTAGGGACTTTTAGAAATATTTTGTTCTAAAAAGTTTTCTAAACAGTTTTCAAAACATTTTTATACAAATTAGGAAATGAAAATGATTAGGAAATACCTTTTAGGAACGTGGAGATGGTGTGAGACTTTGATCTATTATATGATTAAATTGTGAAATATATGAAGTTTTATAGCATCTTTAAAATACCTTTATGTGATAGAATTTGGATACGAACTTAGTTAAGGACTTGTATACTTAAGATAACAAAGTAGCCTTTCAAATGCTTTAGTACTTAAGAGACTCGTGAGACTAGAAGTTAAGTGGTCAAAATAATACATGAACGCTTTATGGTCAATATGTTGAGCGAAAATGTCACTTGGGGAGATCGAGGATGATATGCGCAAAATGCTATTCGAATTTATTTGAGTAAGGTAATACTCTAGCTAGTTACGGGGACGTAACTAGGGGTGGGAAAATATACCGAAATTTCGGTATACCGGCCATACCATACCGAAAAATACCGAATTTATCGAAATTTTCGGTATACCGAAAAGTTCGGTACGATATGATACCATACCGGGTCACTTCGGTACGGTAAAGGTATGAATTTTTTAAATTTTCGGTATTTTGGTATATACCGAAATACCGTTAATTTTCGGTATGGTACGGTATATACCGAAATATCGATATACCGAAATAGAATTTGTAAATTTTTAGGGCCAAACCCATTAAATGAAATTATTAAAATACCAAGGCCCAAAATTAAAATAACCCATCTTATAATACTACGGCCCTTCTCTAGTTCTCCCAAGTAGAGGCCTAAATCCCTAATCAAATAAATGGGAGAATTTGAGTCTGCACCCCATGTTTTGGGTGATATTTGACTTTGCACCCCATTTTTAAAATCATTAATGTATGCACCCCATTAGCCCAAAAATTGTGAAGGAGTGGGGTGCAAAGTCAAATAATTTCATAGTGAATTGGGGTGCATACATTAATGATTTTGAAAATAGGGTGCAAACTCAAATATCACCCAAAACATGGGGTGCAAAGTCAAATTCTCCCCAAATAAATCAACGTAGAGTCAAGCAGCTTCTCTTCTCTTCAACGAGTGACAGAGCTGTGGACTATTGAGCATTGACGATGGAGATGCGGACGAGTGACGAAGACGCCATTGACGAAGCACGGAGTAGCGGACGACCGTCATTATTTGCTAAAGCTTAACCATCCTGGTAATATGAACAATCTGATCTATGCTCATTCTATATTTATAAACAAATGATAAAGTATATTGATAAAATATTTATACGGCGGACGACCATCATATTACCAAAGTTGAAAAATCTCTTATTTATACGGAGTTGCAACAATGATTCAAAGATTTGTTATTACAAACATTAGTTATCATTGATTTATGTTGGATAAATATTCTAATTTTCATTATGGATTGTGTTGAGACTTGAGATATTAGCACATAATTTTAGTATTTTCTACTTTGGATTAAATATTGTGTTTTAATTTTGGTATCGGTTTATGTATTGATGTCGTATGCTACTTTTGACTTGTTAAAATCAGTTTTTTGGATGTTCGGTAGGCCCCTTAAGCTAATACTTTATACGGAATTGCCAAGAATTTTTTTTTGAATTTTCGGTATAAAACGGTATGGGTTATATACCGTACCGAATTTTCGGTATACCGAAAGTTTCGGTATGGTAACGGTATGACATTTACCAATACCGGATTTTCGGTACGGTATGCGGTATGGCGTTGAAATTTCGGTATACCGTACCGAACCAACCCTAGACGTAACCTATGTTCAAGGGGGTAGAATGTAACACCTAGAAATTTTATACCGTTGACCCTAGAAAGTAGCTTATGCTTCGAGCCTAAGCATCTTTTAAGGATGGTAGATTGTGACCCTTCGAAAAAGATAATAAAATATTTTTATAAGTAAGATAAAATGTTTCAAAAGTGAGATTTTAATAATTCAGTGAATAAGATAAAACTTTAACATTTGTGACATTTTTAATCAAATAAAAAATGTTTCAATAAAAGGAATGACATTTTATGATAATTATGAAAGTGACATTTTATAAACAAGTCACAACTATACATATGGTATAGGTAGTAGATGACAAAGGTAACATTTAAATATGTTAATCCAAAGACATCAATTAATGATATGTGGCTCTTAGAATATAATCAAATGTGATTATCGTAAAATAATAAAAAATGTGACTTTAACAAATAATAAAGCATGGTAATTATAATTCGCAAACCTAACGTACGTACGCACGTTTAGACAACCACATACTACGTATATGTATTTTTATGTTAGTATATATATACCTATGAACAAACCCATAATAGTAACCATATACAAGTTACAGATTCATGTATATTACGTACCTGGTCGTAACTATGCTTAAGATACACACTTACACCCTAGCTGCGAATCATGTGATGTCGTTTCATACTCGGAGTCCAAGCCTCTAAGGAAACTTACGAACTGATCAGAGGAAACTTCGTATAGTAAATTAGTAATTAACTACGCTTGAGAATCGATCGCATAGTATTTCACCAGCCGAGGATCTTCCCCTTATCAGTATAAATACAAAACCTTAACTTGTGTTTCCTCCAACTCAAAATAACAGCAGAGGTGTATTCATATATACGCATATATAGGTATAAATTCAACTCTTCTCTACACCCAAAAACCAGATCTAAAAATACCCTCAAACTAGACCTGCACAAACACGGGCTCGGGCCGGGCTCGGGCCGGGCTTATTCTAAAAAATCTGCCCACTTGTAGTGGGCGGGCTCGGCCCGGCCCGGTAAAACGGGCCTCCTCATATGTCCAAGCCCGCCCATGAGAGCGGACCGGGCTGCCCACCGGGCTTTTGGGCCCGGAAAATATCCTTTTGTCAACTCTTTTAGATAAATGAAAACATTTATAAAATAACATCACAACATTTTAAATGCAATTAAATAATTAATGTACTCACAACACATTTTGAACACAAGAATACATTTAAATGCAATACACAAAACGATTCTGGAAAACAAAAAGCATCCAAATTCCAAATAAGCATCCATATCCCATAATTAAAAGCACAATCACAGATTCACAATGTGCAGCGGAAATAGTCAAGAGTATCTCCAAAAAGACTTAACAAATGTATATCATTACAGTTCAAACCTTAATACTTCCAAGTATTTTAAGTTTTATATGTATAGTCATATACTGTATAATTATATATAGAATAATATATACAATATAATATATATGATATGTTTACGGGCCGGGCTTTTAGGCCCGACCGGGCCTATATTACAACCCAAGCCCGCCCATATTTTAAACATGTCGGACCGGGCCCGGCCCGGCCCGGTGGGCTAAAGCATGTGTCCAAACCCGCCCATTTATATGGGCAGGCCGGGCAGGTCAGGCGGGCCGGGCGGGCCGACCCGGTATTGTGCAGGTCTACCTCAAACCTTCGGCCTATGAGAGAGGAAGAGATCTAGAGTGATAGAATGAGAAACGATCATGAGGAGAGGAAGCAATCGCTCGGCGGAGTCGTTGCCAGACTGGTTTTCACGTCGGAACCAGGCCGTCTTCGCTGGAGGAGAAGATTTGCCAACAGTTCGTGCTGGTCTGCATGTCCGAATTCACATGCCGGCTTTGGGCAATGGTAGAACACGGCCATCCCTGTGTTCACCGGAGGTAGTTGTCATCATGGAGGAGGAGGGACGATACCGTGCTGAGTTCACGCCGGGAAGAGAAGAGCCACCATCGACCAGTCCATTTCCGACGCTCACAGGACCGCCGTAGCTCGTCGCTGGGGAGAAGGCTGCCGCAATGATCGCCGCAGGAGACTTCCCCTGTATTCTGCCTTGGCCTTCGACGAGTACATAGTGTTGAACATGATCAAACTTGAAACATGCATACGTGGAGAGCTATGCATGAAGCCGGGATAAAGAAGAACAAATCTTTATTTTATTTCCTATTCTTTAGGCATTGATTATGTCATTTGTTTGTTAGCTTTGTTTACTCAATCATTTGTTAGTAATGCCACGTTACTAGGATGGTTGTTAGTGGCTAACGTGTGCTTTATTTTCCGTTACTAAGAAAGGCTATATATAGCCATGTTCGTTCATTTCATTAATAGTGAGAGCAATACATTATTCTGAGTTCCCTTCAATTTTAATCTCCATATTTTTTTTTAGTTCCATCAATTGGTATCAGAGCCAAAGGTGGGCGATCTGAGGGTGTGAGAGTGTGTGTATTCGTAGGTTGAGAGATCACTATAACCTAGCCCAAACACCACAGCATATCTAACAACAATGGCTGCCACTAATGGAACCGGAACTGGGAATTCTATATCTCAGTTGCCCATGTTCAAAGGTATCAATTGCCTTTTTTGGAGTTTGAAAATGAAAACCCTTTTCAAGTCTAGGGAATTGTGGGGCATTGTTGATGATGGATTTGAAGATGCTCAACTAGAAGAACCAGATCAAGTGTTGCGGGATAAAAGAAAAAAGGATGTTAAGGCTCTCTATTTTATCCAGCAAGCCTTGGATGATGATGTCTTTCCAAGGATTGTTGCAGCTTCTACATCAAAGGAGGCTTGGGACATTCTCAAGCAAGAGTACATGGGAGACAAGAGGGTGATATCCATGTGATTACAGTCTTTGAGAAGAGAGTTTGAAAATAAAAAATGAAAGATATTGAAATCATCCAAGACTACCTTTCTAGAATCGCCTCAATTGTGCAGAAGATGAGATCTTATGGGGAAGACGTCAAGTCCAAACAAATTGTAAGTAAGGTTTTAATAAGCCTTACAAAGAAATATAATCATGTTGTGTCTGCAATTGAGGAATCCAAAGATATGGAATCTTACATGTTTGATGACTTAAAAGGCTCTCTTCAAACACATGAGGAGAGGTTGTCTGCAGAAGAAGATCCAAAGGAGGAAATGGCTTTCCAAGCCAGGCGTGAGTCATCAAACAAGGAGAGGGGTCACTCAAATCAAAGGGGAAGAGGAAGAGGTTCTAGAGGAGGATCCAGAGGTGGTTTCAGGGGAGGATCAAGAGGAGGCCCTGGGAGAGGTCAGTCTAATGAAGGAAGAGAAGACTACACCAAAAACAAAGCCCCTTTGAAGTTTTACTACTGTAACAAACCTGGTCATAAGGAAGCTTCATGTTGGAAGAAACAAGAAGATAAAAAGCAAGGCAAAGATGAGGCAAAGTCCAATTATGCTGAGCAAGAAAATATGTTTTTAGCTCAACATAGTTGTGACAAGGGGAACTCCTCAATGTGGTATGTGGATAGTGGGTGCTAAAACCATATGACAAGTTCCAAGTGCATCTTCCAGGAGATAGATGAAACCAAAAGGAGTACTGTGAGGCTAAGAGATGGCAAGCAACTCCTAGTAGAAGGTCTGGGGACTATCTCACTGCAGATTGAGCAAGGTAAGGTCAAGCTACTGCATGATGTTCAATATGTGTCTGAATTAACTCACAACTTACTAAGTATTGGGAAACTTATAAGTGGTGGTTACTCAGTAGTCTTTGAAAACAATATGTGTGTTATCAAGGACAAGAACTCCAATGAGGCCCTAATCAGTGTTACTATGGGGAAAACAAGGTCTTTCCCTTAGATCTCACTGGAAGCAAGGAACATGCTCTTGTAGTTAGAGGTGAGGAGAATGCCAAGCTGTGGCATCTCAGATATGGGCATTTGAATCTGCGTAGCTTAAAGTTGTTAAGCACAAAGGAGTTTGTGCATGGTCAACCAAAAATTGATGACTTAGAATTTTGTGAAGGTTGTGTATATGGAAAAGAGGCTCATACTCCATTTCCAACTGATAAAGCTTGGAGAGCAGGTTAGTGTTTGGAATTTGTACATGCAGACCTGTGTGGACCCATGCAAACAATGTCATTAGGAGGAAGTAAATACTTCTTACTAATCACCGATGATTACAGCAGGATGTCATGGGTATATTTTCAAAAGACCAAATCAGAATCTTTTGAAAATTCAAGAAGTTCAGAGCTCTTGTTGCAAGGCAAAGTGGCAAACTGTTAAGGGCACTAAGAAAGATCGAGGAGTTGAGTTTATTTCAAGGGAGTTTACTCAATATTGTGATGATAAAGGGATCAGAAGAGAACTTACTGCACTCTACACACCTGAGCAGAATGGGGTGGCAGAGAGAAAGAATATAACAGTAGTAGAGATGGCAAGAAGTATGATGAAAGCTAAGGGGCTACCAAATGAATTCTGAGGTGAAGCAGTCTCAACAGCTGTGTATCTGTTGAATATTTCTCTAACAAAGGCAGTCATGAACTCAACACCTTTTGAAGTTTGGAGATCCAAGAAGCTCTTAGTTAGTCATCTCAAAGTATTTGGGTGCATTGCTTACACCCTTGTAAATTTGAGGACCAAACTGGATGACAAAGCTGACAAATGCATCTTTGTTGGCTACTCAACTCAGTCCAAGGCCTACAGGATGTATCATCCCACAGCTGGCAAGATCATCATTGGAAGAAATGTGATCTTTGATGAAGAAGCAAGTTGGGATTGGGAGAAACAAGATCGGAAAGGAGAAAGTGTTTAGAAAATCATCTCTCTGGAAGACCCTGATGAACAATCTGTGACTCCACTACAGCAAGGACCTCCATCAACACCACAGAATAACACAACATCTTCTGGTAGTGAGGACTCATCATCTTCATCTTCAAGTGACTCTCCTCCACTCAGAGTAAGAACATTTGTTGATATATATGAAAATTGTGATTTTGCTTTGATGATCACTGAACCAGTAGATTTTGAGGAAGCAGTTACTCAAAATGAGTGGCAAGAAGCCATGAGCAGTGAGATTAAAGCAATAGAAAGAAATCAGACATGGGAACATGTGGATAGACCTAAGGAGAAGAACATCATTGGCTTAAAATGGGTATACAGAACCAAATATAACTCAGATGGGAGTATTTCAAAGTTCAAGGCTCGTTTGGTGGCAAAAGGCTATGCACAACAAGAAGGAGTAGATTTTGAAGAAACATTCTCTCCAGTTGCAAGGTTTGAGGCTGTAAGGGTTGTCCTGGCCCTAGCAGCTCAATGGGAATTACCTGTGTATCAATTTGATGTGAAATCTGCATTTCTTAATGGAGAACTTCAGGAGGAAGTGTTTGTTGAACAACCATTGGTATTTGCAAAGAAAGGTGAAGAAGAAAAGGTGTATAAACTAAAAAAGGCATTGTATGGCCTAAAGCAGGCACCCAGGGCATGGTACAGCAAGATTGACTCACTCTTCATCAACACTGGCTTTACCAGGAGTGAAAATGAGCCAACAATCTATGTAAAAAGGCAAGGAATGAACAACTTTATGATAGTCTGCCTTTATGTTGATGACATTATCTATTTCAGCCCATCAGAAAGCATGCTAGAAGGTTTTAAGTCGTCAATCATGAGTGAGTTTGAGATGACAGATCTGAGAGTTTTGCAGTACTTTCTTGGCCTACACGTAAAGCAGACTAAAGAGGGAACATTTGTATGCCAGAAGAAGTATGCAAAGGACTTGCTTAAAAGGTTTCACATGGGAAAATGTGAGATAGCCCAAACACCTATGAATACAAATGAGAAGTTGCAGAAGAATGATGGCACTGAACATGCTGATGCTAGGCTATACAGAAGTCTAGTAGGAGGACTGAATTATCTTACTCACACTAGACCTGATATAGCTTATTGTGTAAGTGTGGTGTCTAGGTACATGCAAAGTCCGACCAAGCAGCATCTAGGAGCAGCAAAGAGGATCTTAAGATACATAGCTGGAACTCTTGACTATGGTATATGGTATGAGAGTGTAAAACATTTTCATTTGAAGGGCTATACTGACAGTGATTGGGCAGGTTGTGTTGATGATAGAAAGAGCACATCAGGTTCCATATTTGATTTAGGTTCAGGAGCAGTTACATGGAGCTCTAAGAAACAAGATATTGTGGCCTTATCTTCCTCTGAGGCTGGGTATATAGCTGCAAGAGCTGCAGCAAAGCAGGCCTTATGGTTGAAGAAACTTCTGAA
The DNA here is from genome assembly GCA_945859875.1 of Cuscuta europaea. Lineage (NCBI taxonomy): Eukaryota > Viridiplantae > Streptophyta > Magnoliopsida > Solanales > Convolvulaceae > Cuscuta > Cuscuta europaea. The sequence goes on along the minus strand of CAMAPE010000010.1, from coordinate 43,210,856 downwards.
GGATTTATGTTGTGAGCAAGAAGAGGCATTGGAAATCTGGTGTGACAACAAGTCAACTATAGCTATGACTAAGAATCCAGCATTTCATGCAAGGACCAAGCATATTGATGTACAACATCATTTCATCAGAAACCTAGTAGCTGAAGGCAAAGTTGTTCTGCAATTTTGTGGAACAAACTCTCAGCATGCAGACCTACTCACAAAGACCTTAAACCAAGTCAAGCATCACTATTTCATAAGGCAAATTGGCACGTGTAAGTTTGGATCAAGGGGAGGTGTTGAACATGATCAAACTTGAAACATGCATACGTGGAGAGCCATGCATGAAGCCAAGATAAAGAAGAACAAGTCTTTATTTTATTTCCTATTCTTTAGGCGTTGATTAAGTCATTTGTTTGTTAGCTTTGTTTACTCATTCGTTTGTTAGTAATGCCACGTTACTGGGATGGTTGTTAGTGGCTAACATGTGCTTTATTTTCAGTTACTAAGAAAGGCTATATATAGTCATGTTCGTTCATTTCATTAATAGGTAGAGCAATACATTGTTCTGAGTTCCCTTCAACTTTAATCTCCATATTCGTTCTTAGTTCCATCACATAGTACTTTGTTCACGTACTGCTACACTTCCCTAGTGTTTTTCTTCTGTTTATTGAACTAGGTTGTTTATTTTACTTAGATGGGCCGCAGTGTTAGTTTGGGCTGGACTATAATAACAATTATTATTAATTATAATAATGAACAATAATCATGTTGATAATGATAATTGGGTTAGGATAATTAGATTGATATTATTCACTTTGTCACTTTTAATTGGGATAATTTTATAAAATAAATAGCAAATTAATAAACTGATTATTTAATCAAAATAATAAACCGAATGTTTATGTCAATTATTAATAATTGATATGGATGATTTATATTTTCTTATTTGGATTAATTTATAGACTAATGATTGTTAATAGAGGGACTAGTTAACTATATTGGACCCGACTATGTGATAGAAATACATTCATTTGAGGTTTCAAGAATAAAGTTGTAGGATTAATAAAAGTGACTAATTAATGGTTAAGATCGATTCGAAAGAATTCATAAATAAATGTGAATTGAGGAATCAGTTAATTCAACCAGATTTCCAATGCCTCTTCTTTCAAGAATAAAGTTGTAGGATTTCCAATACATATATATCTTATTCGGATATATATATATCCGAATAATAGTAAAAGGGGGGAATCAGTTAAATTACTAACAAATAGAATTAGTGACTAATTATGTCATCTTAAATAAAAAGGTGATCATTAGAGACAAGAATAGAGGAAAAGAACTAGAAGCATCACGACTTAAGGTAAGTTTCTCTGCCAATCCAAAATTGTTTCCTCGTATTATATGCTTATTATGGAGTATGTGATTAAGTGTGAATTGTGAATTTTGTGTATGTGATTTTGAGATATTATATATATGGTAGTTGAGAAATATAAATTAAGTACTTTTGGGGTATTAAATATTTCTAAATACCTTCGAGACTTTTTAGAGAAATTGAGAAATATCTTTTGAAGTATATTTTAATTGAAGATAAAATGTACGTTTTTATAAGAAGTGGGCCCCCGGGAGAAATCCGTGGTGTCGGTTTTCCACATCCGGATAAATGTGGAGGGTGATTAGGGTTGCTGCTACTAAGAAGTATAGTTTGAGTTTGAAGTGACATTTGGATCTATGATCCCTTTTAAGAAGAAGTTATAGTAGTAGTCCCTAATCATTCAAGAATTTTAAAGGTGGGGTGGTTCGGTTCCGACCACTCGGGATGACTTACTACTCGGAGGGCTTGGAATCCCTTTTAGGGGGTGTGCACACTTAAGGTAGTCGTTTCGTTTCCGCAAGAGTAGTTGTGGTACCGGCACTTGTTCGGGGTGGCCGTCCGTAACCACGGTCCACCGGGCTCAGTCAAAAGGTTGAGCACCGCCCTTCTAAACTACTACGAAGTTAGTGAAAAAAAAAAGATTTTTGAGAAATTCAAATAGAAGAGTTGCTATAATATTTTCGAAGAGAAGTTGAGGATTTTAGTAAAGAAGCGATTTTGAGAAAAATCAAAGAGAAAAGAATTTTGGTGGTGTGTGTTCTTTTTATATAGTATTCTATGAAAAATTATTTTCGTCAAATCTGATTATTTTACGGGGTTGGGTAGTACTTACTTAGCTCTAAAGCTAATTTTTGTTATTTCTCTTGTCCCTCTTTCCTCACTTAAATTTTAACAGGTGGGGATATGGATGCCTATGTTGATTAATGGATTGCTCGAGCTTGAGAGCGAATTAGAAAATGTCTTAGTCAAATTTAGTCTGGAAATAAACATTTATTTATTTAGTTTTTATTGTTTTGTTTTAGTTGCATGTGCATTCGGTTGAGAGATTACCGGATGTGGCGGTAACACTCATTTCCCTTTTAAACTTCCGTTGTAATTTTTCAACACTATGATGAATGAATAAAGTATTTCTTTTAAATATATCATTGTTTTAAGTGGGAAATTTGGGGGTGTTACACTAGAAGCCGCGAAATGCCAATAATTCCGAGTGAGAGCAGTCTTGCAATCCATTTTCATTTACCAAATATTAATACTCTCTCAGTCCCAGAAAATTTTTCTCACTTTAACTTGGCACGGAGATTAAGAAAGTGGAATAATTTGGAAATGTGTGATTGTAGTTGTGTAAGAAAAATGTGAAATGAATGTGAACCACATAAATTGTCAAAAAATGATAAGTGAGAAGAATTTTTTGGGACGGATGGAGTAATAAATATTTTTTAAAGCCCCATAAATTTTGACGCCCTAGGCAAATGTCTTGCCTTGCCTAACTGGCCCTATCACCAGCACTTTAAATTACCCTCGGTGGGTGATTGATTAAAGCATAATTGTTTGTTTTTACTTCAGGAGATAGACAATGAAAAAAATCGGGACACACACATACATTTCCATTGTGTCATGGTGTTGTACACGGGAAACATGTGCACAAATAATTACTCTTACATTTTACACACTTTTTAATACTTAAATTTTCAACTAAACTTCATTATTTAATTCATCGTTTTGAATTTGAATTTTCAAGATCAACAAAACTTTAAATAAAATTTTTCAATAGGCAGCTTTTTTTAAAGAGAAATCGTTCACATTAAATCATAAACTAAAATGATTTTACATTTTGTTTATACAATTCAAAACACCTACTCACTTATTGATGAAACAAGAAAATCATTATTGCACCCGTACGGCCGTACGAGTAGCTCCGTTGGTCGACTGGTGGGAAAATTGGACCAAGTGACCAAGGTTCGAAACCCACAACGGCCGTGTGGAGATTACAGAATCTGAAATAAGGCTGGACGTGTATAAGGCCCAGGGCCGGTCCCAAGAAAACGGAGGCATGTGCAACAATAAAATTTGGGCCTTTTTTCAAGTTTAAACACAAGCAAATTGTCTTAAAATACAAGTTACTAATAAACGTAATGATTAAAATGAAAAAAGTCATTAATAACTTATATTTAAAAAGAGACATTCTTCGATCATATTTAGATGCATAGTCAGTCATCTACCAAACTTGCAATGTCAATCTCTTTGAGTGTTTCAGATTCTATGGATATCAACGCCAATCCATTGAGTCTCTCTTGTGACATAGTTGACCGCAAGTAGGACTTCAACAACTTCAACTTGGAAAAACTTCGTTCTGCCGAGGCCACTGTAATCGGAATGGTTAGCAAAACTCTGTACGCAATAAAGGCATTTGGAAAACAATTAATTTCTTTTAAAGAATTCAAAATTCTTGTTGCCCCTATCTTTTACTTTGGCAAAGTCTCTCTAAGCAACTTCAGCTCAATATACAAATCGTTTCCATCAACATCGCTGCATTGCCCATCCCTCTACAGTACTGTTTGTAAATGAGTGCAACATGACTCCAAATATAAATCCGTAAGAGATTGTAACTTCTCAGAATTGACCAAAAACCCAAACATATTTTCATATACTATGTATTGCTCAAACCTCTGTGTCAATGAGCCAATAGACTGATCAACTATGTAGACAAAGTATTCCACTCTGAACAGCTCTTCTGGTGTTGATGTGGATGATACAGAAGATTCACCAACACTCTCATCAAATTATTTTTTTCTGCGGATTACACGCTTCTGAGGAAACACTGGTTCGACTTCCAATTCACTGGCTATTTCTTTAGCCACATGCATAGCACTAGAAAAACCAGTTTCTCTATACTTCTCAAAAAAAGAAATTAGCCCTTTGACTTCAACAATAGCAACATCAAGAAGCATATCTTTTGCTTGTAGATTTTTGCTCACCAAATTAACAGCATATAATATTTCATACCAAATAACTGTAGCAAGCAAAAATTCAAAATTACAAAGATCATTTGTAGCTAAGGGTCTAGCTTCACTTTGTATTTTAGAATCATTGTCTGTTTAGGCCAATTCTAGCAATGCTTCTCGAATGTCACTGATTTGAAATCTTATTGCTTTGACACTTTCCACACGACTTTCTCACCGAGTGGTTGATAAAGATTTTAGAGTCAATCCTTGGACATTGTTTTTTAAAATTTGCCATCTTTTTGTAGAATTACCAAAGAGTGTGTAGATTCGTTGCACTACTCCAAAAAAATCTCTTGCTTTTCGAGAACAATTAGCAATGTCACACAAAGTCAAATTAAGGCTATGACTACCGCAAGGAGTATAGAATGCCCTAGGATTTACATCCAAGAGTCTTTTTTGCACACCTTGATGCGTACCTCTCATGTTTGATCCATTATCATATCCTTGTCCTCTAACATTATCAATATCAAGATCAAGAGACTTTAACACACTTTGCAACACTTCAAAAAGGCCAAGTCCTGGCGTGTCATTCACAACCAAGAATTCCAAGAAAAATTCTTCTATTTTAATCGGATAATAGGAGATATCAACACATCTTAATATCAAAGTCATTTGTTCTTTGTGACTCGAATCAGGAGTACAATCAAGTATCGAAAATATTTAGCTTCTTTGATTGTTTTAATGATCTTAGATTTTACTCCTGAAGCAAGCATCTCTATCAATTCATTTTGAATCTTATGACTAAGATAATGGTGATGAGTATCCTTATTGTCGACGCGACGAATAAGCTCTTGAATAATGGGATCAAATTCACCCATCATCTCAATTAATCCTAAAAAATTCCCATTATGATTCTGATGGAGCCGTTCATTCGTTCCAAGAAAGGCCAAATTATGCTTAGCAAGATATTTCACAATTGCAATCACCCTAAACAACAATTTCCTCAAAAACTCCTTTTCTTTCAAAAGTTGATCATGAGCTACTTTATCAATTGTCTCAATTTTTTTTTAATCGAAGCCTCAACTCTGCCCAACTTCTCATGTTACCCATATGCTCCACACCTGTTTCATGTTCTCTCAGTCTAGCACTAAGATGTCCTCAATCATCAAAACCCGTGTTAGCTAAAGAACCTTTCCCTACACCTTTTCTAAAAATCTTACAACAAAAGCAAAATACCCTATCAAGCTCCTTTGAATAAACAAGCCGGTCTCTATCACATTTCTCTCCATTAGGCAAACTTCTGGTGTAAAAAGCTGACGAGAATCTTCTAGAGAATTTATCTTTAGGCCCTTCCACAAAATTTAAATCTCTTTTAGGACCATTCTCTACCAAAATGTCTGTCAACTTTGAATCTAGAGCATCCCAGTTTCTTGGATCATATATGTCAAATAAACCAGAATTATTTGGCCTATCATCTAAAACATCAATTATGTGATCCTCTTTATCAGGATTCTCAGCCATTTCGTTAATACATTGATCACGTATTTCAACATTATTTTCAATATTCACTTTTTGTTTTTCACCCTCTTGAACATCTCTAACTTCTTTAATGATAAACTTATCAAGAGCTCCTTTTTGAGATTGGGTTAACTCGTCAAGTCTTCTTTTCCTTTGATGCTTGTCATGACCGGATTGATATTTATATGGAAACATAATTATTACCAATTATTGAAATTCTCCTATAATCCTGTACATGTTTATAAATTTTAAATTAATATTCAGTTTAAAATTAGGGTGAAAGCATGAATGACTATACTAGTGTATAATTATAATTTATCAACCTCAAATTACCTAATAATATATTTATACCACTTTCTTAAATTTTAATTGTTAAACACATTTACAAAATTACACATTTATTATCAATTCAAATAATGACAATACAACAATTCAACAAACATTAAATCTGAAAATAAAGAAATTACAAAAATTCAACAAACAATTCATCAAGTCAATAAATCGAAAGTTCACAAGAATTAGCAAATTAGCAACTAAATGAATAAAAGAAATTGGATGCAGTGGACTGATCGGAAGTCTGGACGACTGGATTGAGGGAGGCGGCCAGGCGGGAGCAGGGAGCTTGAGGGTCTGAGCGTCTGAGGGAGGCAGGCGGCTGGTTGACTGCAGGCGGCGGCATGCGGAGCTCGGGAGCTGTGGTTGTGGCGGTGTGCGGTTCGACTGCAGACGCGAAGGCGGCGAAGCTGCGGAGGTCGTGATTTGTGAATCGCCTTGGCCCTTGGGGCGTGGGTTGCTGATTTGCTGCGCAGGGGGAATAACGGAGGCGGGAGTGAGGGGCGTTGTCGTGGACTCGTGGAGCAGGGTATTTGGGTGAAGAGATTTGAGCTAAAAACTAATGGGTTGGGTCTAATACTAATTTCTTTTGGGCCCTTCAAAATTCCGGGCCCTGTGCGGTTGGATTGGGCAGACAGGCCCAGGGCCGGCTCTGATAAAGCCTACCGCTGCTTTGTTGACTGAGTCACCGTGATTAACTTCACCATCATTCTGTCGGGTTGGGGTGAGGGACTCCTGAGGTGGGAGATTCCATCTTTTAGACCAAGAAAATGATTATTGTCCCGATAAGTGGGAGTGATTCAGGTGGACCACATTACACACTTATTAAATTAAATACGTGGCAGATCTTGATTTAAACTTTCAAGCCACGAATGATATGAAGTTCAGATGATTTTCTGAAATGATGATTCTCTAACCTCAGGTCTAGATTGACTGATTGCACAATTGGTGTTACGTTTCACTTCAGGCGGTGGTGTGAGAATTAAAAAACACGATTTGTGATACTCCGTATTTGATTATCGAGGTACTATTCTTGTGTCGCCGGACAGGCGGGTGGTCCGGCCACCTCAATTTGAGGTGGTTTTCGGTGGTATTTTTGATGAAATTGTTTATGTATGTTTCTCATCAAGTCTAAATCATTCATACCAAATTTGAGTAAAACATTCAATCGGAAAGGTCGTCAAATGATTTTTGAAAGATAACTGCGCCGAAATATACATATAAAACGCAATTATCTTTCAAAAATCATTTGACTGCCTTCTCGATTGATTTTTTTTCTCAAATTTGATATGGATGAACTAGACTTGATGAATAAGATACAAAAACATTTCAGCAAAAAATACCACAGAGAACCATCTCAAATTGAGGTGACCGGTCCACCCTTCCATCCGGCCTGACCGAATAGGAACATTTGTCGTGATTATCGGAGGTAAATACTTCGTATCATACACTCGTACTAGTTCATGATACATGGTAAAATACTCGCTTCGTCCCTTATAACTTTGTCAACTTTCCCTTTTTGGTTGTCCCAAAAACTTTGCCACTTTCCTTTTTAATCAATCAAATTGCGTCTCCAGTTATTTCCCTCTCCTCTCCACAAATATCTATCACACAATTTTTACTTTATTATTCTAAAAAAAGGACGACACTCCATCCCTGAGGGTCCCCCAACCCCGACAGGACGGTACGTTGAGAGGATGTAAATTGGACTATAATCTCAATCTGACAGATAGAAAGCGGGGCTCTGTCCCCGGTACTTGCAGAAGCCCTATGCATTTTTAGCATAGTAACCCCTCATCGCAGATGCCGGGATTCGAACCCGGGACCTAACCCTTTTGTCACTCCCTTCCTACCGGTTGAGCTACGCCCACCGGTTACTTTATTATTCTACGTATCGGTCAAACTTGACAAATCCTTAAAGGACGGAGGGAGTAAGTAGCACGTAAGTGGCACTATTCTAGAAAAATGGCGCATCTTTGCAGATGCATCTCCCTCGAGTCCTTTTGATGCTGATATATATTATACGGAGTACCAAGTTATTTAAACTGTTATGTGCCTTTTTAATTAGTACTCCCTCCGGTTCTCAAAGAGCTTCACAATTTGACTTCACACATATTAAGAAATTAAATTTGACTTTACTGTGGAGTGTACTGTTTGGCACTGTTTGGATACTGTTTGGTACTGTTTGACACAGTTTTGCACTGTTTTGGTGTAGATAATTTGCCAAATAAGGAAATAAGAAGAAGTGTGGAGTTAATTTAGGCAGTTCCCGAAAAGAAAAGTGGGAAGTTGATTGAGAACCGGAGTGAGTAATAGCGTTTCTTGAGATTCTCCAATTTTTAGTGGGATGTGTGCACACATGTAACGTGCTTTTCTAGCTGAGTTTACAGTTTGGAAAATTCCAAAGGTACACACTTTTTTTGTGTACACTTTACACATGTTTGTGTAGGTTTTTTTGTCTATTACAGATAAAACGTATTCTGTCAAATACGTTTTGTCTGTATCAGACAAAAAAAACCTGCACAGACATGTGTAAAAGTGTGTACACAGAAAAAAATGTGTACCTCAAGTCCAACTCTTACGGTTTACACGCCAAGAATGAGCCTCATAGTTTCGGACTCACGAGACTTTCTACTGTAATTCATATAGCTTAAATTTAATGTTCTTCTTTTCCCTGTATAACTCTAGGAATATATGTATTCACTTTTTTCATAGATCTAGTCAGTATTATCCAGGTCAAATTTTATTCTCATTTTTCTTCGAGGATATATGAACCACGTCCTATATACACATATATATGACACATAACACATAAACATATAGACATTCAAATTCCGTTTCTAATTTAATAAAGTACTCTCTTCATCCCGCTAAGATTGTCTTATCTTTACTTTTTATTTATCCCACTAAAATTGTCTCATACCAAATTCAGTAAAGTTTGTATAATTTTAAATCATTTTACTTTATTCTTACTTTATTCAAACAATATGACCCACTAAACTCATTTTTCTTAATATTTGTACCACCTCATGTCATAATGTTAGTGGGACGGAGATAGTAATAACCCGTCAAATATTCAGGGATGGGAGTCCACAAGACCAGTTTTTGTGTGCATTTTCCGTTTAACTTTTTGAAAGACAATTGGTTGTGTTTTGTGTCCTAGATGACACTGCATGAATTGATATATTCGTATATGAATACTGTGAGCATGTGAGTGGATGTTGAAAATGACTTATAAAATGGGGAAGTGAGGGGCCTCTCAAAGAGTTGTAAAGTGAGCAAATGAGACATCATGCATGTGGATTGTGGGATTCTACCATCTTATCCATTCATAATTAAGTGATTGTACCTTGTTTAGTTGCTGTACTCCGTTTTGAGTAAGAGTATGTGGAGACATTTTATATGAGACATGTTCTCCAATCATGAAAAGTTAGACATTTGATCCCCAATGAATGTGTATCAGATATAAAAGTCTCCATTTAATATACATTTTTAATGTACTTATATAGGGAACATGATCAAAAAAGTTTCACAATATCGCATGTGTTTAGTTTTATCACACTCAACTCTATCTGTTAGTTTACTACTCTCTCCGATCCTTATTAAACTTTACACTTTGATTTCACCCATATAAAGGAAATAAATTTGATTTTACCGTAGAGTACACTGTTTGACACTGTTTGACACTGTTTGACACTATTTTGCACTGTTTGGTGTAGATTTGTTTGCCAAATAAGGCAAATAAGGAAGTGTAAAGTTTAATATGAAACGACCCGAAAAGGAAAGTGTAAAGTTAATTAAGGACCGGAGGGTTATTAAACTTTACACTTTCCTTCTTGAGTTGTCCCATATTAAACTTTACACTTCCTTATTTGCCTTATTTGGCAAATAAATCTACACCAAACAGTGCAAAACAATGTCAATCAGTGTCAAACAGTGCCAAACGGTGTACTCTACAGTAAAGTCAAATTTATTTCCTTAATATGTGTGAAGTCAAACAGTAAAGTTTAATAAAGACCGGAGGGAGTATTAATTTAAAATTATATACTGTAATAGATGAATTGATCCCTTGATCGACCATAGAAAAATGCCACCAATATTACTACTCAAGTATCTATAGACAAAAAATATGATTAGATATTAATTTGGACGAAAACGTTACTCCATAAAAATCAAATGTAATAATATATACTATCGACATGCTTCACATAAAAAAGTGAACGGTCTTGGTCACTTTCATACTCTATATATAAAACCCAACCGACATCAATAAAAACTCTAATGAGTCTGTCTAGGGCAGGTAATTCTCATATATGTGCCAAGAAGTGTCTGAAAAGGATAAATGAGACCCCAAATCTCATTTAAGAACAATTCCAAAATTTGTGCTATGTTTGTCACAACAAGCTGGAATTGGAGGCTAATGTCTGAAATAAGGTCTATTGTCTGAAGCATAAATTATTGTCTGGGCTGAACTTGAAAGTGGTGAATCTGAATTGCTAGTTGAATGGAGTAAACTCGTTTGGTAAAAAGAGTTGGACAAGTGCAGGGATAATATGAAATTACATTAAAGGACATATGATTATTAATATAATATAATATAATATAATATAATATAATATAATATAATATAATATAATATAATATAATATAATATAATATAATATAATATAATATAATATAATATAATATAATATAATATAATATAATATAATATAATATAATATAATATAATATAATATAATATAATATAATATAATATAATATAATATAATATAATATAATATAATATAATATAATATAATATAATATAATATAATATAATATAATATAATATAATATAAAAAACTATGGCCGATAGCCGCCACAAATCATACCTTGCGTCGATCAATAGGTCTAGTGATGGGGAAGGAAACGTGGAGAAGAGTTGTATTGGGAAAGGGATATAGGTACGTGCCAACGTGCATATAATGACCAGGGATATAAGGGGAATATGAAGTCTGAAAATAACCTCTGGTTTCTAAATGCTACGCTCCTCAACGTTCCATCTCAGCCCAGTTTTTCCAGATGAAGCCCAGTGCAACCCTTGAAACAAACAACGCTAGTTTAATAAAGATTGGCTGAATTTCAAACAATCTAGCCCTTTTTGAGCTTATTGGACACGCCGAACAGAGCCTAAATGGTTACCAAATGTCTTAAATTTACAATCTTATATTCTTTTAAATGTTGTCAAAAACAAAATCCAATCATAATTTACAACATGTTAGAGTCGGCATTTATAAAACTGAAAAGACAAGAACTGTATTTCAATATATATGCATGGGCGATAATTGAACGATCAAAAGTGTGATTTTCCCTTAATTTAGAAACACATTTCTCATGAGAGGCAAGAATGTAACACTATGAAAGTACTCCGGTTCAATTTATATAAAAAACACTTATATCTAAATTTTAATTAGCAAAGCAGAGAACACACTATCAAAACCAGTAGACCTTCAGTGGAAGGCTGAAGCTTTGCTTCTCTTAGACGGAAGCGATAGACCTGAGGCGGAATATTATTAGAGCTACCTGTTTTAGGATAGAGAATATTTTTTGATCCTATCATTTATTAGCTATTATTTGTAATATTCCCTTCCTTATATTGCTAGGCAATGAGTGTATTTAAACACCTATGCCTCTCGGTTGTAAAAAGAACATAATACAGTAAAATAATAAAATACTACCTTCTCCTTTACTTTTATATCATGGTATCAGAGCCCCCTGTTAGGGGCCGACAGTGGCGACACACTGAACACCCATGGAGGGCGGAGACAATGATGCCACAGCCGCCTCAATAATTGATCACAATTCACCATACTATCTAGGACCGCAAGACCGCCCGGGAGATTTCATTACCCCGGTAAGGTTGAACGGTGACAATTACGCCGAATGGTCAAACTCAATCTGGTTGGCCCTTCGTGCGAGACGAAAGTACTGTTTCGTCGATGGCACCTTGTTGAAACCGAAACCCACCTGCACAGAAGATGATTGGATGACGCTCCGGTCAATGATCGTCTCTTGGTTGCTCAACACAATTTTAGCTGATTTGAATCACACATTGACAAACTGCGAGAATGCTCATCAATTATGGACTAACCTTAAGGAAAGGTATTCCATGGTTGATGGCCTCCGAATTCATCAAGTCAAAACTGACTTGGCCCGTTTTGAACAACCAAAAGGGATGTTCGTAGGAACATACTATGGGAAATTAAAAACGATGTGGGATGATTTGGACAAGCTTGAACCCATACCTGCCTGCAATTGTGGTGGTTGCCGTTGTGAATTGAACGCCCAACTGGAAAAAAGAAGAGAATCTGAGAGGTTTCATCAGTTTCTCATGGGACTCTTGCCGAAATTTTTTGCTTCAATTCAGTCCCAATTGCTGACCCAGACGCCGTTCCTGTCATTGAATCGGGCCTATCAGCAACTTTCCCAGGAAGAACGAGTCTGAGGAATGGGTCAGGCTCTTGATGACAGAGAGGTGTTGGGTTTCGCTTTTAATGTCGACGGACGCCACAAAGCCGGATCTAGAAAGACCGATAACTTCAGTATCACTTGCGGCCACTGTAATCTTCCAGGACACGAAATCTCACGCTGGTTTGAGATTGTCGGTTATCCAAAATGGTGGGGGGACTGGCCCAGACATGCGTCGAAGAGCGACGGTCATGGTGGCAGAGGCTCTGCCGCACGCAATGGTGCTAGCGCAAGACGAGGTCGTGGCGGTGCTCGAGCTCACGCCGCTGTCGTTGATGGAGTTTCTTCCTCCGTGCGCAGCGATGCTAGCGAGGATAAGGTCGGTCAATTTGGCGACCGACTTATTCCAGGCTTTACGCAAGAGCAGTGGAAGGCTTTTTTAAATGCTTTTGGTAAAATTAATACAAATACTGATCGGGCATCTGGTTTGTTTGATATACTATCCTGGATTATTGATACGGGGGCTACTAATCATGTTACGGGAAATTTTTCTCACCTACATGATATTACAGAAATTGACCCATGTCCGGTCGGACTTCTCGATGGTCAAAAAGTCAAAGCAACTAAACAAGGATCTGTTCGTTTATCTGCAGATATATGCTTACATAATGTGTTGTTTGTTCCTAAATTGAGTTGTAGTCTCATTTCCGTCTCACAACCGGCAGACGGTCTCGATTGTTTTGATCAATTCACATTTAATGTTTGTGCTATACAAGATCGACGCTCGAGGAGGCTGATTGGAGCGGGTGAGAGGCATAATGGACTTTATTATTTCAGAGATATTGCAGAAGCACAAATTTTTGGAGTACACAAACAAGAAGGCTGTATGGACGATTGGCATTGGCGGTTGGGACATCCGTCTGAGACAATAATGAAATGGCTGCCAGGTATGAGTGGCTCTCAACATATTATTAGTCAGCCATGTGATATTTGTTTTCGAGCCAAACATATCAGGGAGTCTTTTCCTAATAGTAGCAGTAAATCTACGCATATTTTTGAGCTAATACATTGTGACTTGTGGGGTCCCTACAATACCCCAGCGTCTTGTGGTGCCAGACATTTTTTAACTATCGTCGATGATTTTTTCCCGTGTTGTTCGGGTTTATTTGCTGCTAGATAAAACTGAGGTGTTTCCTATGTTTATGTCTTTATGTGCAATGGTGGATAGATGATAAGTCCGTATTTAGACACATATTTGATGCGTGTTGAGATTGACTTTTGATTGTTTTCCTAGCTTTAAGGTGTTACAAGTCTCAATTTTAGCTCAAGTTATGTTTAGCAGGCGTTGGTTCGAGTTTTGTGTCATTTGGAGTCAAAATGATGATTTTAGAGTTCGGCACCGGCGCTTGAGAAGAAATCAGGATGAGTTGAGAAGCATTCGAGAGTGAATTGAGAGATTTGGAGGTCACCGGGAGGTTCACGATGAAGTTTTGACGACAAGAGAGCTCTAGGAATGGCTACAGGATCAAAATAAGATGAATGGAGTTTGAAATACGGCGATCAGGATGACCTTCTGTCAATCGTTCAAGCATATCTCTTTGTAGATACATTCAATGTACACGATTCAAAGTCTATATGAAAGAAAACTTCAAGGGATACAAATCATATGATGACACCATTGGGAGAACCTGAGAGGAAGAAGGTGAAAACAGACGATGAAGTCAGATGATCCCTGTTGCGATTTCAGAATGAGACCTTCCACCATTTTGATGATATCTCTTGCTTAGGTGATTCAAATCCAATTCCGCAAGTTGTGGTGGATAGAGGACTTCATTATCTACAACTTTTATGAAAGAAGAATTTCTAAATTAGGAAGTTAAGTAGACATGGTCGTGCCCTCAAAGTTAGGAATGAGCTACTGGAATCCAGGCACGGTCGTGCCTGAAGAGAAATGAGGAACGAGCTACTGGAGGTCAGGCACGGTCGTGCCTGGAAGTTAGGCACGCCGTGCTCGGACGCGTTTAAACGAAATGCTTCCGTAGGCACGGTCGCAAGCACAGTCGTGCCTGGCGCCGTGCCTAACCCCGTTTTGTCCTAATTCAGCCCAAATTGCCTTGTTTCCTATAAATATCACCCCCATAACCCTAATAAGGGGGGATGGAACTTATTTAGCAGCAGAGAGGACGAATTTGAGAGCTTTTAGCCCTGATTTTTTCTATTCTTTGAGATTCTTTGTAAGTTCCTACTTTTTAATTAATGGCAATTATTTCTATTCTTCCCAATTCTATTGATTCTTCAATTATGAGCCGGGAGTAGTTTTAATTAGGGATTTGGGATTGATGAAGGGGTTAATCATGATGTATGGCTAATTTCTTGATGGATTAATTGCATGAATGCCGTTTAATTTGTGTTTGAACAATTTAATTGTTATCTTTTGTAACCTGGAACCGTGGCTAGATTTACAATTGCTTGTTTTTGTAGAATAAATTAAGAGAGATCTAATTTATTCTGAGACACATTCACACACACTTAATCGCTCGCTAAGAGATTAGTAGCGATTAAGGGGCCGTAAGCTCGCTCGTTTTGGCAATAATTTAGGATCCTGTCGCATGAGAGATCACCCTGGTCCCCTAAATTATTGTACTCTACGCCGCGAGAGCGATAAGAACTTAGTACTGATTAGCTAGGCTCAATTAAATTAAATTCATGTAATTAAGCCTGATCTGCCAGAAATCTGATTACTCCGGAATCAATCCCTGTTCCCTTCGTCGTTAATTAAGAAGAACCCAAATATTTACTTTTAGTCGCTTATTTGCAATTTTAGTTTTCTCAATCAACCAAATCTCGGACGACTGCATTTATTTTATTTCTTTTCTATATCGCTGATTTTAGTTAGTCCTTAATTCTCTTTTTACCGTCCCTGTGGAGACGATACTCGTACTTTCACCTCTATTATACAATCTTTTTAAGTGCGAGAAAACTAACATCAGTTTTTGGCGCCGTTGCCGGGGACGGTGTCGGTTTTAAGGGTTAATTAATTTTAGCGAGATTTTTTTTAGTTAGATTTTTTTTTTAGTTTTCTGTAGGATTTTTCTGTACTAACCTTTCAGGTATTTTTCTGAGAGGCATGAGATGAACCCATTCAGCCAAATTCCTGGATGAATTCCTTACACTCAAACCTCCATGGAATATTCACCATATACGCCATACTCTCCTTACACTCCTCCTCCTCCTCAATACTACACACCTCATCAAAATTATTCTCCAACACCACAAAATCTTCAGCCATCATATTCATATCATCCAACCATGCAACCCTTTATGCCTAAAAATAATATTTGTTCCTTCTGTGGAGAATGCCACCGTATATCTTTTTGCCCCGTTAAACCTCCATATGACCATCCTTACTGGGCAATTGCATACCCACTTCGTCCTCCCCACAACTTACAGACACAAATGTTTCAGCCACTCCTACATACTTCCCGAGTAATGAGCCTCATGATCAACAAGAGGGGGCAGATTTAAAGAGACTTTCTAGCTTGGAAGAAGTGCTCAATCAATTAGCGCAAAATCAACTGAGGGCGGACTCAAGGATACAGAACATGGAGAATCAATTGGGGCAGATTGCAAAGGCTTTATCTGAGGAGTCCGAGAGATCCCATGATCCCATCCTAGCGACATAGAAGCCCAACATGAGGAGACCAATATGGATGCTCATGGGAGTAGTCAGACAATGATGGTGGGAATATGATGGATGATACATTTCCTGATGATGTTGAAGACTCACCTATGTTTGAAGATGAAGAAGAAGATAATAGTGTCAAGTTGTTTTTCGAAGAATACATGAAAAAGTTTGTAACAGCACAAGATGTAACGGATGAAGTCACAAATCACTGTGATTTCCATACAGAAACTCACCAGCCGTTTGACTTACCATTAGTCTCAACAACTGAGGAGGGCAAGGAGAATATCAGTCATGATGATGGTGTTACTGAGGTAGGTTTGGGTATTGAAGATGAGTTGGGAAAAGATAATCACGAGCTCCAAGAGAGTGATAGCAAGGTAGATGAACTCCATGACGAAGAAGTCCCGCTCCACATACAAGATTACTCCTCGTACGTTAGTCCAGATTTGGATTTCTTTGATTCACTCTTTGATGATGATATTCCTTTTTGTGTGGAGAGTGACAAAATCATCCAAGAAGACATTCATGAGAACTGTGTTACCGAGAGTTGGGATGCCTTCATGGGGAGTGGTAATGAGTCCAAAAGAGAGGTTGTGAATATTCATGATATTTCTGAGGAAGAAAAAGACTTTTCTATGCTGCAGTTCGAGTTTGATGTTGCTCAAGATCCTTGCTTTGAAACATCTTTTGAGCTTCCATTGATGCATGGAGTAATCAAAGTTTTGACTCATGTTTTATGTCCACCCAAGGAGGATGTGAGGTTGATCCTTCAGTTCTGTGCTGATAAGGTTTTTGAAGACCATGTGATTCCTATGTGGATTCAAGAGTTTAAGAATCTGCGCCACCTAAGGGCATTTGTTGAGCGAAAACTGGATGAATTGAAAATCGGTGCCCCACTACAATTTGTGCTATTTGAGAGCTTACGAGGTAGCGTCGGGCAAATAACGTTAAAAATAGCGCTACTTGGGAGGCAACCCAAGCTTATTTCTGCACTTTTGTTTTTGTTTGTTTGTTTTCAAGAAACCCCGAAAAAAACAGGGTGTTTTCTGTTTTTATTTTTGTTTTGTGTGTTTTGTGTGTTTTGTTTTTGCAGCTCAGGGTCTTGTTGTAGGGATAATGTGCCAAGGATCACTTCACTCAGTTTAGTTCTGCACCGACCAGTGCCTTAGGGAAGTTTCTGCGACTCTTATAATTGCCTATTTGCAATGTTGACTTGAGTCGAGATTGAGCATGCGTGACCCGTTCCTCTTTACCCCTTGTGCGTAGTGCATTTTTGGTCATCGAGGGTGATGCCAAAGTTTAAGTGTGGGGGAGTGAATTGGACATTCGGGCAGTAGTTGTCACATGGGATTACTAGAGTTAGCATGCGCAGGTGTTAGTTGTATATTCATAGAAAAGTCATGTCAAAATTTTTGAAAATTTTTCTTTAAACCGTGTCTTTGTGAGCTGGCTAACGTTTTGACTATGCTTTTAGAACATCTTTGAAGTGTTTAGGCTTAAATTGCTTGCACTATAATCTAGTTGTTGAGAGGATGAAGGCACTAGTCACCCATTGAATTAATTCATAAATCGTCCATCCCACCTGAAAAAGTCCTTTAGGAGAAGCCATGTTGAGCCTGATCGTTTATTGTTTACCCAATTAATTAAGCTACATAGCCAAATGGCCCGTGTTCCTTACCCGTGAATATTTCTGACTTAGCCTTGACATTTAGGGAACTAGGAGATTAATTTGTTAAGTTTAGGGAATTTTTGTAGGAGCCACTTTTGACACTGTTCCTATGCTCCAAATGGGGTAAGAGCAGTCACTTTTTAGAAATTTGATATTTTCGAGGATCGCATTGTAGCCATGGATTCACGTTGAATAATTGAACCTTAATTGCTAATTTTCCTTGGTGAGGCCGAGATTAGAATGGGGTAATGTCTAGTGAAAATCTGAAAATTGAAAAACTTAACTAAATGAACTAGACCTCTTACCTTGCGAAAAAGAGAATGGGAGACCCGGTCAAAAAGCGTAAGTGTTTTGCACAATAAGATTAGACTTGGGGATCTTTCGAAAGAAATGGCGTTCTTGTGCCAACATGACAAGGAAAACTAAACTTATTTAATGAACTTGGAGGCTTTAGCAAAATCAGCTTTAGTCCTCCGCGTACTTCAAGTATACGTCAAAGCACCAATGTGCCGTGGCGGTTTAGCTTAGTTGTACATACCATGTCTACTCTTTGCATAGGTTTAGATGATTGTTCCTAAATTGTGGCCTACTGAGTTCCTTGATCCTAAGAATAGCCGTGAAGTTCCTGAATGCATTGAGTCTTTGTTAGAATATTCCAATCTATCAAAAGAAAGGGACCGTCTTTTGCCATTTACCATCACTTTCACAAGTCCTTCTGATCAATAATTAGTTTATTTGTGTTATGTTTGTTGGGTGTGTTTGGGAAAATAAAGAAAATTAATTAAAATAAATTAATTAAATAAAATGACTAGAGGAAAACAAGAAAGGAGATGAAGCAGAATTAGCCAAAGCTCGTGCTACGCACGATTTCCTTAAAACGTATTTGTTGCCTCCCACGGTGCTAGGAGCGTTGCAACAATCGTTTCCCAGGATACGATGACTACGAACTAATGTTTGAGCACACAAACAAGAGTTCCAGCGAACGAGAACCAAGTATGAACACAGAAGGATTTTGGGAGTAGCTGGAAGAGTTTTTAGCTCAAGAAAACGTGAGGAAAGTGATGCGCGTAAGAGAGAACCTTTCCCTTTAGGAATCTTAACTCCTTAAAAGAGGCTTCCCTTTAAAAGGGGGTGAAAATCCCTTGAGTTTTTCGGTGTGGGATAAAACACACTAGAAACTCATCATTTTCCCAGTTTTTCCATTACAACGAGCGAACTTCGAGAATCAATTTCTCATTCACCCGTTATCCGTTTTGAGCGTACCATATATCGAGTTGTAGCCCTTAACAAGGACAATCCAAAACCACTTTGACCCGACCCAAATCGGAAGTGGACCCCACTCAAATAATTGCCCCAAAATGACCATTTAATGCAATTTTTAACACATTTTTCCAACAATGTTATCATTACTTCGAGGATGTTATGAGTACTTCGTCAAATAGTTTAGCTTAAGTACAAAGATGTAGTTTAGGGAAGAATTTTATTGGTTTAGTTTGTCTGTTCTTTGAATATCCCTTTAACTACATGTGCATGCTAATTGTTTTGATTCCGTGTGGTGATTATCGTAAGTCCCGTTGTTCAGTTTGCTTGAGGACAAGCAAAGGCTTAAGTGTGGGGGAATCTGATAAGTCCGTATTTAGAACCACATTTGATGCGTGTTGAGATTGGCTTTTGATGGGTTTCCTAGCTTTAAGGTGTTACAAGTCTCCATTTTAGCTCAAGTTATGTTTAACAGGCGTTGATTCGAGTTTTGTGTCATTTGGAGTCAAAATGAGGATTTTAGAGTTCGGCACCGGCGCTTGAGAAGAAATCAGGATGAGTTGAGAAGCATTCGAGAGTGAATTGAGAGATTTGGAGGTCACCGGGAGGTTCACGATGAAATTTTGACGACAAGAGAGCTCTAGGAATGGCTACGGGATCAAAATAAGATGAATAGAGTTTGAAATCGGAGATCAGGATGACCTTATGTCAATCGTTCAAGCATATCTCTTTGTAGAAACATTCAATGTACACGATTCAAAGTCCATATGAAAGACAACTTCAAGGGATACAAATCATATGAAGACATCATTGCGAGAATCTTAGAGGAAGAAGGTGAAAACAGACCATGAAGTCAGATGATCCCTGTTGCGATTTGAGAATAAGACCTTCCACCATTTTGATCATATCTCTTGCTTAGGTGATTCAAATCCACTTCCTCAAGTTGTGGTGGATAAAGGACTTCATTATCTACAACTTTCATGAAAGAAGTATTTCCAAATGCGGAAGTTAAGTAAACACGGTCATGCCCCCAAAATTAGGAATGAGCTACTGGAACCCAGGCACGGTCGTGCCTGGCAGGCAGGCACGCCGTGCCTGAAGAGAAATGAGGAACGAGCTACTGGAGGCCAGGCATGATCCTGCCTAGAAGTTAGGCACGCCGTGCCTGGACGCGTTTAAACGAAATGCTTCCGTAGGCACGGTCACGGGCACGGTCGTGCCTGGCGCCGTGCCTAACCCCGTTTTGTCCTAATTCAACCCAAATTGCCTTGTTTCCTATAAATATCACCACATAATTCTAATAAGGGGGGATGGAACTTATTTAGCAGCAGAGAGGACGAATTTGAGAGCTTTTAGCCCTGATTTTTTCTATTCTTTGAGATTCTTTGTAAGTTCCTACTTTTTAATTAATGGCAATTATTTCTATTCTTCCCAATTCAATTGATTCTTCAATTATGAGTCGGGAGTAGTTTTAATTATGGATTTGGGATTGATGAAGGGGTTAATCATGATGTATGACTAATTTCTTGATGGATTAATTGCATGAATGCCGTTTAATTTATGTTTGAACAATTTAATTGCTATCTTTTGTAACCTGGAACCGCGGCTAGATTTACAATTGCTTGTTTTTGTAGAATAACTTAAGAGAGATCTAATTTATTCTGAGACACATTCACACACATTTAATCGCTCGCTAAGAGATTGGTAGCGATTAAGGGGCCGTAAGCTCGCTCGTTTTGGCAATAATTTAGGATCCTGCCGCATGAGAGATCAGCCTGATCCCCTAAATTATTGTACTCTACGCCGCGAGAGCGGTAAGAACTTAGTACTGATTAGCTAGGCTCAATTAAATTAAATTCATGTAATTAAGTCTGATCTGCCAGAAATCTGATTACCCCGGAATCAATCAATGTTCCCTTCGTCGTTAATTAAGAAGAACCCAAATATTTACTTTTAGTCGTTTATTTGCAATTTTAGTTTTCTCAATCAACCAAATCTCGCACGACTGCATTTGTTTTTATTTCTTTTCTTTATCACTGATTTTAGTTAGTCCTTAATTCCTTTTTTACCGTCCCTGTGGAGACGATACTCGTACTTTCACCGCTATTATACAATCTTTTTAAGTGCGAGAAAACTCACATCAATAGACAGTTCTCCCGAAAAATTAAAGTGGTGCGTAGTGACAATGGCACTGAATTTAATTGCCTTAAAAAAATTTAGTGCCTCGGGCATTCTTTTCCAAACCTCTTGCGTTGCCACACCTCAGCAAAATGGGCGTGTGGAACGCAAGCATCGACACATACTTAATGTTGCTCGAGCTTTGAGATTTCAGGCCCATCTTCCGATCCAATTTTGGGGTGAATGTGTTCTCACTGCTGCACATCTTATTAATTGCACCCCATTTGGTGTTCTTGATCATAAGAGCCCTGATAAAATTTTGTTTCAAAAATTACCCAATTATGAGGCACTTCGGGTTTTCGACTGCCTATGTTTTGCTCATAACCTTCGCTCCGCTCGGGATAAATTTATCAGTCGCATCCGAAAATGTATTTTTGTTGGATATCCTTGTGGGAAGAAAGGGTGCAGAGTTTATGATCTTGAAACTCGGGAGTTCTTTGTTTCTCGTGATGTCAAATTTTTTGAAGATCAGTTACCATTTGCCACCATGCCCTCAAATACTTCTCCTGATGTTCCATCACCTACGCCCGCACTAGATGTTTGGGAATACCCTATTACTCCTCCACCGCCCCCTGATCCCGAGATTCCTCCTGTGGAACCTCCTGATCCTATGCCACCAGCAGACAGACTACCTCCGGTCTCTGCATCTTCCTCAGATGAACCACGTCGTGGCAAACGCACCCGAATTCCTTCCATCCAATTGAAGGATTATGCCACTCCTACGGTGGTGCACGACAGTCCATTCCCCGCTCATACTGCTCTTCACTCCTCCTCAGGTACTCCGTTTCCTATAGCTCATTACATTAATTGTGATAACTTTTCTTCTCGTTATCATCAGTTTTTGGCAGCTATCTCTGTTCATAAGGAACCTGCATCTTTTTCTGAGGCGATCCAAGATGCCGATTGGCAGGTTGCTATGCATGATGAGATTCGTGCTCTTGAACAAAATCAAACTTGGACCCTTCAACCTCTTCCGCATGGAAAATGGGTTTTGGGGTGTCGACGGGTCTACAAAATTAAGTATCACTCTGACGGCACCATGGAGCGTCTCAAAGCCTGTTTGGTAATTTTTGGCAACCGTCAAGTTGCTGGTCTTGATTACACAGAGACATTTGCCCCAGTGGCTAAAATGGTTACTGTTCGGGCTTTCCTTGCAGTTGCAGCTACTAAAAATTGGGAGCTTCACAAGATGGATGTGCATCATGCTTTTTTACAGAGTTTTTTTACCAAGGAAGGGTATTTTCAAATCTTATTTCCCAATTTAGGGTAGTTTTAAACTTATCTCCCAAACAGAGGTGTTTTTTGCCTTGTCGTCCCTTTGGACGCGCCATGTTAGCGAACATTCTCACTCCTCGCCACGTCATATATCCATGTCATCTCATTCATATGTGTTTTAACATATATAAAAATTGAAGATAATGGGAGTCGAACCCAAGCCAATGCGTTTGAAATTCACATACTCACGCCACTGTTCTGCAATCACTTGTTGTTATCATCTGTTCTTTTATTCATATTTAATAAATAAAACAAATGGCTGTTCAAAATACTATACAACCCTCCATTCCACTGTGTTCTGCTCTGCTGATTTCTCCGATTATTACATTCCACCTTATCCTCCATTACAACTTCATTAACATCAAAATAACCAGTTTCACATCCCTGAATCTCTCTGGCGCAAATGAAGACGCAAGTTCAATCCAAGCTTCACAGGTACGTTCGATCCAAACAATCTCCATATCCTCTATATCTCACTATCTAAATTCTGAATACTTCGTTTTCTCCTTTACATGTAATCTCTATTTCTAATTGTTTGTTGAAGTAATATCTTCACGTTCACTGGTCGGAGTTCTTTGTTTCTTGGTTCTCTGTTTCTAATTGGTTTTTACTATCACTGCAAGTATACATTTTTAAGCATATAAGGTGTTTGATGAAATGCTTAAGTGTGTTTTGACTTTACCCTCTTAATTTTAGTATAGTTATTATTATTAGTTGTAACCTGTGAGAGTCTGAGTTTCATTCCCGGACCAGCCGATCCCGGTCCGCTTCATTCCTGGACCAGCTGATCCCGGTCCATCATATTAATCAATCATCTCTTTACTAAACATATACGAGGTTTACCTCTTGATAATGGAAAACCAATTTTAGTAATCAAATATTTGTCCTCCCTTAATGTGTGCTGGAATAATGAAATCTAGGAGCATAGGGGTTATTTAGAAATAATGAAATCTACAGAGTTTTCTATCCTTATTTACATACCACGGCTCTCTGTCAAAGATTTGATTTTTCACACAAATGCTAAGGAGGTTAAAAGAAGCTAATGAGGGAATGTCTTTCAAATGTTTCAAGCCAATTTGTGTTGCTTGGGCTGAAGGTTTAATTTTGGCTAGTAAATTTTTAACTGCATGTTTATTCTGAAATGGAACTGGAGCAAGTGATAGAGACCTAAAGTTGTCAATCTGCCCACAATTTTTATAGAAGCAAAAACAGAGGTATATTCACACAATCTCCATTGCCTGATAACAAAATTAAAAAAAAAAGAAGCTTAAATGTTTTACAAAAACAGTAGTGGTTCAAATCATTGCTTCAAAAAATCATAATCAATGGGTTTAAGTTATTACCTTCAAAGGAGAATGATCACAATAAGAAAGCAGCAAAGGTGTCAATCTCAGTAAGACATGTAAAGAAGAACCAAAGAAAGCAGCTAGCAATGGTACTTCTGTGCTGCAGCAGAATACTAAAATCCCAGATTTGCTGTTTATCTTACTCAAACCAAATGCTTTTCCTGCTTTATCCTTATAAAAGCATTCACTTTTCTTTTCTTTTTTAACTTCCAAGATGTCATAATGGGTGGCAAACTGCTTATACCCAAATTAAAAGAAAATCTGAGTTTATATTTTCTTTAACTTATTTACATTTCATTGATATGTAATATGTTACAAAAATGCATAAAAAGGTTAAAGTGGTCATCTGCTAAATTATCATTTGATAAAAATTATGACACGCAAAGCTAAAATAAGCCAAAAATCTACTGCGTAGCAACTAAAGTCCTCTCCTTCAACAAAATAATATGTAATGCATAGTCTAGAAGCATCATAACAGTGGAGAAGGCAGAAATCGGCATAGCTAAACTAAACTATACTTTTTATACTACCTCTTTAGTGTATTTCTAATTTTTCTAATCTACTTTTATTTTCGTTTCCTGAAGGTTTTAATTGTCTGATTGCATCGAAGAACTGAGTATAAATATGAATCCAGTGCAAGAGATGATGCTTATTCGTCATATGTAAATATATATTTCA
This sequence comes from Cuscuta europaea, assembly GCA_945859875.1. Classification (NCBI taxonomy): domain Eukaryota; kingdom Viridiplantae; phylum Streptophyta; class Magnoliopsida; order Solanales; family Convolvulaceae; genus Cuscuta; species Cuscuta europaea. The sequence continues at coordinate 43,186,168 of CAMAPE010000010.1, read as the reverse complement.
TATACTTACACAATTTTATTTATGTGCAGATGGTGAGAGCAGTGAATGGTACGAGCTTACGAGCAGTGAATGTCATGTAGAAGATGCTCACTGTTTGAATGTTACAGAATTCTATAAAATTTTTACTTATTTCTAATCTCGGATACTCGTTTTTTTGGACAATGGGTGTATTGATTGCTACAGTGATATCTTCTCGGTCCTATGCAGCTATTTTTGTTTTCATTCGGCATGGTTGTTTGTTCAAATAGTTTTATGTGAGCTAATGATACAAGTAGAATATATATACATAAATGCGCAATCATTTTAAATAATTAATTTAATCGACTTCCCGACCGGAAAATTTTAATATTTTAATGATCTAACAATTCGAAGTAATAGTTGATACCAACGAATAATAAAATTGAATTGTAAACATCATTTTCAGTAAAAAATAAAGTTGACCGGACGGGGTTTCTTTCAGGCTTCCCTAATTTGAATGCTACTGTATACGAAGTATGTTATTCACAATATCCCTCTTAGGGGATAATATAAAAACTCTATCTTATTGGGTAAATAATTATTATTTTATTATTATTATATTGAAAATATATTAAATTTTATTCATGTTGTATTAAGCAAAGAAGTTAATAAGTATACAATAAAACAATAGAGTAACAACTAATTGCTTTGGTGGAGTGGATGAACATCCTAAATCCACCTAGGAGTGCAGGGTTTTGAGTCCCCTTGGCTGCAAATTTTTTTATATTTAAAAAACATCTGAATGGGATGACATGGAGGCATGACGTGGCGAACGGGTGACATGGAAATCCAAATAATCAGGATGGCGCGTCCAGCGGGATGACAAGGCAAAAAACACCTCTGTTTGGGAAATAAGTTTAAAACTACCCTAAACTGGGAAATAAGATTTGAAAGTACCCCTGCTTGGGAAAAAACTTCTTTTTTACATGGGGACTTAGATGAAGAAGTCTATATGCAGATCCCTCCTGGGTATACTACTTCTGATTCATCTCTTGTCTGTCGTCTCCATAAATCTCTCTATGGTTTAAAACAAGCTAGCCCCCCGATGTTGGTTTGCAAAGTTAGTTGGCGCACTACGCCGCTATGGCTTTATTCAATCCTATGTGGATTACTCTTTATTTACTCGAACTCAAGGCTCTGTTCAGTTGAATGTTCAGGTATATGTTGATGATCTAATCATTTCTGGCAATGATCATGATGTCATTCTTCATTTCAAAACTTATCTCAGCACGTGCTTTCATATGAAAGATTTGGGAACACTTCGTTACTTTCTTGGTATTGAAGTAGCACGAAGCCCCTCCGGTCTATTTCTTACACAAAGAAAATACACTCTGGATATTCTGACTGAAACTGACCTTTAGGGGCCAAGCCGGCCACCTTTCCTATTGATCAGAACCATTCCCTTGCTAAAATTGAGGGGCCTTTACTCTCCAATCCCGAGCCGTATTGTCGCTTACTTGGTCGGCTCATTTATCTGGCCGTTACTCGTCCTGACCTGGCATACTCAGTTCACATCTTATCCCAGTTTATGCATGCTCCTTGTCAGGCTCGTTGGGATGCTGCTCTTCGTGTGGTCAGATATCTTAAGGGTTCTCCTGGACAAGGTATTCTCCTACGGGCTGATAGCGACTTATCTTTAACTGGATGGTGTGATTCTGACTGGGCTGCTTGCCCTATCACCCGACACTCCTTATCTGGGTGGTTGGTATTTCTGGGTCACTCACATGTCTCCTGGAAAACTAAGAAACAATCCACTGTGGCTCGCTCCTCTGCTGAAGCTGAGTATCGTTCCATGGTTGCCGCCACATGTGAACTCAAATGGTTAAAGGCTCCTCTTTTGAGCCTTGGTATTCATCACCCTAAGGCTATTTCTCTTTTTTGTGATAGCCAGTCAGCTTTACACATTGCCCGTAATCCAGTCTTTCACGAGCGTACCAAGCACATTGAGGTTGATTGTCATTTTGTTCGAGATGCTATCAAAGATGGACTTGTTGCCCCTACCTATGTTCCCACTACTGTTCAGCTTGCCGACATCTTTACAAAAGCTCTTGGCAAGACTCAGTTCCATTATCTTCTTCGCAAATTGGGCATTCTTGATCCTCATGCTTCAACTTGAGGGGAGTATTATTAGAGCTACCTATTTTAGGATAGAGAATATTTTTTGATCCTATCATTTATTAGCTATTATTTGTAATATTCCCTTCCTTGTATTGCTAGGCAATGAGTGTATTTAAACACATATGCCTCTCGGTTGTAAAAAGAACATAATACAGCAAAATAATAAAATACTACCTTCTCCTTTAGTTTTATATCACGGAAATTGCTTCTCTTTGCCAGACGGTTTTTTCTAAGGGAGGAGGTTTGTTCCTGTTCAGCGAGCAGGCATATACGAAATAGAAGACGTGGGTAGTATAGGAATATGCATAAAAGTCGATGGTAAATAATATTCCGTATGTTTTATGGTGTTTCATATATCGACTATAAATATAAAAGTGGGTTAACCAAACTCTTTTATTTGCTGATTGGTATGGTCAAAAGGCTAACAATGATCAAATGAGCCAAAAGTGATTGATAACCTCTTAACCAAACGTCACCCTATTCTAGACTTCTATTTTCGCTCCACGTATTTCCAAATAATGATACAAATTAGTGCACAGTGCACACAATTAATATAAATCAAGAAGGTAATATATACATCCATTACTAATCCCAAATGTTAACGAAATACGGAGTATGATTAAGAAAGTTGTTAAAATGTGGTAAATTGAATAAAACATATATTGGTCGTCATATATTAAAAAAAGTGTCTCATACAGTGACACTCCCATATTTGAGTCCGTATATGGTACAGCCGGCTGTACAGTGAGCACTGTACAGCCGGTGGCAATTTCGTAATTCAAGTGAAAAATGTAGCTTCTGGTAAATGAGCATTAATGTACTTTTAGTGAGCATTAGATTTACTCTGTTGAGTATTAGAAGGCAAATATTGAGCATCATGATCTCTGTTTCAGTTCTTGTAATTCAGTTTCGCTTTCGAATTTTTTAACATATGTATAATGAACCTGTATGAATTTAATATGCGAATCTACTATAATAATATACTTTTTAATATGCATATATATGATATTTTAAAATGAGTATTACACCAATATCAAATGAGCATATTCAACTTACGAATGAGTATCAAAAAAATCAAGGCACATTCAAAATCTCTTCTGTGCTCAAATATTAAATGAGCATACATAGCTTACGAAATGAGTAGTGAAATTTTTTAAATGAGCATTACACCAATATACATGGATATGACATTTTGAAATGAGCATTACACAAATCTAAATGAGCATACATAATTTATAAAATGAACATTGAAGAATTCAAAAAACTAATTTAAAATCTTTTTTTATCGTGCTCATTTCAAATCTCTGGAATGCTCAAATATTAATTTATGTATGCTCATATAATTTAATATTAAGATCTCAATATAAAGACAAAATTATCCCAAATTGTGTATGAATGTAAAAAGGTGGGTGAGGGTCTAGGAGTAGCAAGCACTTAGTGAAAGTTTTTCTTATGGTTATCTTCAACGAGGATATTGCAGAGGATGTCCATACGTTATGTAATGATTTTGACTTCACTGAGGACATCCTTATTCCTTGGGGTTATCTGATATTCTACGGATAATACTGATTTGTAGCGGCGGCAAAAAAATCTTCAAACCTAACTGCAATTTTCTTAAGTTCTTGCAGAGTTGCAGCCCCTGTCCTGGAGAACGGGAAGGTCAGAGTTGAGGCAAACTAATCATCTGTCTCCATGGCTGTTGAAGTCGGTACTGGTGCGCTCAGCGTGATAACATCGATCCCAATTTTCCCTGCGCTTCATCTACGGAGTATTTGTTTAAAGCCTTAAAGTTCGATATATTGCAAAAATACCCGGCTGTACCATGCTCTAGGTACAGCCGGTTGTAGGATATATTTTACCCCCATATTTCGTAAGGGAAAACATTGAATACTTCTATAACATATTACGACGTAGTATTATGATTGTATTTCCGGGTAAGCGAATTAAGCGACGTGTTAGTCACTACATGTCTACATCTCGTTATCAACATGCCCATTTCATTATTTTTTTGATTTCTTAAAATAATGAAAACAAACATTTAAAATATGAAATATCGAGCTATAACGTATGGTATCGGTCCTAGTGACTAGTGTCCTTATATACGGAGTAGGATCTAATTCATTCATTAGCTTTATACGGAGTAATAAACATATTATTATTTGACTGACGTGAAGATTATTATACGGATATGTACATACTGTATTGTACTTAATGACATACCATACGCGTTACACATTTGACGTCGGCTTTAAAAGAACCGTCGTAATAGGAGAGGCAAATACTTTTTAATGACGATTTTGAAAAAAACTTATCTTAGAACGTTTTGGAAAGAGGTTGAACGGTCCTTTTTTGTATACTTATAAGTTATAACGTCGTATATATAGTGTTCCTAGACTTTGTACGTAGTATATGATATACTTTTCTCATAACACATTCCGAATTAAAAGTTTTGATATCTGAAAATCCACCATTATCTAAGGATTGAAATAGATGATATTTGAAATTAGGTGTCCTCTCAGTTTAGGATATGACACATTCTGACGAGAGCATATACAAACAAGTCTAAATGGGAGACTCGGTTTTAGAATCTGGCTTGCACTCATTTAAATTTGTCCATGTGTTACACTTAAATGTAGTACTTAGTACTAACTATTAAAGAGAAAACTACCCATTTATTCCTCGTAATATAATGAAAAAGTCAATTAGATCTTCACACTTTCAAAACAATTATCAAATCCCTGAAATTGGAAACAATGTTCAATTGGATCAATTAGCAGGTTATCTGCCATGTCAGCAGGTCTCCCGCTCACTCGCACACATTTGGCAGTGACTTTGCTAACATGGCACCCACGTGGAAGCCCAGATAGTCATTTTCGGATGACATGGCGCACACGTTGACCGCCACATTTGCGCCACGTCAACGGGTGATCTGCTAATTGACTCAATTGAACATTTTTTCAAAGTTCAGGGATTTGATTGATTTTTTATAGTGTGAGGACCTAATTAACTTTTTTGTGATAGTATGAAGATCAAATTTACGGTGTTCCCGAAAAAATTTTATGCATGTGTAAAAATAAATGAAATTTCAAATACAAATACTATATTTTTCTAGAGAGGAATAAATTTTTGTCATCATGAAATTGTATTATACGTAAGATATATATAGTATCTTATTTTTGCATCAATAGGGATGAGTACTCCGTATATGACATTATTAGGATGTTTTAAATTAGACTAGTTTCATTCTCATGCCAAATCAGTTCAATTCAGATCAAGCTTATAGAGACTAGATCAAACGAGAAAATTACAGTCCAATAAAAAATATCTTTATTATAAAAATGACAGTATTTTCTAAACATTACAATAACTAGTAATCTGTACTATTTAGTGAGAAAACCAAAATGATTTTTTTAATATAGGTCATATAGAACATTCCATTGATAATATAACAAAGGCATCTAGTCTTTATGACTTTGGATTCTTTTAATTGGATACAATTTTTTTACTTAGTCCGATCTGATTGTGTCTGTATGTTTTAGTCGTGTTTTGCAGATGTCTATTTTGTGTGTATTTTACAATTGATGATGTCTCAACATGATCTGATATGATTTGGTCTAATCTGTTCTAATTCATTTACATATAGTATAATATGATCTGATTTGGTCTAATTTGATATGAGAATAAATTAAAAACTTTCTTTATAATTGGTCCTTCAGCACGGGATGTTGATGTGTGGAGATTGTACAAGTCTTTAACTTTCACACTTCTTATATGTGTAAAAATAGATGAAATGTATGATACGAAAGAATGCACAACAAATCAGTGGAAAATGTAGAGAGATGAACATTTCAGTGCTATGAAAAGGTTAGGGTTTTGTTAGTAATTAAGTGCCCGTTTGATAACTTATATTTTAATTTATCAACTTTATAATTAAATTTCTTATCAAACAGCTCTTAACTTTTGATTTCATTTGTTGGACTATGTAATAATCAAAGTAAATAAGGTTAACGTTAATTTTATGACCAAATTAGTTGAAGTTAATGAATGCTATAATATCATATGGTTTTTCATTATTTTATTAACGAAATATATTTTAAATGTGGTTTTTCCAAAATTCAGCACATTCAGTCAATTTAATCGCTTCAGTGAGACATTATCAAATTCAGTAGATTCATTCAATGAGACATTATCAAATTCAACATATTCAACCGATTCAGTCAATTTCAATGTTATTAAACGGTTATAAGTATAAGAATAGCTCCTCATACTTTAATCGTGTCATTATATGTCATTATGATGACATAGAAGACTTTTCTAATTCAACATTAGATTATTCCAATGCAATTATAATTTTATCCAAAATCAGCCTATTTATACATCGAGTCAACATGGGGGAGTCCGCGAGGGATTTGATATTTTTGTCGTACAAAAATAAATGCACATGGTCGATAGAGGCGAGAAGCTTTATAAATGCATGTGGAAATAGACATGCCAAGGAGCACATGATAATAGGCCAAACATATATAGTACTCTATGTAGCTCCATAGAACCAGCTAATTAAGTAACATGCTGCTCATTTTCATTCCTCGAGGTTTGATCTCCAAATCCTAAAGTCCCCATCCGCAAGAACAGATCAAGTCTAGCTAAATGCCACTTTCCTCCCGCTACTCGTTACGATCTACCGAATACAAAACGGGATTGACAGAGATTCGCCAAAACACACAGGAGATTTGCCATGAATTTGCTAAATTTGTGCCTACGGTGTTTTGTCACGCGTTTATTTGGCATGAAGCCGTTGATCAATCCGTGTTAAATACATGACAATTCAATTATTTTTTTGTAGTGATTTTCCTCCGTTGCTCCTAATTGATTTGTTCTCAAAATGAATTCAATGATCCAATTTTTTTTGTCACGTTAGATAATAAATTTGTTCGGGTGTAGATCCAAAAACTCACATTTTTACCTCTAATGTTTATGTGACAGCTAATTTTGAAATCATTAAAATAGAACTGATCGAGCTCGGTGAAATTAAGATTTGGGATGGTCTAGCAAAGTAGCAATTGATATTCATACTCATGGCTGATAATAATGAAGAAATTTAAAGTTGGATCGTCGAACTCATTGTTGCCTAAATTAAAAACGAATTTGGCGTCAAGTCGGATTATGATGAATTATTATGCACACATACATATTAAATACCAAGTATGAAGTACTATTTTAACATTCCGGATTTTGAATTTGCAACCATATGTTTAATTAGTCACCTTAACATACTCTTATGTTTTACTCACTTGAATTTTTGAGTTTTTCTGTGGCCTTATTAAAGCGCTTTTCTCTCTAGTAGGTTTGATTTACAGGGGTGTTTGGAAAATGACGTTTCAGCCAACAAACGACGTTTTTATCACTCTTAGCGTTTTCAATAAATGAAAACGTCGTTCGGTAAATAGTTGTTTGGTCCTAACATTTTTGGACGAAACCGCTGAAATGAAAATGCCGCAAATAGGAGAGTTTTGGGTTAGCGTTTTAAAAAATGTCGTTTTCTGTTAAATTACTAAATATATTCTGGCAACCCGCCAACTTATTCTGCTAGTCAAACCTGCTGATCGAATCCGCTATTGACAATCCGCTAACATAATCTGTTATCCGTTATTTGCTAACCGCTAAATGCCAAACACGACCTATAGCTTGACTACTCCGACGGTTAACTATAACTTCTTTCTCTTCATTTATTACGGAGTAATTTATTATTGTTTATGTTATATTTAATAATTCTCCTTGTTCAAATTAGTAACTCATTTTTGTAAATTACTCGAAAAATCAATGTTTCAATGATAATCTATTAGGTTCAAATTTTAACAAATTCTCCAAATAAACCATTCGAGATGCTGGCATGGTAGTCCTCCTACTCATTATATTGCAATTTTCTTTAATATATAGTGAGGTGTTCCTCGACTCTCACACAAATACTTTCGGGTATTGGATTGACACTAGTTATAAAATAAAATAAAAAATAAAAGAGTTTAATTTGTCTCAGTCTCTCGGACCAAAAAATGTTAAAATTAGCGTTCTTGTTCCTCAATATTTAACATCTTTTAATAAATGCTGATTTACTGCCAATTTTGTAATCTCACCTTTCAATTGTTTGTCAAGTTGAACTTTACTTTATCACATGTTATAATTTTCATTGCTTCCACGGATTCAGGCCACAATCAAAAGACTTTTGGATTGTATAATAAGAACTAAGTAGAGAAAGATGTGACAAAATGTTTTGACAAGTCTATAAGTTTGACAAAATACCTTTTGAATTATTATGTACCATCACCCTCATTTGTTCTTTGAAATGAAAAAAAAAACGATGTTTTTAAAAAAGTCATGATGCTTTTAATTGAACCATAATTTTGTAGTGTGATTTATTTGAGTTTAATTTGATAGATATGCATTTTATGTGTATTTTATAATTTTGAGGTTTAGTACGTCTAATTCGATCTTATATAATTTAGATCTAGATGAATTTATCTAGTGTGGTCTCATCGGAGACCAAATTCAATACAACTAAAAGTCGCAATACTAACCAACTCTACTTCTCAAATCAGCTTCGTCTCGTACTTAACTTTTCTCTATAGCTAGTGGGCGTAACTCAGCTGGATGGAGGACTCTATCTAGGTTGATAGGAGCTTGATCATAGGATTATATATTGGTGGAGGACCCTAGGACTTAAAGTCCTTAACACTCAAATTATATATTGGTGGAGGACCCTAGAACTTAACGTTCTTAACACTCGGATTATATATTGGTGGAGTACCCTAGAACTTAAAGTTCTTAACACTCGGATTATATGTTGGTGGAGTACCCAAGGATTATGATCCTCAAAACTCATAGGTTATGGTATATAAATATGGACAAAGGAGGAGTCCTATACACTCATAGATATGGGTGGGTTGGGTTTTTAGTCAAGAATATTGACTATTAATATTTTCCCAAATAAAATGGTGATCTACGGATCGGGTATTTTCCAAGTGTATATGTACTATTAAGTATTTCTTAACTTGGGGGAAAAGACTATCTATATAAGTATCACCCTATGTTTGGGTCTCATACTTGAAACGCTAGTTATTCTATATTTAGCCTGCTACTCGCTCGGTACTTGTACTGACCCCTTCGAGGGGCCACCAATTTCAGGTTGAAGCTAGGGCTTGCTACCTGCACCTTTCTACAGGTGACATCAAATCAAGGAAGACATGGTTCGTGCTTCCTCGTTTTCTTTCAAACTTTACCAAACATTGCTCATGGATATTTTTATTTGTTACAAACTATTTTTGGGCTTGCATGCCCATGTTATTGGCCGAATGTGGCCTATGAATTACCGCTGAATATTTCCGCTATTCGATGGTTTAATTGTGATGTTTGTTATGTATGTTTACTACTGAGTATGGATGGATTGTTTTCTCGAACGCCTTGTATGATTTAGTGAGGTTGACCTGCGGGTGACGTCACTCGATTATACAGTGATTGTACACGCGCTCATATTTCGATCTGGGGCGTGACAATTAAGTGGTATCAGAGTCATCTCAGTTCTAAACTATGTAATCAACCTCTCACAAGAGATTTTGCAAAAAAAGAAATTTTTACCGAAAACCATGAGCATTGTATTTTGACGTTCATAGAACTATTGTTACCTAGGTTGCAAGGCCTCTAGTTGTTAAGATGGTACCCTTAATAATTGGTATGGCGGTGACTTGGGCCAATATGTGTCTATAACGTGTTCCGTCAATTGACATTGATTGGAGTCTAACGACTCGTTCAAATTTCTTTGTAGAAATGGAGGGTAGACGTATGCCGACGAGGAATGTATATTCATTCTAAGAGTCCATAATGATGGGAAACACATAATATATTTTATTTGACCCGATAAAATAAAATAAAATTAAAACAGTCCGAAAAATACAACTTTTGAGACCGATTGCACACATCGGGACACAAAGGGTTGACCTCCCACATGAATGGGGGCCAACCCACGAAATTAGCCACTCAATTAAGAGGGTTGGCCAGCTGGGGTGATGGGAGTGCATGAGAGGGGAGTGTGAAAGGAGGGAAATGGCATCAAAGGTACAATAGGGGACCCATCCTCACATTATTTTGGGAGAAAAGCCAAAGAGGCTATCTCCTCACTCACCCACTCCATTATTTTCGGCCAAGCTACCAAAAGAGGGGGGAAAGGAAGCTCTCAAGTCATCCTCCATTGCTGCAACTCGAGCTCAAACAAAGGTGGCCCAAGGAAGAAGATTATAGGAGGAAAAGGCTAGGAAGAAGTGTGAAAATTAAGGTAATAACTTTATCATAACTTTTCCCTTATTTTTCTTATATCATATGAGATAAATATCATATGGAGGACCCTTAGGATTGTTCTACATGGTATGAGTGTGGAATAATGGGTTTGAAGGTAGTTCTAAGTCCAAGAACGGACTTAGAAGCCAAAACGACCGGTTCGCCGGAAAATAACCTTTTAGAGGTTATTTGTTTTGATATTGGTTTTATGATGATCAAACCTTGTTAGGAACTTGACTAAAGAGTTTCTAGAGTTCGCCGGAGTTTCGCCGGAGTTCAACCGAGGAGCGTAGAACGCGCTTAAGCTCATTTAAGGTGAGTGGACGGCTTAATATCTTATAACTTTTAGGTTAATTATGAGATTACCTAAATAAATGTTATATGTATTCATAATGATGTTTAAAGGATGTTTAAACATGTGATTAGCCAAAATGATTAGGCTTGTATGAAATGAATTACTTGAATATACATGGAGTATGATGTGAGAATTTCTATGAAATTGCATGCTATGGATTAAAGGGTAAAGGAAGCCTAGAATGAATATTATTGACATAATATACATGATGATTGAGTTGATATGTATAAGGTTGAAATGGCGGTCAACGAAAACGTTGACCGATGGATAATGGATTAATACCGGTTGGTATTAGTTAATTTCAAATTTATATAAACACATGGCTTGCATGAGTTGAGATACATAAGCTTTATGGATTGATTTAGCTATGAATGAATAAATATGATATAGACTCTATCTAGGTTAATAAGAGCTTGATCATAGGATTATATATTGGTGGAGGACCCTAGGACTTAAAGTCCTTAACACTCAAATTATATATTGGTGGAGGACCCTAGAACTTAAAGTTCTTAACACTCGGATTATATATTGGTGGAGAACCCTAGAACTTAAAGTTCTTAACACTCGGATTATATATTGGTGGAGGACCCTAGAACTTAACGTTCTTAACACTCGGATTATAAATTGGTGGAGGACCCTAGGATGAAAAGTCCTTAACACTCGGATTTTAAATTGGTGGAGTACCCAAGGATTATGATCTTCAAAACTCATAGGTTATGGTATATAAATATGGACAAGGAGGAGTCCTATACACTCATAGACATATGGGTGGGTTGGGTTTTTAGTCAAGAATATTGACTATTAATATTTTCCCAAATAAAACGGTGATCTACGGATCGGGTATTTTCCAAGTGTATATGTACTATTAAGTATTTCTTAACTTGGGGGAAAAGACTATCTATATAAGTATCACCCTATGTTTGGGTCTCATACTTGAAACGCTAGTTATTCTATATTTAGCCTGCTACTCGCTCGGTACTTGTACTGACTCCTTCGGGGGGCCCACCATTTTCAGGTTGAAGCTGGGGCTTGCTACCTGCACCTTTCTACAGGTGACATCAAATCAAGGAAGACATGGTTCGTGCTTCCTCGTTTTCTTTCAAACTTTACCAAACATTCCTCGTTTTTGGGCTTCCATGCCCATGTTATTGGCCGAATGTGGCCTATGAATTACCGCTGAATATTTCCGCTATTCGATGGTTTAATTGTGATATTTGTTATGTATGTTTACTACTGAGTATGGATGAATTGTTTTCTCGAACGCCTTGTATGATTTAATGAGGTTGACCTGCAGGTGACGTCACTCGATTATACGGCGGTTGTACACACGCTCAGATTTCGGTCTGGGGCGTGACAATACAAAAGGGACATGTGGGCAGAAAACCAATCCAATATGACTTGGAAAAAGTTTCAGACATTCCATTCCATCACATGAAAAATATGAGAGCTTTGGCCTTTGCCATGGAAGTGTCCCCCACAACAGTTCACATATGGTTAAAGGGGGGAAAAGATTAAGGATGTTTTTACTTGGACTGTAATTTGTTGGTCTGGTCTTGTCTGGTCTGGTCTGGTCTGAACTGGTCTGGTCTGGTCTGAACTGGTCTGGTGTTGTCTGGTTTCTTTGTATTTTTATAACTATCCAAGTCCGGTCTGGTCTGGTCTGGTTTGAACTGGTCTGGTCTGGTCTGGTCTGATCTGGTCTGGTCTGGTCTGGGACGAATTACAGTCCAAGTAAAAACATCCTAAAAGGCACTCAAATGCAATAAAACCTCTTTTGACAGATGCAGGAAAGGTTAAAAGATTAGAGTTTTGCTTGAGTTTTATAATTCCAGCTTTATTACCCTTGACCCCCACATTTCATGACAGTTATGACCAGATACACATTGATGAGAAGTGGTTCTATTTGTCACAAGAAACATCCACCTTCTACACCCTACCCACAGAACAGGATCCCTACAGGGCTGCCCAATCAAAAAAAATTATAGCAATGGTAATGTTCTTAGCTGCAGTGGGCAGACCTACAGTGGGGGAAAATGAGGAGGTGTTATGGGATGGAAAGATTGGGATCTTTCCATTCACTTATGAAGATACAACCAAAAGAACAAGTAAAAACAGGTCAGCTGGGACTTTAGAGACTAAAGCAACACTCAGTGTGACAAGGGCAGTCATAAAGGACATGATACTCAACCAGCTTTTACCAGCAATAAAAGAAAAATGGTCTGATGCAAGTAATAGGAGTATAATAATTCAGCAAGATAATGCAAGGCCTCACATTGACATAAATGATCCTGATTTTGTGACCTATGCAACAGAAGATTATTGGAATACTCAACTCAGGTATCAACCACCTAATAGTCCTGACCTAAATGTCTTAGATTTGGTTTTTTTTAGAGCAATAGACTCCATCAAAGAACAGAAGGCTCCCAGAAGCATAATGGGATTAATACATGCAGTGACGAGTGCATATGAGGAGCTGACACCTACTACACTCAACAAGGTGTTTCTAAGGTACCAATATGTCATGGAGGAAGTCCTTAGAGATAATGGTGGAAACAATTTCAAGTTGAGGAATGTAGGGAAGGACAGATTACAAAGGTTGGGATTATTACCTAAGAATGTGAAAATTACACCTGAACTGTATCGGACAGCTAGAGTAAGTATGGATGCACATCTGGCAACTACCACACCAAACAATGCAAGCCAACAAAATGAGCTCATAGGTGAAGATGCATGACATCTTCACAAACGAACTTTTCAGATTGCAGTTTACACAAAGGCTTCTTTTTGAATGTTGCACTCATATAAACTAGTTCACACACCTTTATTTTGTGAGCACAAATGATTTTTTGTTAGTACACTAGAATAGGTGTGTAAAGTGCATTTTTTGTAAGCAAATGTAGAAGGCAGACATGACACTAGTTAGGTCCAGCCCATGCTTCTGTAATTTTCCCTATAGTTATATGTAATGAAATGGAACTGAATTCAGGGACTGCCCAATTGTTGTATGCCATTGTCAACACAATATGAAATCATTCAAATGTCATACACATTTCATATCAATGAAGCCCCATTTCATCATAAGTTACATGGACATGTAATTAAAAATGCAGACAAGCATTGTATCTATTCAAAGTATAGTATCTGTTCTACAAAAGCAGAAGTTTCAATCAATAAAACAAAGCATAGTATCTGTTCAACACAAGCATAAGCTCCGATCAATAAAACAAAGCATAGTATCTGTTCAACACAAGCATAAGTTCCAATCAATAAAACAAAGCATAGTATCTGTTCAACACAAGCAGAAGTTCCAATCAATAAAACAAAGCATAGTACCTGTTCAACACAAGCAGGAGTTCCAATCAATAAAACAAAGCATAGTATATGTTCTACAAAACCAGAAGTTCCAATCAATAAAACAAAGCATAGTATCTGTTCAATACATGCACGAATTAGGTCACAAGCACAAACACAAATTACATTTCAGAAATTAGGGTTAACATAGTTACTTCCCTTTTGCGCATGCATCCGAATCCGCATCAGCTTCCCGACCTTTTTCACCATCTGAAAAGGGGCTCCCCGTGCTGCCTTCCTCGTCTTCCGACCCCTCACCACCTTCCCCGGCTACTTTACCACCGTCATTCCAAACCGAGGTCACCTCTTCTACGTCTGAATCGACGAGGCCTTCTAAGCCATCAAACGTATCTGAAACAAGGTTATCACCGTATTTTTTCCGGATGGACCAATTCGGATCTGTTTCGGTATCACTGGAGTACCGAAATCGAACAAAAACAGGCATATGAAATGGAACTCGACTCAGATCAGACCTCGTAGGTGACATAAGGTGTGGTTTTGGTTTCGGATCTAATGGGGGAGGCAGTTTTGGATCCATGCGTATGAAGTAACGGTGGCCGGAGGGGTTTCACAAATGGGGAGGGATGAACGGTTTTCAGACTTGGGGTAACTATGGTCTATGGAGAATAGAGAAGTGGTGGAGATGGAGCATCACCGGAGATGAGATAACAATGGTGAGTAAGGGGAGCGACGAGTCGGAGAACATGGGGGAGAGGAGAGGACAATGACACAGAGAGGAGAAAGGGTAAGATGGAGTAATACGGAATAAAGGTCGGTAGATAGGGTGGGTGATGGGGGAGAGGTAAATGGATTGGGATAATATTGAAAGGGTAAATGGGTATTTTCACCCCAAAAAATTTCCTAAAATAGAAAGGGGAACTTAATTTTGGAACTACCCAAAAAGGAAAGTGAGAAGTTGTTTTAGAAATGGAGGGAGTACTATGCAAAATGAATAAAGTCTATGTAAGTATTTAAGTTGGAGCTTCACACGCTATCTAATCGTGTTGCTAAAGTCTAATTTATATTGTGTCAATTAATGTCTCAGTTAACTTCTCGTTGGTATTGGGTGCCCTCATGCTGCAACCCAAAAAAATACTCAACCAAGTGGAGGAAAATCCCAAATTTGAGGTATTCCCCTCAATGACCGCTGCAACCCAAAAAAATATTCCCTTCGTCCCGCAAAATAGTTCTCGGATTCTTTTTTGAGTCGTCCCAAAAAATAATTCTCATTTTCTCTTTTGGAAAGTTTTCTGTGACTCACGTTCATTAATTTTTTCGTACTAAACTACAACCATACATTTCCACTTTATTCTCACTTTCTTAAACTACGATCCAAGTCAATGCGGGTACTATTTTATGGACCGGAGGGAGTAATGTAAAGAAGACTGTTATGATGGTTCATGGAGCTCTTTCGTCGAAAAGGTAGTACCCCTTATTCACTCTTGGAGAGAGGAAATGCATAGAGCAACCTGAACGTCCCGAAGTGAAGAGAATGACGGTGGGTCCTAGAAAAAGAAAATCCCAAATTTCTTTAATCTATGATCACATTTTTATTTATAGTCCAAAATTTATAAAGAATATATTAAAACTCATATTTTTTATTATTTTTAATCTGACCAATATTGTATAAAATTGCACACCTTACTCCGTTCCATAAAAGTTGCAACATTGTAATTTCTACACTATTCACACACCTTACTTTGACTACGATTTTCTAATAATATATATAATAAAAATATTATGTATAAAATATTAATAAATTTGTATTAATTTAAATTTCCAATATATTAACTTTTTTTAATGTTTACTAATACGTGAATATATATAATTACAGTCAAAGTTGCGCGTTGGCAAACGTGAAAGTCAAACTGTTGCAACTTTTATGGAACGGAGGATAGAATATAAAGTTTGAAGTGAAGAAGATTGTTAAATCCAAATTTGTTCTTGGGTAGATCAAAATTTTAAAATCAAGATCTCATGTTTAATTTTTAAAAATGAGATTGTATTTTTAAATCCAAATATTGTATATATAAAGTTTCAAATTTTTAAAACCAATATTGTATATATAAAGTTTGAGTATATTTTTTACATCTTTCAGTTATTTTTTTTAAAAGAGACCTGAAGTAAGAATAAAAAATTAAACTCCAAACTTATTTATTTTTACATCAAAAGTGTTTTTCTTTTTAAATCATAACTATTCGCAAAAAAAAATGAAAAAATGATGTATAATAATAAAAGTAATACTTTAATTAAATAACTTTATTGAGTGAATATATTGATGTTATTGGGGTTGCTTGAAAAACTACTAAATTTATTTATTGATAGATAGGATTGCTTTAGCCTACATCCATGCATGGATGTCATCCTTGAGCATTCCTCTATAGTTTTAATTTATTTTACTCTTTTACGACAAGCTGAGATTTGACTTCAAGTAATTTCAAATCATCAGCATTTGCATTCCGGAAAACTTCACTTTCTACACGGATATGATAGCCTTTGGCCATTCCATATATATAGTAAAAAAAAGGATGACATCCCATCCTTGAGCGCCTCCTAACCCGGACCGGACAGTATGTTGGGAAAATGTAAATTGGACTATAATCTCAATCTGATAGATAGAGAGTGATGCTCTATCCCCGGTACTTGCAGATGCCCTATGCATTTTTAGCATAATAACTCCTCATCACAGTTGCCGGGATTCGAACCTGGGACCTAATCCTTGTGGCACTCCCTTGCTACTAGTTGAGCTACGCTCACCGATGTTCGCTATATATAGTAATTATTGTGGGTCAGATGTCTTACAACAAGAGAAATTTGCTCCTGATAGGACCAAATCATAGCTCTTTTACAAAAATAATATATGCTAATGTTTTTTCCATTCATATTACCTATTTAGTTCTAGATTAGGAAACATATTTCTAACTTTCCAAATTTGCCCTTCAGGGCTTTGCTCCCAGATTCGCCGATTGAAGTTCAACGCCTCCACCTTCTTCCTTGTTCGCTGCCCATTTTCGATTTTGCAGCCGTCGCCTTTCTTTGCCAGTTTCGCCTCCACCATCGCCGAATCTCCTTGCTGATTTCAGATTGTAAAGTGGATAGCAGGTTTTCGATCATCTCTTCTTCTTCCTCCTTCCTCTTCTTCTTCTTTTCTTTTCTTTTCTTCCTCCTCCAACCTACGACATCCTCCTTATTCCTTTGTTTTCTTCTTCATTTGTTTTTTTCATTTCTATCTACAATCTCAAAACTCAGATCTAGAACTTTGAGGCTTGGTTTTTTATTTTTTAATCTAACTTTTATTTATTTATTATCTACTTATTATATATTTATTGTCTATTTAATGTCTGTTATTTTCTAAAAGTAAGGGTATTGTGGTCAATGCATGTGTAGTTGAGTCTTACGCTAATCTTCGATCTTAGTTTTGGAATCCGTACGTTTGGCTTCTACTTGTTGAAATCTCCCTTACAACGTGCTTTGATCTATGACCGGAAGACATTTATTTAATAGCTTCGTGTCCACCGATTGTATATGCCATTTTACACTCCAGATAAATTATTTGTGTCTAGATAATTTTCTTCTGTACCATTTCAAGAAAAGAATGATGTAAGTAGCTACTACGATAATTCCCTTTTTACTTTTAACTAGAGAACATTTCCACTAGTGACATTAATAAAACTTGTTACATCTCGGCCTATAATTTTATATTCGCTTCCACCGTTTATATACATGTTTCATAATTTCCAATAAAGTAAAAGACTCACTACATCTTTTACATAGAAATATGATGAAATACAATAAAGCAAATTGACTCACTAAACTATATATACGTGAGCACTTCTATATAAAGAAGCAGTAGTCAACTATGAACTCATGCGATTTTCATCATGGGTCATTAGGAAGTAGTGTGTGCGCGGTCGATTTAGTATATGGACAAGGTTGTGTAAATCCGTCCCTATCCCTCACAGTATATGAGAGCCTTTGAAGCACTGAAGTAATGTTGTTGTTATAGAGATGTTCTAACAATTCACTTTTTAAGAATGTTGTGATATGTTTTTTTTTTACTTTTGAAATCAAACATATAAATTCACTAATTAAATACATGTTGATGGAGTATATAGACTTGGACCCCCGGGTCTCACGACTATTTGGCTTGGACAGCAGCTCACACACGCTTATCAGATGTCTTTTGTTTTATTGTATTGTTCATATATCATCTGTATGTACTAGATTAGTCTTTTATGTAGTTGGGCCTATCGGGCCCATATTAGCGGTCCGACCCATTATTTCTCTATTTATACTCCTTTTGGAGCTTGTAACCCTAGAACACAACTCTCAAATTCTACATTCATACTCTACTATTCATCTTCTTCTCCACATTATTAAGCTCAAATCTCTCCTAATTAATATATTTTGGATACTCTATAATCCATCACATGTGTTGTGTTAAATAAAACAAAATTGTATGCAAGAGTGAGTACAAAATAAATCAGATAAAATAAAAAAT